>CM056210.1:17152722-17540222 GCA_029692085.1 Gymnothorax javanicus | reverse complement strand
GGCACAAGTGATTAAATTTAGGCATATCTAGGCCAAAGTACAGCTGGTATATAGGCCAAAATTCAAATCCAGCCATGCTGGCGGAGGTATGTGCTCTCGCGAGTCCAGCAGAGAAGGTCAGAAATGACACAAGGACAAGTTGATTAGATTTTTGGGAGTGATCCAGGTTAGGATTAGGGTAAGGGTTAGGGTTAGGGCCCTGGGCGGAGGTGCTGCGCTTCCTGAGCGCTCTTGTTTTTGTTGCAACCACAAGTGCGATCCTTTTAACGAGCTGTTAATTTGTCTTTTAGGGGAATGTATGCTGAGTGCAGTTATTTATCCTCATAAATCATGAAGTCACGATGAATAAAAATTCCATACCCATAATGTGAAATATTTGAAATAACTGCATAAAAAGAGTAATAAATAAATAAATAATCAACCAAAGTAAACAATAACTAAGTTCTTAATTTGTGAAACCACTTAAGGCGCTAACACGGGGCAAACCAGTTGGGGGCGTAGCGAAACTCGGGGTTAATGAGTAGTAATGGGAACAGAACTCGGAGTTAACAAGCCCCAGGGCGGGAAAAGCTTAACCCGGGGCCGCAAATGTCCGTGTTAGACAGTTTGTAGTGGGAAAGGGGTAAAGTATCAGTTTGATTTCTTCTTCTTTATTACTTTACTATCACCAAAATTCTGCTATACATGAACGCAGCCGTAAAACTTCTAAATCTGATAGTTATCAGTGGCCGTGTTTACATGGGTCCAAAAATCCTATTTAGAATCGGATTGACAGCTTAGTCAGATTCAAAATGTCTCATGTAACCACCTTAGCTGATCCGATTCGCCCAGATCGGTTTAAATTTTCGATCGGATTGAAAGAGGTAGTCTACGCCGATTGATAATCAGCTTGATGCCGCATATAAACGGCTGAGCAGAGTGGATTTGGTTGATGGATTGGATTATTCGTTCTGCGCATGCGCTCCCTAGTACGTAGTAGTCATGTAATGACGTAATGACGTTCGCGTTCAGGTAGTGGGACCTTTTGCGCATGTCAAAGAAACTGTAATTGGTCTCAGCTGGGGCCATGTGTACGCGGATTGAACATGGATCGCTTTCCTTTGCGTTCATGTATACAGATCGAATCAGATTCATTTAATCAGTTTGATTTCAATCAGATTGAGGAAAACAATCCATGTAAACGCAGCCACTGAAAGTTTTTACCCAGAAAATGTGGGCGAGCAATAACACCCAAATTTAACACAATTATATCCCTGCTGAAAATTAAGCCGTGTTTTTGGACAGTTTTAGTCGGTCGACCAGCCCTTTACCAGCTGACTCCAGCTGACGTAACCATCTTAACTAGCTTTGACCACCTTCATCTAGGTATAGAGACCAGCTTTAAACATCTAGACCAGCTATGACCAGCTAATGGTGTTGAAAACACAGCTCAGACCATCTTAAACCACCTTAGAATTCTAGCTGGTCTTAGCTTGAATTTTCAGCAGGGATGGGGTGTGTGGCAGCAGGTTTTTATCGATCAGAGTAGGTCGGTATGATCTCTTCGCTCTGTCTGAACAGTGACTCCACCCCGAATGAATCACATCATTTATTTTTGTCCACTGTGTTCACTTTCATTTACTTATTCTCTGACTGATGCATACATGTATTTATCTGGTGAGTGCTACTGCCTGTCTGTACTGAATTAGTGCCGCCTGTCGGCATATTTCATGTCAAACTAGCCTTTCATGTCCCAGGTCATATGGGCACCTTTTTGCTCCTTATCGTGGGTGAGCTTCCAGACGGACAAATAGGAATATTTGGAGGAAAATTTGGCAATGAAATCTCCCTATGAAACGTTCTAGGCGAAATTGGGGAAACAGCCTTTTTATATGTTTTTTCAATCAATCAAACAATCAATCAAAGTTCATTTATATCGCACATTTAAAACAACCTCAGTTGACAAAAGTCCTGTGCAGTAATTAAAAAAACAATATAATCGTCATGCACATATAAAATAAATAAAAACAGACTTACGTATCCAGGGGGCTGGACTGAGACTTGAGCCTGCTTTTCAGTTCTACATGGGCAGATTTAAAAAATTCTATTAAAAACTGAATCAAATCGTTAGCAGGTACTTCCACAATACTCTCGCATATCAGGTCCTTAAGTTCCCCTGTGACGACCTCAAGCATATTTAATGATTAGAAGCACAATTTGGTTTCATTTTCCATTTTTGCTTCTCACTTGCTTGTTGTTGTCTTCAGATCTGACCTCTGACTTGAATGGTGTTTAATGCTGCAGTTGGCTCAGTGCTGAGTAGTTTTATTAAACCCATCTACATTCCATCTGTCATCTCATGATTCAGTATTATTTTAATGAATGTAATGGTATAATAATCCTGCTACAATAATGCCATTTTTTTTCTAATACATTTGATTTAGGCTTCATGTGGAATTAAGGTGATGATCACCAGATGGTTAAAAAAAGGTGGTGATAGCAAGAATACCAAGGAAAATTATAGCTGCTGCACAGCAATGGTCGGGGCCGGGAAATTTTAGGCAAAATTAGGCAATTCTGAGCAACAAGCAGAGTGTAGAAAGATGAAAAAAGGAGGCATTCTAATGTGCATTTTACATCAGCTGAGGCTTGAACTCAAAATCTTCAACACCAAGAAACATCCTCTATCTCACTGAGCTAATTGGCAAGTGGAAATGTCACATGTAGCTTCACAAATTGACCAAGCCAGTCACCTGTGTGCAAGACAGCAGCTGTTAACGTGTAAAGGCAGATTTCAAACAGCTGTCAAAAATTCAGT
Source organism: Gymnothorax javanicus (assembly GCA_029692085.1). NCBI lineage: Eukaryota > Metazoa > Chordata > Actinopteri > Anguilliformes > Muraenidae > Gymnothorax > Gymnothorax javanicus. The sequence continues at coordinate 17,537,425 of CM056210.1, read as the reverse complement.
TATTAAGACAAAAATCTGAAAACACACAAATTGCATCTAGACAGCATGGAGTTGTTGGTAATTTGTTTTTAACAATGATTTATTGACTCCATAAGTAAAAAACTGATGTTTAAAAATGCAATTTTTGCATTGTCTCCAATTGTTTGCATGAGAGTGAAATTCAAAATGCTGTAAAAAATTCAGTTTTTGAGATAAAATTCTGATTTTTCCCAAACATCACCTACCATGACTCCAAAATTTTTTCTTTTTTTTTAATGAACACTGAAAGTGTATTTAGCAAGAACTTGCAAGCATATGTTTACAATACCGTTTACAGTCAAAAATTTTGATGCACTGTAGGCTCAATTTTTGATAAATCAAAAATCTGCTTGGATTGTGTACGACAGTCTGAAGATGCTCTGTAGTAAGTTTGGTGTCAATTGAGCAAATATTGTGGGAGGAGAGAGGTTTAATAATTTTTACAATTTTTGAAAAAAAAAAACAGAGTGATGGACTTCATAATTTGCAATAGGTTTAAATGTACAAAAGTTTCTTCAGTATTGGGGCTACATTTTGGTAAAAGTTGCAAATCTGTAGCACATATGGTTGATTTGCAGTGAATTTTCAAATTTTTAGGTTGCCGGCTGTAGGCCAGTAACCTATTGTCGTCACTTTGCGGCTGGCGGCGTAGTCGGCGTCGTCCGTTTAAAGCCATATTTCAAAAACGGTCAGATGAATTTTTTTTTTTAATTTGGGGATGTGATCAAATTGGTCATCAAGTTAATGCTCATGCAAAAATTTTTTTGATTGAATCGTTCGTTTAGACTTGGCGGCCATTTTTATGTCAAAAATGGCCATTTTTGGCACTTAGGTGCAATTTTCTCAAAAACTGTCTGATGAATTTTTTTTTTAATCGCAGCAATGGAATCATCATCATGACCTGCTTCAACGATGTAAACGGCATTTTGATTGAATCGCTCCTTCATAGCACCACTTAGGCAACGTGTCTGGACTTCATCATTTTTCGGGGTGATTTGTGCTATAATTCTCTTAATATAGCATTTAGAACTTAGGTGTGTATGAGGCACCTGTAGGTAATCAGGTATGCCGAGCATTGTGAGTCAGTCACTTTTGACCTTGGGCTTCAAGGTCAAGGTCAAACGGCAAAAAATGTGCTATAACTCTCTTAATATAGCATTTAGAGCTTAGGTATGTATGACGACGATAGGGGAATCAGATATGCCGAACATTGTGAGTCAGTCACATTTGACCTTGGGCCTCAACGTCAAGGTCAAACGGCAAAAATGTGCTATAACTCTCTTAATATAGCATTTAGAGCTTAGGTATGTATGACGCACCTATAGGGAATCAGATATGCCGAACATTGTGAGTCAGTCACATTTGACCTTGGGCCTCAAGGTCAAGGTCAAATGGCAAAAATGTGCTACAACTCTCTTAATATAGCATTTAGAGCTTAGGTATGTATGAGACACCTATAGGGAATCAGGTATGCCGAACATTTGAGTCAGTCGCATTTGACCTTGGGCCTCAAGGTCAAGGTCAAATGGCAAAAATGTGCTATAACTCTCTTAATATAGCATTTAGAGCTTAGGTATGCATGAGGCACCTATAGGGAATCAGGTATGCCGAACATTGTGAGTCAGTCACATTTGACCTTGGGCCTCAAGGTCAAGGTCAAATGGAAAAAATGTGCTATTACTCTCTTAGTATAGCATTTAGAGCTTAGGTATGTATGAGACACCTATAGGGAATCAGGTATGCCGAACATTTGAGTAAGTCGCATTTGACCTTGGGCCTCAAGGTCAAGGTCAAATAAAAAAAAATGTGCTATAACTCTCTTAATATAGCATTTAGAGCTTAGGTATGCATGAGGCACCTATAGGGAATCAGGTATGCTGAACATTGTGAGTCAGTCACATTTGACCTTGGGCCTCCAGGTCAAGGTCAAATGGCAAAAATGTGCTATAACTCTCTTAATATAGCATTTAGAGCTTAGGTATGTATGAGGCACCTATAGGGAATCTTCTTCCCATTCTTAGGCAGTCAGTCAAATTTGATGTTGGGCCTCAAGGTGAAGGTTATATGACAAAAATGGCCCATATTTGTTTAATATTGTTTGTAGAGCTTAGGTATGTATTGGGCACTAATAGCAAATCAAGTATGCTGGTTGTTTTTGATATATTGGATTTGACCTTGGGCAACAAGGTCCAGGTAATGACAAAACGGCCTAAAAGTCCTTTAATGTTGGCTTTAGATCTTCGGTATGTATTGGATACTAATGACAAATCATGCATGCTGATCAAACACACCATATTGGATTTGACTTTGGTCTTCAAGGTCAAGGTCATGTGACAAAATCAATCTATTTATTTCCTCGTTTAATAATGTCTTTAGAAATTAGTGTGTATTAGGCACTAACCTATATATAATTAAAAATTTTTACGGGCATTGTAACCGCATGGTCGATCTTTTTTCACGATCAATTGCGGCAATAAAATCTGGTCAAAACCCATTTTTGGATGTTATTAGCATCATGGAATAGAAAGAATAATACTAATTAGACCCACTGTCCCACTCGGTGGCAGTGTTGTGTAAAAAGAATCATTGTCTGAAAGCAGAGCAAGAACCATAAGTGAATTGAGAAGATGGCGCACTTCACAAATTGACAGCAGACGACAGTGAAAGTTCAGGTTAGAAAAAAATCTCATCGGATTTCATGATGTAGACTTCTTAAAGATTATATTTTTGCTAAATGGCAGAAATGTTGCTGTCTGTCACTCATGAAAAAGTGTTACCACTCAGTCGAGTTGCCCGATAATGGTAACTAAAACTGCTTTCTCACTGAGCTGCGTTGGCCCGCGGAAGTGTGCGGATGAAACAGTTCTCTTCTTTCGCAGAGAAGAATTGATTCGAAGAACCGTGAATTGATTCGCAGTGGTACGGGACCATTCGCCATCACCGCCAAAATTGTCCGAGCTGGAGCTTTTTAACGCCAGTATCGCGTAGACAACGTGTTGCTTTCGCAAGAATTCGTGTTGGCTTGCTGTTGAATCCGCGGACTGATGCTAGTTACTTTTCTCCTGTTGGAGCTGCAACTGCCGGCAACCTTCAGGACCCTTGGCACTCTAGTTGAATTTTAGAGGCTTGCTGTAGTGCCACCATCAGGATTATTGGCCTGTTTTTTCAGCTGAGGCAATCTGGCATGGGACTGGACCTTTGTGCAATATTAGGTGATTTTTTGCGCATGGGATGTAGGATTTCCTCGGAAGAAGAAGAAGAAAGAAGCAGAAAGAAGAACAGGCAGGATAACAATAGGGTCCTGGCAGCTTAGGCTGCCCAGCCCATAATTAGTTGCCACATGGCAATACCATAGCTTCAGAAACAACATTTGAGGTTTTGTGAATAATGAGAACAATTTTACTGTCCGTTTATTTGACTGTTTTTATTTAAATTAGTTCATAATTTGTTTTCAAAGAACAAATTATTAGTGCAAATCGAATGAAAACCACTCAACACAAATTGTAGCAGGGCTTATGCATCACGATATGCTGCATAAAAAAAAAAAACTATTCAAACTCAATAAGTTATTTAAATTATTTAAAAAAATTGTGTGGATGGGATATAGAAAGGAGATCGTAAATAATCTTTCCAGATCACAGTTCTCATTGTTGAAGCGTTGAGAAACCTCATTTCCATTAGCTTTGGCACTGGACGTAGACAATGGCAATCTATCACAGTACCTAGAATTTAAGCCATTCTCGCAGAAGAGCCAAATTAGTTGTAAAGCATCCCTCGCTAAGCTGTAGAGAGGTGGCATCTGTTGAACTTGGTGGTGTATCAAATGTCCACTTTATTTTAATCAATTTTGAAATCCACACCTGCCATGAAAAAATTACTTTGCCTTCCTGCTGTTCAATCTGATTCAATTGTTTCGCGTGTATTCGTGCCTTGCATTGACTTTGAATGTAATCTGTCATGCGAAAAATTAGTTACGCGTCCGGTGCATGGACCTATCCTTGGTCCGGTGGGAAAACAGCTTAAGGTTGGATATCTCTGCTTTACGGTAAGCCCCTGAGCCTTCTCTAGGAACGCATTTGGTTGATGTAGACATATCATTTTGAATGGTCAAGCAGAAGCTGAATTCCCACATGGAAATGGGGAGGCAAGTAAATTGGCGCCTATTTTCTTACCTCATGGCAGGGTGGTTTCAGTAATTTAGCAGTCACCATTTCAATATATCATCACGCTGATTATCAGGCCTTGCGTCCCTAATTGGTTGCATCCTTCACTACTCAGCCATTGTGTGTAACTCGTGCTTTCCCACCTTTTTTCTGTATAAATGACATGAGCATGCGAATAATCACACGCACTGCTTTATCGGGTGTGATTAGTGCCACGGCTTAGCCAACAGAGCTCACTGAGAGGATAGCTGACCTGTCTCACGTACGCCCCCTGTGTGTTGAAAAAAAAACAGTTAAATTATCATGGGAGTAAATGGAGACGTGACGTAGCGGTGGCGACAAGTCAGAGGTCACACGGCCTAGCTCATCACTGTGCTCGCAGCGGCGCAGCGGAGAGACGTTAGAAATTTGGTTATTATTTCCTAAGAGCGTGGATAAGCAATGTGTGGACCAACACATGGATATGCGCGTGGATAACCTCCACTTGGACGTCCGTTCGTCACAACGGGTAATGCAAATCTATTATGTTGCTATCAGCCCATGATAATAATAATGATAATGTAATTCAGCGAGGCCTATAAGTTTACTTTGAACTGTAATACCAACTAATATCTTCCAATCTAACTTTCACGAAAGTGCAGAGTCAGGGTGTTATCACAAACTAACGTTAGCTAATGTTTTACGAATCTAGATAATTTTACTCAAACTAGCTAGTTTATTCTGTTCTCAGACAGTCAACACTAGTTGTGTGCTTGCGGCAAGCAACACATTGTTCTTCTTAAGTCCGTTAATTTATTCATTTCTTTATTTATTCTTTTTCCATTTCCACAGACTTTTTTTCTCCATATCAACTGCCTGAGTGTTCGCGATAGACACGCGGTTCAAACGCCGAAACGTCCGGCCCGACCGTGTCTCTGGGCCTTGTACAAACGGTTGCATAGCCCCTTTTCATTCTTTTGCGATCCCTGTTTTTCATCCCTTTTTCTCTCCATTAAAAATGCATGGTGGAGTTCGGGCAGAATGTTTGCGTGCTGTAGGCTTAGAGTGCAGAGAGGCAAAAAAATGACTCAGAAAAAATTTTGAAATCGCTCCCCCGGCTACAATTTCCAACGTGCACACTCAAATTATACATCACAACGTAGGAAATTTGTGCAGGCCAGAAAAATGTCACTTTGGAAGAAAACAGACAAAGGGTTGAGACTAGGCGCCCCCAAGCATCAGGAGCATCGACCAACTGCCCCATAGGCAGCCATTATAACAGCAGCAGAAAAGTTTGGGAAGAAAGTTGAAAAACACCTTATTTGAAATCGCCATCCTGACCACATACTTAACACTACAAGAAAAAAAAATATATGATGACGCTCAGCAGAGTCTCCTCTCGCTCACAATGTTTTTGTTTTCAGCATAGGACCTACGGTCTGCCAGAAAATGGCAGTAGTTCGGACAGTGTCACTGAAGATTTTTTGCCTAATATCTGTTTCACAGCACCTGTGAGATCACCATGGCAAGCACACAGGGGTGCTGCTATCTCCATAGAGACACGCACACACATTAGAGGAGCTGCTGTGTCAGACTCACACACACACACACACACACACACACACACATCTGTCTGTGTTTCGCACTGGTAAAAAAATACAGCGTCAGCGATTAAACAGGCCGGTATAGACAAATTTCTCCTTTAAACAATGTCAGATGATACCCGTGTGTGTGTGTGTGAGAGTGAGTGAGTGAGTGAGTGAGTGAGAGAGAGAGAGACAGACTGCCTACCTACACTCTGCCAGACTGCCACTCTAGTGTGTGTGTTTGTGTAAGAGACATTGCTTTTAACTTTAGCGTCAATATTTTAACAAGCACACTCTCGAGGTTCGTTCTGACGAAACGCAGTTCTACAACCCCAATTCCGAAATAGTTTTGACAAAGTGTAAATTGTGAATAAAATCAAAACGTAATGACTTTCAAATCACACCAGCCAGTATTTTATTCACAATAGAACAGAGATAACATAGCAAATGTTGAAACTTAGAAATTTTACAATTTTATTTACAAAATGAGCTCATTTCAAATTTGATGGCTGCTACAGGTCTCAAAAAAGTTGGGACTGGGGCCAGTTTACCATTGTGTGGCATCCCCTCTTCTTTTAAACACACAGTGGAAGCTCTGGACATTGAGGAGACAAGTTTCTTGAGTTTAGCCATTGGAACTTAGAACCCACTCTTGTTTAATACAGGCTTCCAGCTGCGAGAGAGTTTTGGGTCTCCTTTGATGTACTTTTCGTTTAATTATGTGCCAAATGTTCTCAATCGGTGAAAGATCAGGACTGCAGGCAGGCCAGTTCAGCACACGGACTCTTCTACTAGGAAGCCATGGTGTTGTAATAGCTGCAGTATGTGGTTCTGCATTGTCCTGCTGAAATACACAAGGCCTTCCCTGGAATAGATGTCATCTGGAAGGGAGCATATGTCGCTCTAAAACCTTTATGTACCTTTCAGCATTCATGGTGCTTTTTAAAACATGTAAGTGTCCCACACCATATGCACTAATGCATCCCCATACCATCAGAGATGCTGGCTTTTGAACTGAATGCTGATAACAGGAGGGGTGGTCTTTCTCCTCTTTAGCCTGGAGGACACAATGCCCATGATTTCCAACAAGAATGTCAAATTTGGACTCGTCTTACCACAGGACACTTTGCCACTTTGCTACAGTTCATTTTAAATGAGCCTTGACCGAAAGAACACGGTGGCGCTTCTGGATCATGCTCAACAATGGCTTCCTTTTTGCATGATAGAGTTTTAGGTGGCATCTGTGGATGGCACAGCGGACCGTGTTTACAGACAGTGGTTTCTTGAAGTATTCCTGGGCCCATTTAGTAATGTCAATGACAGAATCATGCCAGTGAGTGATGCAGTGGCCTCTGAGAGCCTGAAGATCAGGGGCATCCAGTAAAGGTCTTTGGCCTTGTCCCTTACGCACAGAGATTTTTCCAGTTTCTCTGAATCTTTTGATGATGTTATGCACTGTCGATGATGAGACCTTCAAAGCCTTTGCAATTTGACATTGAGGAACATTGTTTTTAAGGTACTCCACAGTTTTTTTACGCAAGCCTTCACAGGTTGGAGAGCCTCTGGCCATCTTTACTTCTGAGAGACTCAGCCTCTCTAAGACATCCCTTTTATAGCCAGTCATGTTACACACCTGATGCCAGTTAACTAAATATTTGCTAAATGTTCTTTCAGCTGATTCTCTTATATATTAATTGCTTTTTCAGCCCTTTTTTTGCCTGTGTCCCAACTTTTTGAGACCTGTTGCAGCCAGAAAATTTGAAATAAGCTAATTTTGTGGATAAAAACGTAAAATGTCTCTGTTTTAACACTTGAAATATTATCTATGTTCTATTGTAAATAACATATTGGCTCCTGATCTGAAAGTCACTGCATTTTGATTTTATTCAGAATTTACACTTCGTCCCAACTATTTCGGGATTGGGGTTGTAGTTAGCTTTGGTTATTTTGTTAAATGTCAGCTTTTTAGCCTCTGTCAGCTCAAAATGAGTAACAACGTTTGGCTGGCGTATGTGCAATAGCTGCATAGGTCACGATGTATCACAGTAGCGCACACTAAGTTGCATGTATATGTTAGAAAATGGAACTGCGTACACACATTTTACTGACCTATTACATACTTGGAAGTATTTAGAATGGATATCGGGCTACAGACCATGAAAAGGAAGAAAGCAGTTTATTCTGAAGTTAAAATGGGAAGGACTGAGAGTCACAGAGTAATATTAATTGTATTCATGAAGAAAGAACTCTAACTGTTCACTTAGTCTTGACAATACCCATAAAGCCACATTGAGCTGTCTTCTTCATTTTGAGTTTCATGTGTGGCAGTCCATAGGCAAACATGGATCACTCCATATTATGTTGAATTACATGATTAAACTATTCTAAAATTAAACCATACCAGAGGCTTACACAGACCCCTTTACCCTCAAAAAACTTTTGATGGTGATCTAATTTTCTTTTTTTTTTTTATTACCACATCCAAAATTGCCTTTCAAGAGGCTGATAAAGTTGGTGCAAATTTAATTATCACCAGCGTCCAGCTTTTATTTTCCACTGATTTGCTTTGGGTTCGGTGAGTTTTTGGATTCTTTTTTCTTAATATATTATTATAAGTGAAATAATGCTCTCTCCACCAGTATAATACATTTGTGAACAGGACATGTAGCCTATCACATTTATTGATTAAGTCAATTCGTAATGCTGGTAGCACTCTGCCAATTGACCAATAAGGTTGAGGTTGCACAAGAATCATTTTGTTCTGAAAATTTGATTTCTCATTTCGAGGCCACTGCCTACCAGCCAAACGGTGCCTGATTTATAAAAGTGCTCCTGTTTTAGAAAGGTAAGGTTATTTACTGCAAATATCATGTAGAAACATGAGTTTGAACACATTTTTAGGGTTGTGATGACGTGTGTCCTTCCACGTGTCCAAATGATGGAACCTTAAGGTCTTACCATGCAAAATTTGACCATCTTACCGAAAAACTATAATTGTGAAAAATCTGATCTGATGACCCCCCCCCCGGCAATTTTTTAATATAATGTGTGTGAGACCTCATTCTAACAATAATTGGTCATTGATAGGGCCCGAAGTAGCTAAGTCTTTCAGATCTGAGAATTTCTTATATAGAGATTATATTCAAATGTATATTATTTTCTTTTGTAGGTGTGCCACCTGCAGCAAACTTTTGTTTGATTAAAGGGGACCTATTATGCTGATCCTTCTTTTAATACTTATCAGTAATGTTATAATGTTGGATGTCCATACTCAACCGCTGAAAAGTTTCTAAACATAAGATACAGGGGTTTTGCCTTAATCCAAGAACGTGATTTCGTGAACGTGATTTGCTCTCTGAACAGCTCGTCCCAAGATCTTCACGAGATCTGGGCAAAACCTCACGTCAGGTTGTGCCGTCCAATTAATACAGACCTAGCCAGAGCCACGGCGTTGGACCTTCCCACACCGGAAACTATTCTAGCAGGCACAAACAACCGCAAATCATACTATGCCTTAGTAGCGTCTACAATTTTGGAAATACAAAAGATGAACCGCAGATCATTTGAGGTGCAGTTTTGTCAGTATCTCTCCCAAAGCTGCTTGTCTGTTTACTTTTGTATGCAAAGAAAAGCACCTATTTCTCTTCCAAAAGACAATGCCACCAGAAATCAGTGGGTAGCTTTTTTTGTTTGCTGGCAGCAAACAGCCACAGCCAAAGGGAACGTTAGCTGTTTGTGCTCAGCATTTCACCAAAGACAGCTTTGTCAATAAAGGATAATTCGACACAGGATAAGCGTTTCAGCTGCTTTTCAAACCTGAAGCAGTTGCATCTATCAAGCGCTTGGAGCCACAAGCTGTAAGTAACGATAGAACAACAAATAATGTAAGTGAAGCTAACTTGTTACGGGTGGCTAGCAGGACCGCTAACGATAGTTAGCACTAACAACTGGCCTCAAACACAGGCTTTGTAAAATATCTGAAGATAAAGCCTGGATCGGTTGCGACTGTCCGTGACTCACAGACGCAGAAGCTGTAAGTTTACTATACATAAGCCTACCTAACGTGATAGCCTGTTGAATGTGGCTGTAGCACTGCGGGTGACATAGTCAAGTTACTGTTGCTAATGTTTGTGTTCTAAATATGCAAGAGTAATATCAGGGAAAGTTCAACAGAAGGTGTGTGAACATAAACTTCATTTGAAGCTAACTTTTTATACTTCTTTGTAATTTGGATGCTTGGTACAACTGTCCACGGTAACGGAACTTGCTGTCTGTAAAACCTGTATTGCAAGGGTTTGTCTCTGTGGTTGTTATGAATGCTTAGTTATCAGCTACTGCATGTTAGCTTGCGTGCAGCCGTGCCAATTAAAAATGCTCCTGGTTAACTTATGTGCAGTAATTCTGATCTGTATGCTTGTGTTACTTCGGTAAGCATCAATGTGGCAGTTTCATCATAACGTTGCCCGTTTGTAGCCACTACAGTTAAAGCTAACTGGAGAGGTGCTGTATGTGTCTGCAAAGTTGGGCTGAAAAGGCTGCAGTTAGACCAGAGGTAGGTTTTGCAGAGCTTGGGGTACGTGTTTGGGTTTGTTTACGGCTGCTTGTGATCGCTTCACTTATCCATGACCGAGGTCCGCTGGATACTTCACCAATATCTGGGCTAGCTCTCTGATGCTACCGTGAAAGCAATCGCAAAACGCACAAGCTCTAACGTGTCTGGTATAACAAACGATTTCTCTGCATTGCCGCGGCATAATTTCATCCCCCTTTAGAAATTGTTCTGGCTCGGGGTGCCCCGGTGGCTCATCGGTCTGAGTGCGCGTACCATGGGGGCCGTGTCCTTCCCGTAGCGACCTGGGTTCGAATCCGGCTCGGGTCATTTGCTGCATGTCTTCCCCCATTCTTCTCCCCAACCTTCCTGTCTCTCTACACTGTGTGGCTATCGAATGGAGGAAGGGTTCCCAAAAAATAATCTTTAAAAAAAAAAAAAAAAGAAGAAGAAAAAGAAATTGTTCTGGCTAATAAAAAGCCGAAAAAGGCGGAGATTGAATAGGAAATTCTTTCCTGTAGAAGTGATCGATTCACTTGCTCCACATAAGCAACTGTCCATGCTAACGGAACTTACGGTCTGGAAAACCTGTATTATGTTCATAACATAACCGGAGCACTCTCTAGCTGTCGCGTACTATCCATAAAGCTGCTTTCACATCGGACGCAAAACGAATTTTTTGCGCGGCAGATTACATTCAAAATCAATGCAAAGGCACAAATACACGCGTTATGGGCGCGTTACGCCGCTTTCACACCGGACGCGAAATGAAGTTTTCGCGCAACAGATTACATTCAAAGTCAATGCAAAGACGCGAATACATGCGTTATGGGCGCGTATATATTGACTTTGAATGTAATCTGTCGTGCGAAAAATTCGTTTCGCGTCCGGTTTGAAAGCGGCTTATCGCGCCCATTTTCTGCGAGCAAATGCTGGTCATTCCGACGCAATCAGTAAACCATTACCACGGCCAATTTCCGAAAAGGCCGTTTAGCCTGGAGCTTTCGCCTCTCCGTCATATACCAGCGCAGAAGCTGTTCGTTCCTCAACGCTAACGACACAGCACAGTTATGCACACAAACCAGCAGGTCCTTATAATACACACCTAAGCAGTCCATAAGTTGTTGGTCCACTTTTTGCTGCTCCTCACTGTCCATGTTTCCCTCTAAACTCAGACCCACCGGATTTCTACGGTCTTCGGTCTACACTTGGGTATGTTGACCTGCTCTACAAATGTGTCTGTATGGGGTGGATTCTAGCTTTCCCTCAATCCTTGCTGTAGATTAGAAACACCGGTGTACTCACCATAGTAGCCGTAGGTAGATAGCAAATTCGAGCTTGAGCTGCCAGACTTTCACACTGCATCCTCCACTTTCGCCGCTGAGTTTATTAGAACAAGTTCATTTCATCAGATCTATACACATGCACTGCGTTTGATTGCGGAATTTCCCCGCCGATTCCTTAGCTCAGATGGCAGACGCGTCTCACGTTTCACACTAGGGAGGCGGACCCGGAAAACTGCGTTTTGCCGAGTCCCGCCCAGATCCGCCCTCCACAGAGCTGGCTAATCGGAAGAAAGTGGGCACTCGGGGAGGGGAGGCCAAAGCGGAAGAGCCACCCAAACGTGGCGTTTCAGGCAGAGACTACAATGGACTACAAATGGGGTTTTTTGAGGATGGCAGTATGAGCGAAAGAAGGACCCTTTTTTGGACTTTGAAAGATCAGGAATACTCTAGGGGAGTCAAAGATCAAAATATAAATTTGGAAATGTAGCCCTTTAAGAAGTTTCACTTTTTCATTATTGGACCTTTGTATTGACACCAGATGGCAGTATAGAGTCAAAACTAAGTAACGGGTGACAATTCTATGATACAAAACAATATAAAGACTAACATCTTTTTGTCCAGTAGGCTGGGTGCTCGGTCAAAAAAAGGTATACAGCCAAGCATAAGATGAAGTTGTTCAGATTCACACACCAAGTAGCTCCTGTTTGAAAGAATTTATTTACCAGTAATTGATGTTTTGTGCTCTACTTAATTGGACACAGTATTTTACTTTGCTCTGAATGTGTTCTATACAGCTGTGGCCAGGGCAGACAGTGGCTGCTTGCCCAAAATGGCAAGATCCTGCTGTAATAGCCAGGACTCACACTGCAAGGGCCTCAGTCATCTCTTGTTGGGCCTCTCCCTCTTGAGCCACAGAGGACTGTCCCCCATGGCTGCTCCCACCACCAACTTCATTTCATAAACTCTCTCAGCTCCCTCCTCACAGATGCCTGCTGCGTGCACGCATTACCGTGTCAAATTATTTTCATGATGATTCACTATTGTTCAAGCAGTGCCCTAATACCTTATCTCTCCTCTGTGGTGGTCACAAGACCCCGGAGACTAGACACTTATGGAGGAAGATGTAGCTGGTGTAAGCAAGCCAGCCGTCAGGACTCCAAGGGCTTGGTATCTTGGGATCGCTGCGACAAGTGTCACAAGTGATTTCAGCCACGTGTAGAGTAGAAGGAGGCAGAAAGGGACAACCCATTGGCAAATTTAAAAGTATTTAAATTTAATAATTTTATTTTAATTTATTTTTACAAATAATTAAATGTCATTGCTTAGATACACATTGTACTTATGTAATAATCATAATATCAATGAAAACAAAATGTACTGCCTCAGACACAAGTGATTCATTAGTTCTGTCCCTGTAATGGTACACCAACTATAAGTCCATTATTGTGATCATTGGAATAATAGGCACCCTTCAGTAAAAATGCGCAATACAAGATGGAGGAAAAAAAAGTCTATTTTCTTTATCATCATGATCTTTCATTACAACTATTTACAGAAATCAAACTTTTAATTGCAGTAACATAATTGAAAGAAACCTTGACATTTTAACAAGAAACAAATATGTTTCTCAAAAATATGTGTCCCACCATTACTGTGAACTCTGCACTTAATTTGTGTGACCTCCCTTTGCCAGGATAACAGCTTTTAGTTTTCCTCTTTAATGTATGAGGAGGTTGCTGAACACATGGATTGGGATCTCAGACGGTTCCTCAGTGCAGAATTTCTCCACGTCCTTCAGATTCAGAGGTTAATGCTTGTGGACTCTTTGTCAGTTCATCCCACAGATGTTTTATGGGTTTATGTCAGGAGACTATGATGGTCATGGCAAAACTTAAATGTTCTGCAGTTACTGAACCATTTTTGACTAGATTTTCAGGTGTGCATTGGATCCAAGTCCTGCAGCAAGGTCTAACCACAGCCTCTTTAAAGCTTCCTGACTGAGGCTGTTCTGTTTTTTTTGAATATCAGCTAGTATTAGATGGGGTCCATGATACAATGTATCCTTATAAGATATATACAAGAAAACACAAGTACAAGAAGAAAATACAAACAATACTCATTCCCTACTGGGTTGGAAAGATATAAATATTCTGTATAATCTTTTCCCTGATTCCATTGAAATTATTCACAATTTGTGATATAACTGGTTTTCTTCAACTCCAAGCTGAATAAATATTAGATATTGCAAATATATGATTAAATACCTATTGAATCAGGCCTACATCATCATTTTAGACCTCATTACACATATACTTGCCTTTGATTGTAAGTCATGAAGGTGGCACGAAACATTTCGAAGCATGTCTCAACACTATGAGATCAATCATTTTCTAATGTATATTTTAAAATTTCAAGATGTTAGCTTTTGAGATAACCGTATAGCCAATGCTACAACAATGAACTGCAATATTAAGCTAACAAACGTCTCTCAATGAATATTGCGTGCCTGAAAGGATTAAATTTCATACCGCATTTTTACTTTTACTATGAATATTCGATTAGAAACCTAAAGGTTCACATTTTTATTACTTAGTCTCATTTTCCTAACTCTGCACTCAGTTGGCTAGTTCACATTTTTCAAAGTAGGAAAGACCCGCCACAATTGTGATATTTTTCACTTTTCACTCTATTACTAAGAGATCGTTTTACCTACATATGTAATATTTTCAGGCAAAGCACCAACACGTCTGCTATCGTAAACCACTTAAAGTTTTTCAATGGATAAAACAGGTCTTGAATAATATAACTGAAAGCGGACTCTGTCTGATGTTACAACTGAAGCGCGTTTGAGTTTTAATTGTAACCGCAGGAGTTAAAATTGTAACACTGCTAAAAAGTAGCATTAAACTCATCATTTTCAGGTCAAATCAATTATATTTCTTTCAGGCAACTGTTTAACGTTTCTTTAACACCAGTAATGTGATAAGACTGTATTATTAAAAATATTGTATATTATTAAAACTTACCAGATGTACCAGTTGGAGCGTTTGTGTGAGTTCCTTGATAGGAAAATGCATTGATTGTGCCTAGAAAGTTAGCGACTTTGACTGATGGAGTTGAAAAATGTTATACTACCCTAATTTGATTTAGAATATAATTGAATGACAGCTGACTGAACACAGAATATTGGCAAATATGACACATGAGTTTTGTAAAAGTCCCATTCATACCTGTACTGGTACCCCTGCAGGGTCAAATATGTAGCAACACCCAAAATCACTTATTTTTTAAAAGGTCTATACTATAAAAAAAAAAAACAGTCCATTTGTATTTTAAAATTTTATTGCAAAAATCCAAAATAGGCTACAATAACATTTGCCTACAGACAGAGCCAAATAGGTTAGCTTATTAAATTTCAAGGTAGGACTAAGCCTAAATCTCAGTGCAAAGAACATTATAATGTGTGCCATTCAGCATCTAGTGCATTTTTTAAAAGGTAAAACTGCAACGATAGGCTACCAATTTAAAGGTAAAACTGACCTCGGTAGCGTAAAGAACATGCCACACAGAACAAAGTGCATAAACACAGCATCCAGAAATATTAAAATGTGCTCACATTAAAACATTTGCTACGCTATAAGGCACAGAACAAAGTAAAAATCAGCCAAAAAAATTACACAACAAAACCAAAAAAGCAAACAAAGAGCAAAATTATTCGAGCTGTGCTTGCAAATGTCTGCCGTTGTCTCAAATGTAACGTGTTACAACTGCGCCGCTTGGCGCACCATTCATTGGGCGTTGTTTACAGAACAGACCTAACAATCATAATGAGTTAAAACAATGCAAACTATGTCGAACATATACATACAGACACCCAAGCGGATTTTAGCTCTGTAACATTAAAGAAAAAAATCTGTAGTCAAAAAATACTGTGGGAGTGAATATTTACTTACTTTGTAGAAAACCAACTTCTCTGCCTGCAGCCTGGATGAAAAGACTTGCAACTTCCCGGGCACGTGTATTGCGGTACTCGTCACATGCTGACGTGATGACATCACGACTGCATTGACCAATCAAGAAAAAACATGCACGTTACAACCGTGATGCGTTACATTCAAGGCGGCTCTCCCCTAAAAAAAGAAACTTAAAGTAAAACTTTCTTCAGACGTGGTGACGGCGTCAGGTTACTAAGTCACGGCGGTGGTCACGGCGCTTGTTCTTTTACAAAGTTTTTTCAGATATAGCCGTGGCGTCTGGTAAGCTAGTCATGAGATGGTCACGGACGTTCGTCAGGTCATTGAGCTCTGTAGCTAAGCCGTGGCACTAATCACATTACACACAAGCTTGATTAATAACGCCGCTGCAGTGCGGCTTCACACCTCCTCCTCTCCACCTCAGAGGAAATTGCTGATTTTTTTCTGGGCCAGCGTGAGGCGCTCCAGCCGATTCTGCAAGTCGATCCTCCTGCGGCTGACCTCGGTCTCCTCGCTCAGGATCTCGTTGATGTTCGCTTCTTCCATCAGGTTAAGCATCTCCCGGCACAAAATCTGAGCTGACTCCTTCAGGAGGAAGAAGCGGATCAGCATTGGCACCTGGTCGGCCAGCCGCTGAGCTACGATCTGTGGAACAGGGAGTGGAGGAAGAGGTGATTTTACAGGAGGGGAAATGGATGATCTTTTGCGTGAAAATATACACAAACCTGACCCTTGCTCACTTTTAATTAAAGTTTGCCAAATGGTAGGATCCGTTCTGCCAACACATTCTTATACCAACTCGTCATATAATGACGCAACCTGACCAAGCGTCGATATAAGACAAAAAATTTAGACTTTTGGTGTGATTACTTGACGTTTAGGGTTCGAGTTAAGGGTTAGGGGTTAGGGGGTAGGTTTTGTTTTAAACTGGTGCTAAATAAGGGTGCTAAAAGCCTCCTTTTTCATCGTATATCGCCGCTTGGTCAGGTAGTGTCACCAAATGACGAGTCGGGATGGGACCGTGCTAGTTTTGCAGAGATCCTTAAACCCTTAGGTATTATGTGTGTAACTCACACTTTTTTAAAACCTCAACTAGGAAAAAGAGGGGACAGTATTGAAAATGAATATCGAGGGTTTGGAGCACTATGGTTTATGTCCAAATTTTGTGGTTTTGAGATTTTTACCCTCTGTCACAGCTTTCTATCAGCTAATCCTTGGAGCACAATAACTATATGTCCATCTGCATTCATTTTTAATCAGAATTCACATTTTCATTTTGTGATATGTCCAACAAAATCTGCTTAAATGAATTGAACATTGACATTTTGATGAATAAACATTCATTTTAATACAGAATAGTCTGTCTTCCATTGCAAACGAACTTACCTTCAATCTATCACCATTGTGTTATGTCACATCAAGTGCTAGAATTGTTGGAGCACTGAGTGATGTCCACTTTTGGCAATTTTGACCATGATGTTGCGGTTACACTCCTATGAAAACTTAGTTGTTCAATATACTTCTGAACCAGGCAGCAAGAGTGACTGGTAAAAAAAAAAAAAAAAAAAAAAAATAAAATACCTGATTTAATAGAACACTTGGAAACCTAAAAATCTATTTTTCTCAAAATCTCTAAAATGGACATATAACCATTGCGCTCCAAACCCTCGATATAAAGAAATCAGTGATTTCTAACTTTACTTAGTTGTATTTCACAGTTGTTATGCATGAGTGTTTTATGTAAAGCACTGTATATCATTTGTAAATGGAGATTTGTTACATACTATTTGTGCTGCCCTACTGGTCAGCTATTTGTTTAGGTTGTTCATCATTTAGCACCCTCTGGTGGTGTGTCTGTAGCAAAACATGATCTGATGCAATACCTCTTGTTTCTTCTTGCCTGGAGGGGGCCGGATCACCCAGGACTCCTGTAGATCTTTCCAGAATGGTCCTAGTCTATATAAATGCTGTGATTTTGGTCAGTTAAAAAAGAGTTTTTGTTTTGGCATCAGAGTTACGGAGTGGCATTAGAGTGTAATTATAAGATTACACAGTGGATTATTTAGAGAAATTTTTGGACCTAATCAGTGAAGAATAAATTTGTTTAAGTTGTCATTGCTGGTTTTCTTTGTTGTGATTTTCAGGTCATAACAAATTGGAGGTTCCACCAAGATAAACTATTCATTGGATCAACCATTGGATTCACCAAAGATTAAAGCTGATCTATCATTTTTAAATCTTGTGACTATTTGAAAAACCAGCAATCATGACTTTTGATGTTGAAAATTTTCTGAAAACTCCAACCCAGGAATCGATTGTGCTGGCAAAGAAGGACTTGCTGCAAATAGCCTCAACCCTTGGATTATCTGATGTGAAATCATCAATTAAGAAACAAGAAATATTCAACATTTTGGTGCAACATTTCATCGACGAAGAGATCTTTGGGGAAGAAGCAGTAGAATTGATTAAAGATGTGGAAGTCTCTGCAACAGAGCTGCAAAGACTTGAGATTCAGCTACGCCAAAAACAACTAGTACTTGAAGAAAGAAGGTTGGAGAAAGAACTAGAAGGAAGAAGGTTGGAGAGGAGAGAGAACTGGAAGAAAGAAGGTTGGAGAGAAATCTGGAAGAAAGAAGGATACACTCGCTATACGAACTGGAAATTAAGAAAACAGAAGCAGGTACTGTAACAAAATCTTTTGGACTTTCTGATCATTTTGATGTGGTTAAACACATCAAACTTGTTCCTCCCTTCCTAGAAAATGATGTAGACCAATACTTTACCCATTTTGAGAAAATTGCTGAAAATCTGAAATGGCCAAAAGAGCATTGGACAATGATGTTAAAGTGTTCTTACTGGTAAAGCTAGGAAAATCTATCACCAGTTATCTGTTCAACAGTGTTCTAACAATGATTTTGTCAAATCTGCCATTCTGAAGGGTTATGAATTGGTCCTCGAGGCTTACAGGCAAAAATTTAGGAATTCTTGCAAGGAAGTCAGTCAAACTCATGTTGAATTTGGCAAGTTGAAGGAACAGTTGTTTGATCAGTGGTGTAATTCCATGAAAGTTGAAAAAGATTTTGGCAGAATGAGGCAACGTATTCTGGTTGAGGAATTCAAAAGGTGTATCCAGCCTGATATCAAGACTTTCCTTGAGGAGAAACAAGCCAATACTTTGCAAGATGTTTCCACCCTGGCTGATAGTTATGCATGGACTCATAAGTCTTCTTTTGTCCAAAAATCCACTTTTTCTAAATTTCAAAGCAAGTCTCAGTCCAAGACTTCTTCTAGTAACACTTCTAATGATTCTAAGGCCACTTCTCAGAGGAAACCTTCCAGTGAGAAGCAATCCTCTGATTCTTTACCTTCTGTGTCTTGCCAATACTGCAAAAAGCAAGGTCACCTTATTTCTGAGTGTTATGCTCTCAAGAAAAAACAACAACGAGAAGAAACCAAGCCAAATGCTTTCACTAGGAGAGAATCTCTTGTATCAAAGGTCAGTTCACCTGATCTTCTACCTTCTGTGTCTGATTCTGTTATGGAGGGTTTTGAGCCATACATCACCGATGGTTTTGCCTCACTTTCACATGATTTTTACTCATCTGCTCCTGTTCGAATTCTAAGGGATATTGGGTCTTCCCAATCTCTTATTCTTGCAGATATTCTGCCTTTTTCGGACAAAACGTCTCCTCAGGCTAATGCCCTTATTCAAGGAGTAGAAGGTGGTTTTACAAGTGTACCTCTCCATAATGTTCATCTCAAATCAGACTTGGTCTCTGGGCCTGTTACTGTTGGCGTTAGGTCTTCTCTTCCTTTCAAAGGTGTTCATTTGCTTCTTGGTAATGATCTTGCTGGGGATAAGGTTGTACCCTACCCTTTTGTAACTGACACTCCTTTGATTGATCAAGAATCTGAATCTATAGAGGAGGAAATTCCAGACCTCTATCCTTCATGTGCAGTTACTCGTTCTATGGCCAAAAAGGCTATTCAAGATGATGCTGACCTGGACTTCAATCTGGCTGACACCTTCATTGGGCAGTCTTTTCATCAGGAACCTTCCAGTTCTTCTGAGATGTCTGGGAAATCTTCAGACTTGTCCTTGTCAGGTCATTCTAATGACATTCTGTCTCGGAAACAACTTATTCAGGAGCAACAACAAGCTCGTGATCTAGCGCACCTTCTACCACAGGCTGTAAGTGAACAAGAGGCTACTCAAGTTCCCGTCTGTTTTTACTACAAAAAATGGTGTGCTTATGAGAAAGTGGCATCCACCTGATGTTTCTGCAGATGAAGAGTGGATGATCACCCATCAAATTGTTCTTCCAAAGTCTTATCGTCAAGAAATTCTTGGTCTGGCCCTTGACAATCTTATGTCAGGTCATTTGGGTATCAAGAAGACCCTTCAACGTGTCAGGAATCATTTCTTCTGGCCTTTAATGAGGTCCGATGTACAGGAGCACTGCAAATCCTGTCATACTTGTCAAATGGTTGGGAAGCTGAACCAGAATATTCCAAAGGCTCGACTTAAGCCCATTGCCGCTTTTGAAGAACCTTTCAGTCGGATCATCATTGACTGTGTTGGACCATTGCTGAAGACTAGATCTGGATGTGAGTACCTACTGACTATCATGTGTGCTTCCACCCGGTCTCCTGAGGTAATTCCACTTCGTAACATCAAGGCGAAGACTATCATCAAGGCTCTTACCAAGTTTTTCTGCTTTGTTGGTCTTCCTAAGTCTATTCAGTCTGATCAAGGGTCAAATTTCATGTCTGGCATATTTCAACAAGTTATGCCTGAGCTTGGTATTAAACAATACAGGTCATCAGCTTACCATCCTGAGAGTCAAGGTGCTTTGGAGAGGTTCCGCCAAACCCTGAAGAACATGGTAAGGACCTACTGCCTTGACACAGAGAAAGACTGGGATGAAGGTGTTCACCTTCTTCTGTTTGCTGCCCGTGAAGCTGTTCAGGAGTCTCTTGGGTTCAGTCCTTTTGAGCTTGTTTTTGGGCATACAGTCCATGGACCTCTGAGGCTTCTGAAGGAAAAGTTGCTGGCGGAAGATGATGTCCCAATGAACTTGCTTCAGTATGTCTCTGACTTCTGTAATCATCTCTCTAAGGCTTGTGATTTTGCTAAGTCTACTCTCAAAGAGTCTCAGGGCAAAATGAAAACCAGATATGACCTTCATTCCCAAGATAGAAGTTTTAAAGCTGGTGACAAAGTCCTTGCACTTTTGCCAGTTCCTGAAACCCTCTAAGAGCCCGATATTTCGGCCCTTACACTGTCCTCAAAAAGGTCAGTGATCTAAATTACGTCATTTTAACCCCTGGAAGGAGGAAACAAAAACAAATGTGTCACATCAACGTGCTGAAAGAATACATTGACAGAGACACAGCAAAAGCCAGTCAATGTGGTAAATACAATTGAACTGGAAAATTCTGTAGAAGGTTGTGACTGCCCCTTGGAAAATGAACCTGGTCCAGCCAAACTTGAAAATTCAGACATTCTTCAAAATATTGAAAGCAAGTTGTCCCACCTGGACCCTTTTCAACAACAACAGCTAAAGCAGCTCATATTTGAATATAGTCACATATTCCCTGACGTTCCCTCAAGGACTGATATGGTCTACCATGATGTCATCCTACAAGATATTGCCAAGCCTGTAAAACAGCATCCTTACAGAATGAATCCAGAGAAGCAGAAATACCTTAAACAAGAAGTCAAATACCTGCTTGAAAATTACTTTGTTGAACCTAGTAAAAGTGACTTTTGTAAAGCTACAGTTGTTTACTTAGGTCATATTGTAGGACAGGGTCAAGTCAAACCAATTGATGCAAAAGTACAAAATATCACTGAATTTCCTGAGCCTACAACTAAAAGACAATTAATGAGATTTCTAGGGATGGCTGGCTACTACAGAAAATTCTGTAAAAATTTCTCTATCATTTCTGAACCTTTGACAAATTTACTGAAGAAAAATGCAAAATTTGTTTGGGATTTGACCAACTGAAAGCTATCCTCAAAAACTCACCAGTTCTCTAATCTCCTCATTTCAAAAAGGAGTTCAAGTTGGCTGTTGATGCCAGTGATATTGGTGCAGGCGCAGTTTTACTGCAAGAAGACACTGATGGAGTAGATCATCCTGTTTGTTACTTTTCCAAAAAGTTTGACAAACATCAGAAAAACTATTCAACAATTGGAAAAGAATGTTTGGCACTCGTTTTGGCTTTACAACATTTTGAAGTCTATTTGACTTGCTCAGCTACTTCCATCAAGGTTTTCAGTGATCACAATCCCCTCACATTCTTGCATAAGATCAAAAACAAGAATCAAAGATTACTGAGATGGAGTTTACTTTTGCAAGAGTATGATCTGGATATTTCCCACATCAGGGGAAAAGATAATGTTATTCCAGATGCACTTTCACGCATGTAATTTTACTTTTCTATTTGATTGTGAAAATTGCACTGGTTGTTAGGTATATGGTTGTTATAATGATGAATGATACTTTGTGTAAAATTTCAAGATTATACTGATTATAAAACCGTGTTAATTTTAACAAAAGAAAGCTTTTTCCAAAACTTTCTTTTCTTAAAGAGGGGAGGTGTTATGTATGAGTGTTTCATGTAAAGCACTGTATATCATTTGTAAATGGAGATTTGTTACATACTATTTGTGCTGCCTTACTGGTCAGCTATTTGTTTATGTTGTTCATCATTTAGCACCCTCTGGTGGTGTGTCTGTAGCAAAACATGATCTGATGCAATACCACTTGTTTGTGATGAAATAGACTAGTGCTTTCTAGAGGTTTCTGGCATCTTCTTGCCTGGAGGGGGCCAGATCACCCAGGACTCCTGTAGTTCTTTCCAGAGTGGTCCTAGTCTATATAAATGCTGTGATTTTGGTCAGTTAAAAAAGAGAGTTTTTGTTTTGGCATCAGAGTTACGGAGTGGCATTAGAGTGTTATTATAAGATTACACAGTGGATTATTTAGAGAAATTTTTGGGCCTAATCAGTGAAGAATAAATTTGTTTAAGTTGTCATTGCTGGTTTTCTTTGTTGTGATTTTCAAGTCATAACACAGTAAACAGTATGAAGACAAGATATTTTACTACGTGGCTGGTAAATTTCAGTTTTTTTTGTAAATAAACACCCATTCCTCCCATTCAGGCCTAAAACGCACATCAAAACAAGAGCAACGCAAGGCGTGGCATATGCCCCCTACTAAAACAGTTGAAGACCATGTACAGAAAGTGAGTGTTAGGCATCATCTGCTATGCATGACCATTCAGGTCACCAAAAAGCAAAAAGCTGCGGCGAGTGCGCTAAAGGATTTAAAGATGGCTGCTGTGGCGGCCATATTAGTTGGTGGAGTGAGCTCAAAATCGATACGCGTCATCCCCTATGTATGACCATTCACCCCACCAAAAATCATAAACCTACGTCGAGCGGTGTTCACGTTAGAGCGCGACAAATGAAAAGTTTATGACAGGACACCCGGGCGGACGGAAGGGGTGAAAACACAATGCCCCCGACCGACTCTTTAGAGGTCGGGGGAATAAAAAGTTGTAACAGAGACAAATTTAAGACTATTAATGAGATTTAAAAAATTGAATAATGATATGATTTGAAAGAGCTGATGTCAGCAGGTGATTGCAATCATGATTTGGGATCATTCAACATCCAGGAAAGGCCTAGTCCTTCAGGAGTAAAGCTGGGTCAAGGACAAGCGTAAGTCACACATGCCATGTGCACTGACACACCCCCCAACCCGGACAGATGCTGGCTTTTGGACCTGACACTGATAACAGCCTGGGATGTGCTTGTCATCTTTAGTCCATGGATCAATTTAGCCGATTTTTTTCTCTCCCAAAAACCACTTGGAATGTTGACTCGTCAAACTACAAAACATGCCGCTACATTGCTGGTGTCGGTCTTGGGTGACACCAAACCCAGGGAAGTTAACACATTCGGAAGCCTTGACCAAGTGTTGTTATATATTGGTTTGATTTAGTATCTTGTATGGTTTTCCTGGTATCTGAATGGCTGAAACATTTTCAACCTCTCAAATTTGAGTGGGTAGATTTAGATCTGACTCGTTAAAAGTGTTCAAAGTTCTGCTCCAGATGAAGCTGAAATGTTTATATTTCTTGACGGCATGGATATAAAAATCCATGTTGAAAGGAACTCACAAGATTGACTTGCTAACCCTCATTTTCATTGATTGTAATGACTTCACACCCACTTAATTGTGCGATTCGCGTTAAAGCTCATTGTTTACAGTTGAACATCACTAAAGCACTTGCTGCACACGGTAATATGACTGATTACAGTACAGCACAGCTGAAAAGAATTGTTACAATGTCAAGCCTAGTAAGTGATACAGACCCCATGGGCCTCTTGTTTAAGTCTATTATGCACTGTGGATGGAAAAATGGCCAAAATCTGACCAATCTGTGCACATTACTTTCAAAGTAATTCATTCTTCTGCTGGAAAACAGGTGCATCTCGACCCCTCTTCACTCTTGAGGGACTAGTCCCTTTTCAGGATCTGTTCTTGTACTATAACACGACTAGCTTGCCTGTTTAACATCAACTTCTAATTTCAAGTTGTCACATCATAATCAGTCCAAAATTACCCCTGTACCAGCTTTCAGAGTCTGTTGCAGTCATCAAATTTTCAGCCTATATTTTCAATAAACAACTGAATTTAAAATTTAAAACTTAAAACATCAAATAATGTGTCATTGTAGTGATTTCTTTATTGTCAAGGATGAACAGAATTTTTGAATTATTGTACCTCCCTAACGACGATAGTCGGGAGATACTATGGTTTCGTTCCGGGGCCGCCGCTGTCGCAGACATTTTCTGTTCCGGGCTCTGGAGGCTTCAATGTTTATAGGATTTTTCTCTGAATTTGCACAGTCAAACATATTTATTTGGCAATGCTCAAGATCAATTTTCGGCAATTTCCGACATCCAATATGGCCGGCGGCGGCCATTTTCTCAAATTTTTTTTTTTTTGCAGATTTTGTGTTTTCTGGTCATTTTGAGCCAAATTTACACACATGTACATGTACAGGGATGCATATTCATGTCAAAGCAAGAGTAAAAACGGTAACATAGCAGCTGTAAAAACTTGCAAGTGATCTCTGATAGGGATCGGGGAGATACAAGACTCAGTCCCTGTGGCGACCGAGTTATCTAGGCCACAGGGACCGAGTCGTGTATCTCCGTCAGCGGCGGCGGCCCTGGAACTAAACCATAGTATCTCCCAACTATCATTGTCGGGGAGATACAATGATGGTTTTATGTAATAATTGATCCTTGGATCAAAATGTACCAAACAACACCGATGCTTACAACATGTGTACAGAGCATAAAATCTTTTTTTAACTTAAATTCATGTTTTACCCGTAAAGTTAGGAAAAAAATAAAGCTGAAGAAAGTATGTTATCCATGATTTTAGAGACATTGAACATTGAGTCGGGTCAAATTGACCCAAAACAGTACAGGGGGGTTAAAACATAAACTTCAGATATATGCAACAGTGGGTCTTGTAACAGGTGCCCATAGTCTTACACACCTCAAAGTAAGCCCTGAGCATCTCAGGGTAATTGGACCGGCTGTCCATCTCCGCACAGTTCTCCTCGCTCCCCCTGCCTGAACCAGAGCCTTTCAGGGTTTTCCAGTAGATTCCATCCTGAGTGTAAACCAGCTGCTCCATCTCAAACTGTTCCACGATCCGCTCCCTCACCAGAGCCTCCTGTGTCGACTGTATGTTGTCTATCTTGTTCTATCAGCGATCATCAGAAGATGGAGGGTGAAGTTCATGTAGGTTCCGCGAAGTTTTCAAAACCTTTCAATTATACTGTCACTCAGTGTTTTGACACCTTTATCTAAATCACAGGCTCTTACCCTTATCCAGAAAGGACCGATGTGGGTACAGGCTTTCATTCCAGCCATGCAGTTGCTCAAGTGATACTATCAATCAATCCCTGAAATTTTCACCAGGACCGCGATGAGAAGAGTCAGGTGTGTGACTGCTTGGATGGAACAAAAGCCTGCATCCACACCTGCCCTTTCCCATGTTATAGTGTGCAGTGCATTGATTCTTTAGCAGACAAGCATAAACTGCTGGTCTAAACCATTATGGGACAATATGGTGGATTTGCACTTTGTCATGCAATATTTCTATTCTGCAAATATGCGTCCGTTGATCACAGTATTACTGAAATTGTTTCAACAAGTGTTTGTTGTAGCACCTGGACGAAGTCGGGCAGCTACTATGGATTCATGCTTGTCGTTTCCGCTGCCACGTCCGCATCCGAAGACACTTCCTTGTGGACACTGTACAGGCTGTAATTTTTGACTGATTACAGCACCAGCGTGGATAAAGGTACCGCTAAAGTTAACGAGAAGTTGGCTTTGCATTTTCTTCCACCTTTCTCTGATCGGCCTGGCGGGTGGCGTAGGATTACAGCAGGTGTCGGTGTAGTCCTGGCAGGCAGAACTTGGGGGGACTGTCGATAGGGGGGAGCGGTTTTTGGATATGACTGGTGTGTACCAGATGTTATTGCAGGCCTTGAATTTTGGCAAGAATAAACTACCGCAACTGTTTCGGATACGACTTATTTACAAGTCAATGGATGTTTTTGTTATTAGAGTTTTAAAATATGTAATTCTACAAGAGGCAGTTAGAAGTTAGCCTGACTCCGCCAGCCCTCGTACTTCCGCTTAATTTCATTTCGCTTTATTACTCAGTCTGGTCACTCGGAGCTCTGCCTCGTTTACCTCGGCAGAAAATACGCTGGACTAACCAATGAACAGAAGGCGTGGCCAAAGGCCACGATGTAGCAGCTGCGCCGAGTTTGAAATTGTAGTCTCAGAAATCCACAATGGCCACGGACATAGATTCGCTCTGTCGTGGAGAAAATCCCCGGTATCAGACTTAAAGCCACAACAAGAAGAATGTTTGGTTAGTTTTTTGAATGGAAATGATGTTGCAGCGCTACTCCCCACAGGTTTCGAGAGAAGTTGTCATATCCACAGAGATAGATATTTATATTTATATATTATATATATATATTCATTCATTCTATGGTCATATCTACTTAATATCCATCATGAAACATTTGCAATAGGCACCCTGTTCATCTCTGTGAGAGACAGCCGAACCACGTCAGCTAGCTTTTAGCTTGTAGTGTCACATTGCCTGCGAATTTCACACTATTTAAGTTAGCAGCGAACTTTTAAAAAGCCGTGTTTTTGTTCATGTCACAACTTAAGACCTATTCGTTGTCTCAGTGTTATGTTGTCATTATCCATGAATGAAAGACCCAAACTATGTTTCCATAAAGTTAAATAGCGAGCTTGGTATGATGTTAGCGCAAGTATCGTTAACGGTTCAGTTTTCGTGTCAACGCAGATTTCGTCCTGATGTAAATAATGCATTATTCTCGCCGATTCTGCCGTTGGTTTCGGGTCTCTTGGGGGTTTTTTTTTTTTTTTAATAGCAGCAGTATCGGCAGGATAAACGATAGCTCAACAGTTTGTTTCTTGTAAGGAGAACAGAAAGGGCACCTTTGGTTCTTTTAAGTGAATGAGTGAAGACTATAATGAGGTAGATGGGCATATGTATGAGCACAGTGTTAAGTTTAATGTACTGATCAGTTTGTTTTCGCTGCATTCCTGGTACGAAGGACTGTCTTTACAGCGGAAGTACTAGGCGGCTGAGCGGGTGCATAACATACGTCATCGCCAAACGTTAGTGATTAGTTTACGGGTACACCAATGATTTTAAACTTCAGACAAGCGCCCACCCACCAGGAAGTAAACACTTGTCAATGACGACTGTCCACACTCTGTGTACGAAGCCAAGTGAAGTAGCAGAGTCTGGTTTTACCAGGCTATCTTACCCCATCCAGAAGTGCATTTTACCCCAGGGGTGGGGTAAAATTACCTTTTTTTTTTTTAGATGTGGTAGCCAACTTTACATACTATCCATTCAAGCAAAAAAAATATTAATTCATGTTGTTTACCTTCAGTTATGAAAATCCTTGCTTAAGGGGGGCATCTTACCCCGCTCTACCTTACCTAAGGCGGATAAGTGATCATTTCTCACAAATATTAAAACATAATCAGTCCCGCTGTGAGAACAGTTTTTAATCCGCGCTACCCAATGACACTTGCAACTGAGAAGGGATTTATCGCGTTAATTTGTCGGTAACAGCCAAAGTTCATTCTTGAGATTAGCTCTCAAATTATGAGTAAAAGGTGACAAAAGTTAGCACACTTTACGTTCAACCGTTTGATCCGACTGAACAAGTCACTGCTTTCTTGACTGATGTTCGGCTTATGCACAAGGAGGACTAAATACTCCAGATTTTCAAAGGCAGAAATATTTCTTGCGGACTTAGTAAAAAGTGACACCGTTAGTTACAACTATATAGATATTTGCGTATTCTATTTCTATATTTCAGAAGTGCAGGTTTTGTTCATAATTTAAATAATATTAAAGTGGTGGCAAAACATGTTGTTGTTGTTCTGCTTTCTCCGATAACGACGCTTTAGAACTAAATGTATCATTTCTTAATTCTTATCAGCAAATATTACAGCAAAAATATTATAGCAAAATTACTACAGGAATTTGCAGACATTAACTTTCCTGGAAATAAATATATCGCCAACTGCGCAAAAGAAAATCTGTAGCAAAAATTACTTCAGGCGTTTACACTATACTACAAATATAATGGACGTCATGTTGTCCAAAGAAAAAATTTCAATGCTGAACTTATTTAGACTTCTTTGCGACGGGGATTTACACTGATAGGTGTGAAACGGCCGGCCAACATGCCTTCTCACTCACTCTACTTCTCGGTTCAGTGAGCAGGGCACGTCCACCTGACTTTCGGCTGACACACAGCCAACGGTGCTTTGGCGAAAGTGGAACCTTTATCCACGCTGTTACTGTACTTTCATTATTTGGTATGGACATGTGTTGCTATACTTCGCTTGCGACACCCATCGATTTTAGTTGCCATGGCGACAGTATTGTTGGAATAATGCGCTACAAAGGGGAGAACCGGGCATTTGGGTGCTACACCCATGCATCTGCGGCCGACTGGACTGTCAAGTTGTACCTGAACGTGTACGATTTGGAAATAATGTTTAATATTGTAAAACCACAAAAAAAACCCCACTAATTTCACATCCTTTATGAAGCCAGGGGAACCCAAGTTCACTATTTAATTTCATTAAGTAAATAGGTTAATCAAGATCAGCATTATACATTAATTTAATATGAGGAATTTTATTAGATTTAAGAGATAGATATAGGCTCCCCTGGCGAGATTACTGTATATGAGCAAAAAGATGTTTCAGGTATCCTCTACAAAATTCATCCTCCAATATAGACTTTAATTCAAGGAGTTCAGATCAGCTGCTGCCAACTGTAGAGCAGTCATGATGAAAACTCGAAAGGTTTGATTTTCAAATCGAAGGTACAAATTAAGGCCTGTGAGAATAGTGTGCAATCAAATGCAATTGACTGTTTTAATTGATCATTTATCTATGATGCGGTAAATTATGGCAAAATCTGCCCACAATTCAATGCTACAAACACGAAGAGAAACATAAAATGTCATATGTTGAGTCATTTACCATGGAAA
Source organism: Gymnothorax javanicus (assembly GCA_029692085.1). NCBI lineage: Eukaryota > Metazoa > Chordata > Actinopteri > Anguilliformes > Muraenidae > Gymnothorax > Gymnothorax javanicus. Next base: position 17,508,199 of record CM056210.1, on the reverse strand, counting down.
CGCATTGAAGATACGGAAAATTCGCAAAGGAAGTTTTAGCCATGTCTGTAAACTGTTCCTGGACGGTATCTGGCAATGAAACAACGATGAGACAGAACAAACACTTATAATTACCCCCATAAAGCAATCAAACAGCCACCCTTTAAGAGTTAGTGTTGTGATTATTCGATGGGATTTTCCAAAAATGGTAGAACAAAGAGACCCGATCAATAGTTCCAAACAAACCCTGGGTACCATGGTTACTCATTTTCTTAAACAGGTTTTTATTTTAACTTTGAACCCTTATTCTTATTGACTCTGCGGCCACCCATACATGTGTCAAGATGTTACAAGTCTACATGAACACAATTGTGCCACAGAACTTCAGATTAGGAGACCCACATGCTATCAAATTGTAATGTCACAAAAGCGTTGCGGACAGGGTGTCTGCTAATGGTTGAATACTACTGGCTTCACAGTATATCCAGGACAAACCATGTTCCCCTCATAATTACCTCTGATGTTCTTCATTGTGTCGATGGCTGGCCCCTTGAGTTCCACCACAAGTCTCTGGACGACCATCTCAAACACTGTGTAGTTGTTGAACCCCGGCAGCTCCCGGCCCCTGTGTTTCAGATCGTACTCGTTCACCGCTTCCTGAACCGTTTTGTGAACTTGAAGGATACAGACAAAACAGAGTCAATGTGAATGCTTCTGCCACAGATATCAAAAATACCGCACTGTGGGCAAGGGTAGTCTACAAGAGAAAGGTTTCTTCACGTGACGGATGGTAAGAATGAGGTACTTTAATAAACTCATAGAAATTTGGCCTGACTTATGAAAGTTAATTTTTCCAATTATGTGTTAATGCATGGTCATTATACTGCCCCCATTGCAATGCTGTAGAGTTGTCTGAGTGTGGGAAAAGTGCTTTATAAATACAGAGTATTACTGCGTCTCACAGTAGTGGGGAAAGTAACCTCTAATTGTGAACTTAAAAATCTGAGAGACATTTCTTTATTGATGCATTTCAAAATATGTTCTCTGGATCTTGTACGATCAGGCAAATAATCCACGTGCAAAATCAGTTCCAATGACTTTAATCTTATGTCACGCCTCGCAAGTTTCTTCTTTCCAATTCCTTTTTGTTCACATCAGGGACAATCCCACTGAAAAAAAATGCTGCTACAGTATAATGCAAATGTTGAGCAAGCCCATCTTTACCCTTCCTTCGTAAATAAGTAAACACTCCATACATGTGTCTTTACTGCCATCCAGGTATTCCTTCCACTTTTTAAATTCCGATCGCAGCGAGAAGAACAGGTTGTCTGGCTGGATGACCTCCCCTGTAGCCAATCGGCTTATCTTGTTGTTGAACTGGGTGAGGGTCTGTTTGGGAACAGAGGGAAACTATTAATTTAAAATAATAAAGATATACAGCTCTCCAAATTAAATTCTGACTGTTTTTATCAAGAACAGAAATTCATATTTAAAACTATATCTTTCAGTTTCTAATTTCCAACAGCTTTAGAGTTGTGAAAGTTATTGTCAGTGCTGTGCACATGATGAATAACCATGAAAACAAGCCATTCAGCCGATATAGACGTGAATGACCAGTCAATTGTGCCTCATGACTTTCTTGCCTATTTGTATTACATTCTTCACTTTCTCTTCAAAATGGCATCCTATGAATGCTCATAAGCCCCAATAATGAATAATTCATCCATTATCTAGCCTGCAAACAGGTGCTAGTAGTTGCTGAAGGCAATTTTTGCCGCTCGACCCAATCTCCTAACCTTTGACCGTACACCACAGGAACTCCACATTTGAGAATATACACCGCTAAAAGACCAGCTGGAAAGCCTGTTTGCAGGCTATCCATTATCTTACATGTTTATTCCTGATTAGAGTTGCACAGGGTAGAGTAAATGATTCAGAATTCAAACTATTGTAGCAACAAAGGGGAAAGACTTACTCTACATTTTACCCATTGGGGAAGGAATTAATATGGTTGGAGGTATAAGCGTCTACTAGTTTTCAGCAACATGGTGTACAAGGTGTTATGGTTCTTAGGGAAAGTGGGGTGCCGTCCACTGGGTGGCAGCACTGGCCTGATATACAGCTTGGGTCACAATGGTGATTCATTGTAATCACTTCAGCTGTGGCTCGATAACTTCATGACTCCGGGACTTTCTTTAACAAGTCGTCGGCCGAGGATTAACTAGGTCTATCTGCCATTTTTGTGTTTTCGCGGAAATTGCAATTAAAGATTTAGTATTAAAAATATCCCCTTCGGGTTTTTCCGAATTAAAAGATTTTTTGCTCTCAGCCAGGGCTCCTCAAATCATGATCCTCGAGGGCCGATAACTGCTCGTTTTCCACCCTCCCTTTACCTAAGAGTCAGGTGAGATGACAATCTGGCCAATCAGCAGCATTAATTGTTCACTAAATTGCCAGGAGAGAAGGAAAACCAGGACTGTATTTGGATTCAGGGGCCGGATTTGAAGAGCCCTGCTTTAAGCGATTAGAATACGACGAGACTAAACTGGGCTAATTTACATACCCCTATTCGTCTGGCAACATTGAATTCTGGGTACCAAATTTTGCAGATAGACCATTGTAACTTTAGAATTCATAAAATTCCAGTGTTACTTTGGTCTATCTGCAGATTACAGGTTTTAAAAAATATGGAAATGAATTAAGTCTCTTAAAACAGCATTTTAAAGAAACTCCAATGTTTATTAACTAATAATACTTATGAAACAACTTTTAAACACTGTCACAGTAAAAAAGGAATACAAGATTAACACTTTTTAGGCCTTTTTCAATATGACCTAGTAATGAGAGAGAAACATTCACATGTGAACGATCTCACATCAAGGAAATATGAACATTATAACTGTCAACAACTTAAAGTAAATAATCAATGTAATTTTTCAACTCTGCCAATTTCTCTGATCGATTGAAGCCTTTGGGTCATTATTCTTCACTTTGATCTGCATAGAAAAGGTAACCTTGAACTCAATTTACATGATTAACTTGACAAAACATAATTTTTCAGCAAATCATTTAAGTTTTAGCAAATAACACTCTGTTCAATCTGACCTCTTGAAGCACTCACCTAAATGAGGAAATGCAGCAATTTCTCTCAACTCTGCTTCAGTAAATTTCTTCTTGGCAGCCATTTTGTCTCTGAGGCCTGAGGTCACATGATGTGATCCCTCAATATTACTGGTTAATTGCAGATAGACCTACTTAAACTTGGTGAATCGGCAAATTTGAAAATAGACCCTTCTAATTTTGACCTTTGACATAAACTGAGTGCATATCTAAGCAGGGTCATAACCTAAAAAAGACCTTGTTAATTTAAAAATCATTATGAGAGAATATCTCAAATATTCACAAAAATGCAGATAGACCAAGTTAATTCTCAGCTGACGAAGTGGTGTGTACTGAAACATTCTTTTGAGTTTTCATCACCTGCCCTCCACATAAAAACAAGACCCTGCCTAACCCATCACCTGATGCCTTGTGCCAAATAAATCAACACGCTCTTCACACTACCCTCCAAGTGCACTCTTTGATGACATTAGCAAAGTGTGGAATAATAATGCTGCTTGAGGGTGCAAGGGTTTAAAAGCAGTATTTGGGACATTCTACTAGCATGGGACAATTCAAGCACGTGGCAGTCATTGAACAGAATTGTGCATTGTCAGGTACTGAGGAATCCACATCAAGGCAGCGCATATCAAGAGCTGTAATCAGGCGGTTTTGGTGGATTTCAAAGGCTCGCTTAGATGCAGACTTTAAGTGTCTCATTTTGAGAATAAGGGCAAGGCATTAACGGGTACTCACATCGATGAGGAAGATCTTCCTCTTTTGGGGGTCAAGAGGGGGTCCATTTTCAAACTGGCTCAGCTCCTTCCTGGTGTCCCACAGCTGTTTCTTAATTTGCTCTGATATGAGAGGGAGAGATTTCTGGAAAAAAAGAACAGACCAATCAGAAGGGAAAGTTAAAGACCTCATGAAATAAAACTTGCTGCAGAGTCCAATACCAGAGTAGAATAAAATGCACGGTGAGATCAACCAGAGCATAGCCGATTGCTGTTAAATGTGAAACATTAAATATTAAGTGTGATGCCGTGTGAAAGGATTGATTGGAGGGAAATTGATGATTGACAGGCGTATTCAATCAAAACCATGGCTGCTGGCACACAATGGCTTCAAGCCATGATATTGGAAAAAAGAAGACTGGGATTAATTAACTCTTAAAGTTAATTTAAACTTTTCACTCAAGTTTTCCTTTTAGTAGGTTCAAAGTCAGAAAGACCATTTTTTCTATATAGTAGAATACCATGTCACAAATATATTCTGTATCTGCTGATTTCAGCGCTACACTGAAGCTACATCACACTTCTACTGAGTTAAATATTCAAACGCTGGATGTCATGTTTTCATGGCCACAGCATTACATCAAATGAAAAATATACAGATCTTGCACATCATTTTATACCCATTTCCCTGTAATTCATCAGCACATATTTAGGATCACTGGAACCCTTTGGATCTCCACTAGAATTTGAAATAGGCCTCAAGTTCCACAGGTTTGAATAAAGCAGCTGCATTTGACTGACTCATATATGTGTCTGTGGGCTTTATGGGGGCAGAAATTTTAGTTACATATTGATAAAGCAAGCAAAGTGGAGGAGGTCGCCAGTTTGAAACTCACTTTGATGTGGTCGACCAGGTCATTGGTCAGTTTTGTGGCAAGACACTGTATGGTGGCTTTCTCCTCTCGTAGAAGACCACTGTAGAAATAAACCTTCAGTTCCCATACGGACAGACTCAATACAGTCGGTATCATGGGCAGAATGTCTCCTGAAAAAATCTCTGATTCCAGGCACAGGTGTCAACATCGACAGTAATTTACCCACCATCATCTGTGACTCATAATCCTGTGAAGGCATCCTCTCCTCTATCTAGTGGTCACATGACCACCTTTACACAGTGAAAGCTACCTGAAATTCATTGGGAGGATTCCCAAAATGGCCTCTACGTTGCCCCTTCGTACAGCCCCAATTCTGTACAAGTTGGCATATCAGAGAAAATGCAAATAAAATCTACAAGAACAGATTTTTTTGGGGTCTATTCATCCTCTATTGTGTTGAAAACAGTACAATGACACATGATATCATGTTCTAACATGGATTTAAGAGCCATTCCATGAGAAAATGGCACTTTTTGAAGAAGTTGAAGAGTTGACCCCCCTGGAATTTAATGAAACTTGGCACATAGGTATCTCACGGAAAAAGCCTAATTTTTGGGCTGTATCTCACTTTGCCTGCCGGTGGCGCCACCTGAAAGCCACTAAAGTGGCTCAGTTTTGCTGTTGACACCACATTTTACATGAGATATCATGACTTACAGGTACACAGTACCAAATATGTTATACTTTTGTTATGACCTGTGACACTGTAAGTCTTGATAGAGATCAGCACCACATCAGCACCAAGCTGGGTAACTACATTATTGAGCCGGAATTATTTGAGAAATAACAATAAGAATTGAAAATGGAAATGGGAATAAAATAATATCCCAGACATACACCAGTCTAGAATCGTTTATTATGTGTTTACTCACAACAAACTATCATTTTCAGTGAATAGTACCTTGGTATCTTGCTGGGTTAATGCAACGGACGGCCGGAAAGATGGTCGAAATTGATTTTTGGTGCACGTTTGCTGTATATTTTCTCAGTAACCCAGACACGTACTGTGGTGGTAAATGCCATTTATTGTGCTTTTGGAACTCTATTTTCAGGAATACCAAGTTTTTTTTTGGTCGTATCTACTCTTTCAAGCTAGACGGAGCCAAAGTTGGAGGAAAACTCAAAACGGACTATTTCATAGCAGATTGTGCCTATGTTTAGGCGGCATTATTTTGTTCACCCAGCAAGATATAGATCTGAAATTCTCTGGATACATAGTTCCTTTGGTGTACATTATAGCATTAGTAGAATCTCAATGGTAGTATTTTCCGTGTAAATGATAATCAATATCAAAAGTCAGAAAATTTCGCCCCCAGGGGGCGGTGTAGGCTGGATGCAAGAACTGGCTATCCCCGCAATGTGCCGAAGAAATTGTTTTTGAACTGTGATACACACAGCTATTTCTCAGGAAATGAAGAGTTTGGTTCGGTACTATGCTGGGTAGATAGCTTTCTGACTAAATACGGTGATCTATAGAGCTTATGTTTCACCAACCTAGTATTCCATATTTCCAGACATATACCGAAGTTCTGTCTTTTGAAATATATGAAGCGCATGCACGGTTATAAATAAAATTTGCATTCCCTTTGGTGTAAACCTTGGTTGGTTGTAAACTGGTGGTGATTGTGAGCATTACAAACGCACAATACATGTACTATTACCAAGTACGGGTACAGCGCAGTCAGAAATGTACTGCACGTTATAAAACATGACCCAAAATTTTAAATGCCAAAAAAGAATTCATGTAAAAGGTGTAACGCCATGAGTTCATTTGCAGACATGCATCAACAGTATACGTACACTTATATAAAATAACAGTCCATAATTTGAACTTGAAAAAGAATCTTAGTCACACAACTGTGTACAGTATATGAAGACAGAATGTATAGTACAAAAGTTAAAACTATTTTATACTTTTCATGTTATCAAAGTGAAATGATGTCAACCCAGCATGTGACTAGCTCTATCCCTCGGTTTGTTTTTGGAATTTGACTGTGGGTTGGGGGCACCTGGTGATGCGCACCAGAGGTGCCCCTTGACCGTGGCCCTGAGCAGCCATCCATGGCCTTCTTCGTTCGATCGGCGTCGATGTTACCCATGGAGCCAGTCGAGGCCAAGGCAAGCCCTACTACACTGCATCCTGGGTCTCTACAGGGCTGCTTACAGGCCGTTGATTGTGAGCTTGTCAGTCTCCGCATTAAATAGCGGGCTGCAGCCTACATGGCACAATAGTTGCATCAACACCCACAGCTTGGTACGCATGGAAATGGGAAGTCCGGAGAAGAAACCCCGCCCTCCCATCCAGCGGGCATCCCATGGGCTAGACATCACGGGCGGGTGTTAGGAATGAAGGCATGCAAGTTACTACCACAAGTGAACTGCCCTTTTCTTGGCAGGCTGCTGCTTGCTTGCTTCGACCTCTGTGCCCTTTTTCAGGACAACCACTCACTCGCCGCGACTGCTGTGCCCTTTTTCATACCCAAGCACCATACCCTAAGGAAATCCTAGAATTAACACTGAAGCCTACTCTCCAGTTCTAATAGAAAAGGAAAAATGTTGAGTAGTTGTTATTTTCTGAAAACGCACCAACACTACAAAACTGTACACTGTACTGTCTACGGTAAAAGTCTTGCATGTTGACACAACGCTACAATCACCACCAGCATTCTTTTCCAATTTACAACCAACCCAGCTTTATACCAAAGAGATTACAAATTTTATGTATAACTGTGCGTGTACTTCATATATTTCAAAAGACAGAACTTTAGTATATGTCTGGGAATACGGGATACTAGGTCGGTAGAACATTAGCTCTTTAGAGCGCCACCTTTAGTCAGAAAGCTATCTACCCAGCATAGTACCAAACCAAACTCTTCATTTTCAGAGAGAACTAGCTGTATGTATCACAATTCAAAAACAATTTCTTTGGCCCATTGCTGGGGATAGCCAGTATTTGCATCCAGCCTACAGCGCCCTGCTTCATATCTGCTATGAAATGGTCCGTTTTGAGTTTTCCTCCAACTTTGGCTCCGTTTAGCTTGAAAGTGTAGATACTACCAAAGAAATGCTTGGTATTCCTGAAAACAGAGTTCCAAAAGCACAAACAGCATTTACCACCACATTACATATCCGGGTTACTGAAAAAATATATGGCAAACATGCACCAAAAATCCATTTCGACCATCTTTCCGGCCGTCCATTGCACTAACCCAGCAAGATACCAAGGTGCTATTCACTGAAAATGATAATCTTGTTGTGAGTTAACACATAATAAATGATTCTAGATTGGTGTATGTCTTGGATATTATTTTATTCCCATTCCCATTTTCAATTTTTATTGTTATTTCTCAAATAATTCCGGCTCAATAACGTAGTTACCCAGTTTGGCGCTGATGTGGTGCCGATGTCTAACCATGCGCGCGGGAAGATGTTTGAATTAGGGGGGGCTGCCAACCGACAGCAGAAGAGTGACGTCATTTTTTTTTTTTTTTTTTTTAGCGCTGCATGAGGGCGTTATGACAATGTTGGTCTTTGCAACAGCGGTCATAGCAACTATCAGGGGCGCCGGATTCACTTAAGAAGTGGGGGGGCCAAAAAGTGCCGCGTTGGGTGCTCAGCTCATTTACAGTGCCTCTATTCCGTGCACCTTAGCTATGCCCCTATATTGCAACACTTACGGTATTAAAAATAAAAAGACGTTTGGCTCATTCCCGTTAACCCAGACACACATGCCCCAAATCCATCACCTCTTCTTTAAAACTAATGCTTTGGACTTTTCGTTTCAATGTACATCATGAATTAACGCGTAGTGAGGTCCGTGGCTGGGTAGGCAGGGTCAGCCAGAGCATAAATCGCATGGAACATGCATGCAAAGTATATATATTAAGTAGAACTCTTTCTTAAATCCACTGCAAAATCAATTAAACTTTTGACATCAGTGGATTGGAGCGCGCACACTATTACATGCATACTGTAATCTTACGCAGTTACGCATGCGTTTTTCCACTCAGATTAATCGTTCTCGAAATTGATAGTTCTTATAGCCAAATATGACAAATTAAAAAGTATGCACGTTCCTCAAAGTGTTATAGACCTACGTAAAACACACTAAGGGTTACTACACTATTTCATTCTATAATATAAAGTTTCCCATTTCTTTCTTAACATTATCATCTTAAAATTATTATCTTAATAATGGTCATCATCAAGAACAATAAGGCATAATGAGCAAATGAACGACGCATTAACACAATTTTATTGGGATGATCTGAAATTTTGTGAACAGCAAGAAATTGTGGGAACAATAATCAGCGAGCGAGTGGACATCGTAAAAACAGTTGATCTGCGCTCACGCTCATGGCCATTACCCAGAAACACTTGCTGTCTCAATGACGATTTCAACAGCAAAATAAAATTATCATTGTTTGTTTTATTAAGCATTTTCCAAAAAGAAATCTAAATTACTTAATGTTATAACGACTTATGGTCAATTAAAATTATGAATAATGTACCATGATGACGTCGACTTGCCAGCACTATGACTGAGAAATGAATGCAATTGTAGTGGTATAAATATCCAGTAGCACGCTTAGTTCAATAGGTTCTATTGCAGGTCTCGATTGGTATGAAACATTCAATTTTGAAATATACCTATGCTGACTACGATCGGGTCCCGACACTGTCGCGCGTGTGCCTATCATGGCCCCCCTCGCCACTGGGTCCTAGTGCCGTTGCACTCGCTGAGCCCCCTATTGTTACGCCATTGGAAAGAGAAGCGCTGTGCCTAAATGATGTCCATTGAAGACAGCGTGACAATAGCCTATGCATTTGCAAACCTCCTGAACTGTTTATGCTTAAAAAGAAAGTGGGAGAAGGGTAAAAGTGGGGGGGGGGGCAATGGCCCCCTGGCCCCCCCCTTTCCGGCGCCAGGGGCAACTATGGGTGCAAACCAGTACTGGAATAAAAGAATACTCGCCATATAAATCATAACTGATTACAAAAAATTATAATTTATAATTGTTTTGTTGTCCTGGGGCCTGTATTTTTTTCTATGTTTTATCCCAATAAGTTCCTTTGTTTTGAATGCATGTGTCATTTAAAAAGCTATCATGCTTGTTGCCTTATTTGTTTCAACCTCTTCAACCCCAACTCCTGGTAATGCTGCCGTTAAGGGATTTGCCTGTCTCACACATGACGACTCACAACGCCTCCCAGTTTGATATCGCCTGATTCACAATCAAACCATTTATAATTTGAATTAACAAAACCAATACATAATCGTATAATTATTAAGAAATTATTAATGAGGAAATGACCAAGAAACCACCGACAGGCTACATTGAAAACACGCACGTAATTATAGGGATGACAAGTACCCCCCATCTCAGAAATAAAACCCTCAAAAATATAATGGCGAGCCCCCTTTTAAAATTGTTCTGGACAATAAAAAGCCTAAAAAAGTTGAGGTTGGACACGGATTATTTCCCTATCTGGGAACTCCATCTCCCGTTTCAGCATTTTTTACATTTAAAACAGAAACATCTTCCTGTCGCGCCCTTGAAAACATTAGCGCAGAAGGACGTGACTTTGTAAGCCTAGCTATTATGCGCCGTTTTATAAGCTACAGGAGGTCGTCAGCCCCAAAAATAAACAAATAATCCTCGGCCAAAATCCTCCATTTGAATAAAGTGATTCATCTCATTACATTATTCAATTTTTAATTCAATCAGCTATCCTTAATGAATGTCGCTTGTCAGTTTCGCCAACATAAATGCATCCAGGCACCAGACTAATCCCATAAAAGGCGAAAATAATCGGTCTCTTTTGGATCATAATCAGCATTCTTAAAATTCTCCCAAACCGGCGATTTTTTTGTTTAACATCTTTTTTCAGCGGGTACATGAAAGCCATTCTCAAGCTTTCGGTAATAAGCGCATTCTCTCACACAAGCTGCCGCGGTACGTGTCGGGATGATTGTGCCCTCTGAGCGGTATTCCTTCATGGCCCAGAAATTTGACGGATCTTAAATGTTATAAACATTTAGGCTATAACTGAATAAACAACACTGTCCTTGCAGCATGTTGATTCCTAGCTGCAAACTCCCAGAACATAGCACTGCCTAGAGTTACTTAAAGCATCGCTAACACACGTAATGAATCAGAGTGCAGGTTTGACAACTCATGCTGACCAAGTTCTTTCTTTTGCCTTTTCCCAGTAGCTAAATCCCCCTTTAGCAAACGAATTGTCACAGAGTTTGTGCAGATAAAGCAAAGATTGAGGTCGGTTTCTTTAACACAATGCAACCATCGCCATTTTCAAACAAACCTCATTGAAACGATCAGTCAAATCACACCGTGCCGAATTTGCTACCAGGTAATACATTGTCCTGTTGAAAGGATCCGGAATGCATGGCAGCGCTTAAGTGAATGATCCACTGCTGATCCTCTCTACCGGAGCAACAAGCTAGCTACTCCAGGGGAGAAAGTCATACATTCTATTCTGCGCCATTTCCAGCAGCAATGATCTCTTGCGTAGCTGCTAGGCTATCTCCGATAGTAACACGTTTTTACCTTTGACCTTAGAACGTAGCCTACATAAACACGAATTTTAAATACATGTCAGTCATTTTTATGCATTATTATTTTCATGTTCTGATATAAATTTCATTGTGTGGTATTTTTAAATTGCTCAGATGGCGAAATTAGTAATGATAAAAACTTTTTATTCTGCTCCGTAAGGGGGTGCTCAGCACCCTCCGTACCCCAGTAGGGGGTGCTGCAGCACCCTCAGCACCCCACTTCCCGCGCCCTTGTGTCTAACCGGACTTGAAGTGTCACAGGTCATGATAAAAGCATAACATGTTTGGTACTGTGTACCCTTAAGTCATAATTGATGCAAAATGTGGTGTCTATCGCAAAACTGAGCCACTTGAGTGGCTTTCAGGTGGTGCCACCGGCAGGCAAAGTGAGATACGAACCTAAAAATTCGGCTTTTTCTGTGAGACTACCATATCTACCTATGTGCCAAGTTTAATTCAATTCCTGGGGGGTCAACTGCGTGCCGAATGTCAATCTCTCATGGAATGGCTCTCAATTGCTTATTGAAGATATGCTATCCCATGACTGTAACAGAGTCCAAAGAAAGTTGGCACTGTTGACAGTTCACCACAGTATATAATCACCCTGTCATTTACGCACTCTGACTTAGCGTTTAGCCACTAAAGACACCAGCAGGTGGAAGTACAGTGGGTAGAATTTACCCCATTCCTCCTCTATGCAGGAACTAATCTATGAAACTGGACACGGCCTTCTTGCCGTACATTTTGTCACCATGTACCGTGTAGTCTCAATCAGAGACCAATCAGGACTGCTGGCAGGCCAGTCTAGCACTCAGACTCTTTATGTATGCAGCCATGCACTTGTAATCCATGTTTCATGATGTGCCAACGTTTTCAGAGCTGGCTTTTTATGTAGTAAAATGGTAAGAATGCAAGGGTTGGAAAATGGGAAGCTTTGTAAAGCTGAATTGCCAGTTCTTGTCATTGTTATACTGACTTTGATATTATGGACAAATATGATGTCATTGGTTCATTTTTTGCTCGTCTCTCACCTGAAGTACTCATGACGTCTAAAGAAGTCTCTTTCTATCCTGGTGGCCTCAGCCAGGGACACCTTGTCATTGATCTGCTTTTGGCCGCGGCACTTCACGACGATGTAGCCCTTGCTCAGCGGGATCACTTGGTTTCGGATGATATCCAGAACGTTCTTCTCTGTCCCCTTATCAACCAGGTCTGGCTTGGTCAGAATTGCTTTTGAGAGTAACAGAAAAGTCATCATGAGTCATTTCTCATCCATATTTGACAGAAACCCTGTTCATGGAGGTCTACTGAGCTGTAGGTTTACATCACAACCCTAACCTGGCACACCTGACTAATTAGCCGCACAACAGACTCTAGTTTTGGTGTGAGATGGACCGCATTAGGATTATGTGCGAATACTTAATTTGGGTGGGGCATTTAGTGTAAGGGTTTTCCCTTGCAGTCCCTTCCCTGCTGCAGTCCTCACCTCCACTTTAACGAGCTGCAGGTGTGGCTCGTTGAAGTGGAGGTGAGGGCAGGGTATTTAGGGCTGGCTGTTGGCAGTGATCATGGCCACTGCATTCTTTGTTTTAACCTGGTGTTATGTTTGGTGCTGCTCGTTGTTTTAGTAGCTTTGTTCAAAGAGTTTATTTGATTAAATCTTTTGTCTTTTTACCAGCCTAGCATTTGAGACTCTTCAATTATCTTTAGGCCCATGGTCCTAGCTCCCGCCGGATTGCCGTTTGGCATCCGGCGGGTAGACATTTAGGATGTCTAGATGTAATAACAGTACTGGAAACCGTAATGATAAAACTTCAAAGCGCTTTATTTGTTCATCAACACATTCAGTTGTTGAGTATAAAATTAAAGATACCTTCCACTGACAAAAAAATTTGATATCACAATCAGTCCATGAAGATGATTTTTGAGTGGCTCCTGCATATCTTACCCAGAGTTCTCTTCCCTTCAGGATCCACTTCCTGTGCCATCCTCAAAGCTTCCGTCGTTGCAATGTCAACATTACATGGAACCAAGACCAATATAATGGTCTCAGTCTTCTCAATGAAATTGAGGAGGAGACTTTTGATCTGAAATGACAAAAAGTTTTTTTTAAACAATTTAAATCATGAAATGTAAATGATTTTAATCTTAATGTACTTTATATTAACTTACATTAGGGAACAAACAACGCCAATGCTCTACTTTATTCAGCCAACAACCCCATTTATACCGCCCCAATTAGAGTGATAGAGTGGTTTATCCTTTTAATAATAAAATATTAAAATGTCTTTCTGATGCAGTATCATTTGACGAAATATACTATACATTTAAGTATCAGTGGATCCATTTAGGTCAGCTTGGACAGTTTACAGCTTGAGGTAGACTTATTCAACCCAGCGACAGAGATGACAAACCGGTTAGGTGTTTCCAAGGTTATGGACATTTTTATGTCCTCAGGATTGATTTTTATTGAACATGGTTTTTTGCTCATCTGGACCAGAGGTCCAATGGGCTCAAGACATGGCCTGCTTCTCTGTCAATGTCGGTTGTCGTTCGTTGTTTGTCCATAAACATCATCTTCCCCAAAACCGTTTGGTGGAACAACTTGCAACATTAGATATATGTTCCTCACATGATCGCTTTGTAACAAGAGGCTCCTCAGAGCCTGTACTCGGGCCGGGTCTAGGCCAATCCATAGATTATATATATATATATAGAACACTAGATTGCTGATGATGCAATATTTACATTACCCAAAGTGAAGCACCCGGCCTCCATATTGATACACCCAACTTCTTCATAAAAATGAATGGTTTCCTATGAGACCAATTTCAAATAAGTCAATATAAGCATTAAAATGCCGAGATGTGCGGCTGCCTTTTGCAGCAATAGTCATTTGAAGGGGTGTAATAAAACGTTTCATGCGTAAGTTAACGTAGAAACGCAAATTTGTCACTTTAATAGAGAAAATCGCGTTCGCTTGCTAGCTAGCTAATTAGCCATCCCATTGACTTAAATAATTCGCTGACTAAAGCAAACGCTAGCCATTGATAACGGTCTCCAGCGAGCTACCTTGGTACCCTTACCATCGCGGGGACTGCATTGACTAAGCAGTCAATAAAATGAGCAAGGTGGCTAACTAGCTAGCTACTTGTAATTGACATTCAAGGACAATATTTCTTACCTGCATAATATTTAAAAGAGGACTATCATGGCTGGGAAAGTTGGGTGTTATTATTTCAATATATCATGAAAAAGAGCTCCTACGACTTTGTTTTCTTTATTTTGCGATTTCTTTAATTTTTATGTGCGATTTTACAAAACTAGTGGACCGCGCCATTTTCACCACAGCACACGAAAATTCACCCTCAATCCGCTTGGGGCGCCCCTAATCGTGATGTCAGTGCGGCTGTCAGCGCCATGAATTTCCATTGTCCTGCGGTCCTGCATTAAGATTGTTGAATGACCGAGATGTTCCCGCTTCCTCAATGGGGCAGACAGACGAGCTTGATTATTACCTTTTTCTATCCGACACAACTTTAATTTAGAGGTGAACTAACATCAGAGGCCATTTGAAATGCTTCCGGAAAGAAAAGTGCGATTTGAAGTCTGCTAATTACCAGCGAGGCTGGACAGCTGCCGTCACCTTGGCATAATTAGCTCACCTTAAATCAATTCCCGTATACTCTGCCTAACTTGTAATCAAGCCATTTATTCAGCCAACTGACCAATCAAAACCAAAATCAAGCCAATAATGATTTAGAAGAGATAATGAGAAGCAGACAAACTGAACCAGGTTACCGTGCTAGATTGAAATAATGCCAGGAATCTGAATAAATAGCAGACCTCTGAATTCCACCTCTTGTCGGAAAACTTTCACGTATTATTAAAAAAAATTTCTTAAAAATAAAATCATGTTAAGATGACCCTGGTTTTTAAGTGTCTAAAAATATACGCGCAGTAGAAAACATTGTGTGAAGCGCATCAAACGTAAATGTGAGAGATAAATTATTTTCGCATTGCAAGCAATGGACAAATGCACCGAAGACTGGGCAAGTAAGTTCAGGCAAATCTGTGCCGCAAATTTTAAACATTTTTTATTTAATAATTGAACAAGATTCGCACACAACGGCCAAATGTAATAACCAAGCAAACACATTCAGGCAAATTGCGTGCTGAACTAAGCAAAGTTAAAGCTGTAGTACACGATTTGAAAGTTTGATCATTATTAATAACCTCATTTAGATGGTGGTTATGGTCCTATAGTACAATCTACACAATGTGAAGTCCAAAAAAACTGAAAAAAATCCATTCACTCTAGTGGCTGCAGGGCTGCAGAGGCGTTGACCAATGTAAGCCATCCGGCCGGATGGCTTACATTGGTCAACGCCTCTCTCCTCTCTCATCCAATCCCCTTGCTCTAGTTGACACTCCCCCGAGAGCTTGCTCTGACTCCCCGTGCTCCGCGTTCCGCCTCGTCCCCACCCCCTTCCGCGTTTACGTTTTCTGTCTACTTACTGCCGGCCGGCTTGTTGCTCTGGTAGAGGGGGTGTGTCTGGGAGTCTCCACACGGACGGCCACACGTGCTCGGAGGGAAGGATCAGGGAGCACAGAGGGGAGGGGTGTGTGTGTATGGGCAGGATGCTTTTTTCAAATTTTTCTCAACGTCTCAATCTTTCTCAACTGATTCTCAGATCGTATACTACAGCTTTAAGGTCTTCAAAATCATCTTCCTCTATTCGACAATTGCTTTCACCCCCTTCCCATTTACTTGGCTCAATTTGCAATCAAGCAGTTGATTCGCTCAATGAACAATTTTAAATTGGTTGGTAGTCTAATTTATTTAGATATCCATGTATTCAGACATTTTGACATCGCATGCATCATGCAAATGAATGCATGTGGCAGCCGCAGTGACGTTATGATCTTGCAAGTTCTCATGCCACTTGTGGCGTTAATGGCGGCCTCCTGGAAACAGCAATTCTGGCTAATTAATGGTCATTTAAAAGAACAGGGGGTATGTATGGACAAAAAATCGACCGTGGATATTATGTTGGAGTTAATTACTATAAGATTAAGTCAAAACGTGTAGGTCAGTATAGTCCTCCATTAAAACAATGGACAGGTCGCTTTGTCTGTTTATACAGAGTTCCAAAAGACAAGGAGGGGAGAAAGGCTTGGCTGTTAGAAATCAGGAGAAAAAAACCTTTCTCTATCCCCTCGATCCGTGCTGTGCAGTGATTATTTTTTGAGAGCAGTGCTTTAAAGTGGTAATCCATAAGATTTGAATTGGTTTGTTTATATTGACATCTTTGGCAGTAAGCTGTAATTAAAACAATACAACCGTACTGTATTTTGAGATGTGTATTGTATTTTCAATATGTGTATTGTATTTCAATGTGTGTATTGTATTTAATTTTGTCATGAATAATCCTGACCGACATTGAAAAACAAAGAATGTTTGTATTGTATTTATTGTTACACATGTATTGTATTTTCGAGGTGTGTATTGTATTTCGAGCTCTGTACCAAAAACCTCGCATTGAAATACAATACACCGTGTATTGTATTTCGATATGCAGTTTTGGCGCAAGTAAGCACGAGACGGTGCATTGTATTCTGTGGCGAGTTTACTTTTCGACACGATGTAAATTATAGTCATGTTATAGGCTGGTTCTTGGCAAGATACGCCCTGGCCAGGATTGGCCAGGCGCCCACGCTGGCAGCAGATTTAGTTGGACCTCGGCCAGCTCGGTGATTTGAGATTTTTTCTCATTGGTAGTGACCACCAGAACCAATAACCAAACCAAAATGCAGGCGAATAACCACCCGACGCGAAGCTTATACCACGGTCATTTGCCAGCAATATCAGAGCATTCAGAAATTTTTGGTGAAAGTTTTGCACTTAAAAACAAGCTGCCCACACGGAAAGAACCTATATAAACATATAGGTTTTAATATAGGGCCACATATAGGTTTTGCATATATGCGACATACATAAAATTGGCCGTTTTCATATATTATATACCTATAATATATGAAAACGGCCAATTAAAACTTTTTTTTTTTTTTTTTTATTCGTCATTTTCAATCCCACTCGAATTTGGGATATCCAATTAGGCAACTGCATACAAATCCTCAAGCTGACTCGTATGTGCGGCCCCCTGGTGACAAGTCAGTAAAGTATATACAGTGCATAGTCGTTAGTGATTGTTTTTACAGAATTTGTTACACAATACTTTCGCAAGCTCTGCACAAGGCCAGACCAATCACTAACAATTGGCACAATCTTATTTATGAGCGCCCGTCTAGCCAACAGGACGCGCCTAGGGGAACTCTAATCTACATAACCCTTCCCAGCAGGCCCTTCTCAATTTGCATCCCTGTAGCACATTGGCCAATTGCGCGCTACTTCTGAAAAGAGCTGCCGACCACTGCTGGTTGATACATGGCGGGGATTAAAACCTATATGTTTATATAGGTTCTTTCCGTGTGGGAATTTAAGAATCCTTGTTATTTTATCCCTGTAGGAAAAAGTCTGGGACCTTTAGTTGCTATACAAGCATCTCAGATAAAAGACAAGTGTCTGTTCATTAAAACTGTGAACAGAAATGTAGACTTTGTCTTCAAATTCATTAACCACAGTGAAATGCTCAAATAGATGTGGGGATGAAAATGACTTTTGAAAGGCATGTTTACTTGAATGTATGTTCTTCTGTGTACTTTTATTTTGTTATTTTTGTTTTATTTTGCTACATTTAGACAAAGGACCTCTGAGCCATATTCATCTAGAAACTGCATTACAGACAAGATAGAAAACATTGCATTTGGTGGATGTAACAGTGTAGTGTATAACCTTTCAGTGGATATGTATGAGCTGTAATGATGTGAATCAAATTTTATCTAATATGGTGAATTTGGCAGTGACTTAAACTTGCAAAAAAATGCTTAATTGATGAAATAAACATAATCAGACCATTTTGTTTTTATACATTTCCTTCTCCTCCACAATACACAACTCAATCTTCATAGAATGGAAATAAGTATGGTCAAAAAAGAATTGATGACCTTGTTATTGTTAATGTTTCAGGAAAAAAATGTAACAAATAGTATTAGATATTTGTGTTGATATCATAGCTTTTTGTCTCCTCTCACTTGCCACAGTTAATAATGACTGGTTTACACATTACATGCCGTTATCACATGTCAACATGTATTTAGGATCAAATGTGATGCCAATTTCACGTGTTCACATGCGATTAATAAGTTATTGCATGAAATTCTTGTTATTTCTGTAAGGGACTTTGGACTAATATGCAGATATTACCTTGAGAATAAAAATATGAGCTAGGCATCATGTATGACAGTTGCAAAAGTGAGATATGAGCTATACAAAAGGTATGACAAACAGAACTTGCCACTGGGTATATGAGCTATATAGGAGACATATACCTTGTATGTACATATAGGGCCTATATGTGGAAATAAAGAAGCAATATAGGAGACCTATATGCCCTGTATATGCACATATATGTACCTGAATTTGGCCTATATATGCATATATAAAAGATATATGCTGCATATATGCGGCATATAGGTTGCATATATGCGCATATATGTTCATATAGATTCTTTACATGTGGGTGGTAATTAATAAATAGGCACCGCGCCTTCTCATAGCCAATAGCTCATAGCTATAGGCCAAGCTAAACTGAACCAGCTAACTTAGTTCAGCTTACCTTCATGGAGAAAACGTGCGCAAAAAAATCTATCATCCTTTTACCAGCTAATGATTTGGTAACCACCAATTGATTCCAATTGATTGATTGATTGATTCCATCTGAAACGGAGATTATGCATAACCCAACATTATGCGCGATTATGCAGACTGTAGCTAACTTGCTACCCGCAATTACAATGAACTTATGACGGTTGCCGTAGAGCCAGCGAGCTGAAAACAGTCTGTTGTCACAGCACGTAGCCAGCGAACTGTCAGCAATTGCTGATACATGAAGTGGACATGTTAGCTTCCTTGGTAACTGTACACAGTTAATAAAGCTTGATTACTTCGCTGCTTTAATATTTGCGGTCATTATTGCTGGAGCACCTATTGTTAACTGCCCCGCAGGACGCAACTTAACGCCGCAAAATTTCCTGGAGATAAATGAGTAGCTTGGTTTCTGTTATACCCAGCCAAATGCCAGTGCTCTAACATTGCTATGGTTATATGTTGGCTAGCGGATGAATTTCGAACTTCGAATGGTGAAACTACCGTAGCTGAACTATCTGTGCGGTTCCACGGTTTTAATCAACACCTGCCAGCCAATCAGAAAAGAGTATTCACCCAGACCATGGTATAAATCAGAGTACCAACCGGGCATGACTTAGGCACTCTATGGAATGCCTCGTCCAATCATATTAATTGGTCAGAGCTCATAGACTAAAATTTACATGGTGCCAAAACCCAACATCGAAATACAACACACACCTCCATATACAATGCACACATTGAAATACAATACACACATCAAAATACAATATACAACTTGAAAAACAATACGGTTATATTGTTTTAATTTTGGCACAAATATTCCCGACCGACATTGAAAAACAAAGCATTTTTGTATTGTATTTATTGTTACATATGTATTGTATTTGCAAGGTATGTATTGCATTTCGAGGTGTGATATGTATTCATTTTGGCACGAATATTCCTGATCGACATTGAAAAAGAAATCATTTTAGTATTGTATTTATTGTTACACATGTATTGTATTTTTGAGGCGTGTATTGTATTTCGAGGCGTGTATTGCAGTGGCGGGCGGTGGACGGAAACCCGAGGGGGCGGAAAACATCCCTTGAAACGGATGAGATCAGTGACCCGATTTCAATCATTGTTCTTGGTCAACATGTTAGTTTCCCTTATAATTAAATGTTTAGGCGAGTGAATAATACATTCTATAAAATGTTTAATTCACATGCCTTAACAGGCAATTCTTCACGAAAAAAACCACTGCGGATTTTCCGCGTTGAATTTTGTCACATCCTAAGCAAGTCGTCAAACCTGTGCGTATTGATTGTTTAATTGAAAAAGATTGAAATGTGGCTCTTTTTTGCGTTCAACTGATGCCTTTGGTTTCTCGTCTTAACAAAGACAATTAGCTACACCTGAGAGGGGAGTGTTAAAGTGTCTTTTACTAGAGAAATTGATTGAAAACAGATCAAGGCTAATAAGCAGTTTAAAGACATGTTTATCGCCCTCCTTGTTCTCTGTCCACCGCCCGCCACTGTTGTATTGTATTTTCAAGATGTGTATTGTATTTAGGCATTTTTGTATTGTATTTATTGCCATACTGTATTGTATTTTCGAGATGTGTATTGTATTTCAATAAGTGTATTGTATTGAATTATGGCACATATCACCCTCCATACACTTGAGCATACCCTATCAGCAATGTAGTGTTCTATATATATATATATATATATATATATATATATATATGTATGGGCCAATCGCGAAACCGCGCGCGCGCATGAGCAGGACAATCGCGACCCCGAAAAAAAAAAAAAAAAAGAAGATCTGGAGCCGAAACTTAGACTTGTGGCCTACCGGCCCGAGTAATTAAATACTTGATTGTTAAATTGGTGATTTAAACTGGAATAGATTGAGAGCAAACCTGTTCAAAGGTGAAGTTATTGAAGGGCTCCAGGGGAGTTGGGGGGTTGAAGATTGTGAGTATTTAGGGTAAATAAACTGTTTGCTGTGAAATTAAACTCAGCGAGACTCGGCCATTTAATCCTAAATATGACTAAATGTCAGTTCCTCCAAAGAAATGCATGATGGCACACAGTAGAAATTAAAAAATAGATCTTTTAGACTTAATTTTAAGGTATGTTGAAACCCTAATGTGTGTGATAAAGACTGGAATAAATGTTACCATAATACATAATTAAGATCATTCATTGTCATTTGAGCCTTGTGCTCCACATGAGGAGATAATCACGGATTGATATCACGTTGCTCATGCCTGACCACACAGCTCGACAGGTAACAAACACACTCACCTGATCACCAATATCCTCAGGCTGGCCTTTTACAGGGACCCTGGCGATTCCGGGGAGATCGATCAGGGTGAGATCACACACGTCAGGACAGCTGATCTCCAAAGTGATCATCTCATCACAGATCCCCACTCCATCTCCAGCCAGCATGTTCTGAGCTGTGAACAAATGAGTGGAAGTACCATGTTTTTCTGCTGGAGTGGGAACCAGAAGGTTGGTGGATCGAGCCCCAGTGAAGCCACAATGAGATCTGTTCCCCCCAAAATAACATTAAAGGGACAATGTGTAACATTTTCATTTTTTTATTTGCCAAAATCTAAGTCTGCATTCATATATATGTCATCATTGGTGTATTACGACCTCCGCTAATAATCTGATATATTCTCGTAAACGAAGAATTTTAGACTTGTTTCTACATTGGACGGGTAAGCTGGTAGGGGAGCGCCATGACAGTCAGCCATCTTGAAACTGTTGCCGCCGGCAAGGGACAAATAGCACCAAACGCGGAATAAATCCGCGTTTGCCCTGCCAGCCAGTGCAGAGTGATTGAGGCACCGGAGGAAATCAGGAAGAGAGGCTATCGCGGCGACTTTGAAAATCAGTACTACTGCAGCATAATGCAGGACCATACATATGCAGCAGCACCGCAGGAGACGGAATCCTCATCCGCAAAAAAAACGAAAAAGAGAATTGAAAAGGCAGGGCGATCCGCGCGCTCAAAAAAAACAAGGGTGAACATCGGGCTAGCCTTCCCCAGGTGGAAGGAGCTAATGAAGGAGAAAGATTTTCTAAGGGACGCTGAAGTTGCCAGCTTTCTCCTCGACAAGTAAGTCAACTGTACTGCCTAAGTTAGCCTAAACGCAACTTTTCATTCAGTTTTGTTACACAGTGTTGCTTGTTACCATAAGCAGCATAATAGTAGATCTTGCTAAAATACTGCATCCTCATTGTTACAGGTGGAACTGTATGTTTACGTGGTTTCAATAGCTTTCATAATCGCGGTAAACGCCGGCTTTCAAAGCCTACCCACGGCTGTTAGTGGCGGTGAAGCTGGTGGGTAGACTTCAGAAGCTGGCATTTACTGTGACTAAAAGCCGGCGTTTATCGCGACTACAGCTACTGAAACCACGTAAACATACAGGCTCATAACTACGAAAGGTGCTTATCTCCTATACATGAATGAAACGGCTAAACAGTTCCTAAAACGTGCTTAATTTTTGTCGTATTGGACTAAAGAATAAGCTACGCTTATGGTCATGTTTTAGTAATGGGAAGGTGCCACCACCTGTTTTCAGTGCATCAATTTTCCGGGCTCGGTCGGCAGACTTGGTTTTATTTTTCATTCGCCGCCAGAGTTCTTTGTAGGGGAGAGCGGGGTCAAACGGATCATTTTTTCGTATTTCCCTCTCTGCACAGAGACGCATTTTTTTAAGGTAACCATTTTATTTTTTTTTTTTGTGAACAGCATACACATGTCCTCTACAAATCCCAACCAAGTTTGCTAAGATTGGAAGAACGAGTACGACGTAATCGGACAGGAAAATGCAGCTACGCATTGATCCGTTGCCCCTGTCTGTGGGGACGAACGGATCAAGTGACTGCGTCGAACGGATCAGCTGCATAAATCGTACACAAAACTACTAAGTACTTAATATTATTTGCATATAACGTTCATTTAAGCTTCAGTTGAGTCCTTTGAGCAAATGAAGATGTTGAATTTATATCATACCAGTTTAGCTATCATGTTACTAGGCTACATTCTGCATTTTGCTCGCCTTCACCGGCACTTACCGCACGTCCCTCCTTCAATTAACAGCAAGGCAAGGCGAGGCAAGTCATCCAGCTGCTTTAGTTGAGGTAAGCTGTTTCAGATAATGTTTTTCTGTTCTTATCAGCCCTTTCCACAAGATACTTTCTCTTGTCATTAAGGGGAAATGACAAAATATTCATAAATGAATGGTTATGTCAACATGGGAATAGAATAGTCTGGTAACCCATTTAAACCAATTTATGACTGCCATCTAATGGCTTAGCGGGCTTTATGCACAGCTCCACTACTTCCTGAACTTAAACCAGCTCCTTTATTTGTAGTCCTTCATTATTGGACAGTGATCCCTTTGACCCAGACTGCAGTGATCCGTTTGCCCCGCTACAGTCTCCCTCCATATTTTGCCGGCGAGCATCTTACATAGGCTAGCATGAAAAATGAAACATTCACTGATAGTTAGCATACATAAAGGTCTTTAGATCCTATACATTTACAGTCCTCAACTAATAAACGTAAACCTTGAAAACGGAAAATACTGTCTCTTGATTTTTTTTTTTTTTACTTATCGAGGGAAAAATCCTGTTTTGTCGTCGCTCTCTGCCAAGATAGGTCCGATCGCCCTGAAATTTAAATGCCGAGCGGATGGCGGGAGACCGTGCCTGTGTACCACACAGCAACCTCCGGACTGCAGTGTAAAAGGGAAAAATGTCCGTGATCCGCTCTCCCCGCTGATCCGTTTGTCCCCGCTCTCCCCTACTCTTTGACATTTCTTCTCGTGCGGTCCGGAAAGAATGCTGTTATTGCACTTTATGATGTTGGCAGTGGCGCAAATCGAACGGGGAATTGGGGGGGGGGGGTTAGTTAGTTAGTTAGCTAGTTCTCAATCTTTTTCCTTTCCTTGACGCGTTTTCCAATAATCATAATTGGCAACTGAAGACACTGTTTCTCTCCATATGCGATCTAACAGCGATGAAATCGTGGGATAAATTCAGTATACAGTGGCGTAGCCAGAACTGAGAATTGGGTGCACAAAACATCCGTTTTTAACAATTATTAGTCCTGACCTGTTCTCAGTCATTTTCATAATTAACAAAAGGTTCACTCCGAGAGCACTCCACGCTTAATCGGAGAGAACAAGCAGCACCTGTTAAGTAAGACGACAGTCATTCATCTGGACGCGTGTTTGCTGCATTTAAATCGGCGTTGTTAAAAAATTGTATACCTGTCGACTGTTTAAGTAGCTTGAGCCGACTTTTAATAGCCTATTTAACAGCAGAGTGCCACATTTTTTATCAACCCATGCAATACCGAGAGTGAAAGGCGATATTTCATTACAATGCGGACCAGTTCAATCGAAGCGAAGCATTAGCCTTTTAATAATAGAAAATAGATCTGTGAATAAATTTTTTGACTACCGCAAATGAACAATATATAATCTGTTGGTTTTTCCCTTATAAATTATCGGTGCCTTTTTCCACGGCAGAGACAATTTTATTTTTTAAATAAATTCAGGCTAGGCGAACACCAAGGGGACCTTGTTTCTAAGAGCGTTCTCTTAAGCTGCACTGCTGTGGTTCTCTCTCGTGTAGCACTGGTCAGGAGATTCCGCGTTGTCGGCTTATGTCATTACCAAGTCGGTAAAGTGAGCAGGTGTAACGACACCAGTGTTTTCAGTTATTGTATTTGATGAATGGCTTTGTTATAAAGCGACTCGACTGCTTCACCTGTCTTTTATGTAACGTAACAGAATAAACAGTGAGGTAGCAAAGGCTGTTGTTGGTTAACTTGGGTTGGATGACGGGTATGTGTTCGGTAACTATTGAAGGTGACATCCTATAAGCGTGCTATATATCCTATATCTTACACCGATTCACGGTACTGTGTTTTGCTGCTTCATGTATTATATCGAGGGCTGACTGCAATAAACAGTTATGTCCGGATCTTATGTATTGGGCATAACTGTTTATTGCAGTCAGCCCTCGATATGCTGGCTTTCGGTTCAGTAGTGCCAGTTCAAATGAATACATTCATGGTTTCATCAGCGTTGACAAGGCTTTTTGATACACGGTGGCTGCCGTAGTTGCAATACGTGTTTAAAAAAGTGAGGCGCTAGAGTGCATTATTCGTTTGAATGTAATACACGATGCCAACGCTGGATGGGAGTAATTCCTACACAATGTCCCTTTAAGTTTCCTCTCTATTTGTCCATTGAAATTATTGAAAAAGTGAACTGGACTGGTGATGTTTTGCAGATCCAGTTCACTGTAATGTAATCCCTCTTCAGCGTTGGGAAAACTAACTCTTACCTACTGTGTTATTGCAGCAAGAGTGAACTGTGAGAGCTGAATTCTCAACAGAATCACCTGTTTAGAAAAAGTTGGATAATGACATATAAAGAAGTATAGTACTTACCTTTCCATACATAGTCTTCCACCAGCGAAGGGTCATCAAACTGGATGAACTCTTCTCTGTAGGAGATGAAGGCTCTCCACGACGCTCCACCTCGCACCTTCCTCAGCTTCAGCTCGAGAGGACAGCGGGTCACGATTCCTACAGAGGAAGGGAACAGGAGTTCAGTTTCACTCATTGATGTTGCCTTCACATGGATCACAATATGCGGTAAACCAGAGGGCTTTATATCAGAGGAGAGAACAACGGTAAAATCTATTGGAAAGGCATAAAAAAAATTCAGGGATGGTAGTAGCGGTTGGAATTTGTTATTGAAGTAAAACTTTATTTAAATTTTTATACTTATAGTTAAAGTGAATTTTGCTTTTTTTTTTTCAAAATTCATAATTGATCTGTCCTGGCAATAACCATTTAAAGGATTAATCTTGGAGTTAATAAGTTTTACAAGACATATTCGCAGAAATTAAGAAAGACCGGCATTTTGAGCCTGTTTCATCAAAACTGCATTTTTTTTTTTTTGTTAAACCACGTGGTATGATGTAGCTAGAGGTGGGAAGCTGATCCTGCATTTGAGTGGTCGTGTTTTGTGCATTGGAATTTTCTGGATTTTTTCGGTTGCTCTTCTTCACTTTTTGCGTGTAAAATGGTGAATTATTGTATTTGTCAACTAGTATGCTCACAAGGTTAACTTTAACAATTCTATTGGAAACTATCATCGCTGACGTTAGCTTCTGGTTTGCGGTTTATTCAAGTCATGGGGATGAATAATTCCTCAGCTTGCATGCAAATGCTTTCGGCCAGTAAAGTACTGAGTTGCACGTGCTACCGTTATCTAATTAATTTAATGGCGAAAACCGTTAGCATGCTAGCGAGTGAATTAGTCTTCCCATTGTCTCGAATAGACTGACAATTAGAAGCCACCGCCATATAATACGATGCAGACATTAATGGAATCAATAAGATCTCAAATTCGCGAGCGAGAGATTCGCTGAAGGCTGGAATAAATGAAAATGACTACTCTAATTACATAAATTTGACATCTCGGGCTCATTCACTGGAGATTGTATTTCCTCTCTCTCCTCAGCAGTACTGCACAGTTCAATAGTGCAGTTCTGTTACACAATACCAGGCTTATTTACGTTATAAACAACAGATTTCCAAATTTGGATGCAACGCATCATGACACACCTGCACAACATGGACACGATTAAGGAGAAATGAATTTTTCCATGTCTAGGTAATGAGCTATGCCAAGCACAATAGCAAAATAATATTTCTCTTATCCATGCTGGAAATGGACTATGCTGTGAAAAAAATAATAGTGTAACATCACCATAAATAAGTGGAACTAGTTCAGGCAGGAAACTTGGTCATTCTACATTACCTATGCGGTTGCCTGCGTCAGTGAGACAACTCCAATCGCAGAGCGGAAACTTCAAAGAACCTATTACTTTGGTCTATTTAAGCACAATCAGCATTAACACCTTTGCTGCTCAACTCTGATGCCTCGCGCAAGGACAAGCTCTGATGTGACTCTGCAATCTTACGTGTCAAGCCATAACTGGTCAAATTTGACAGTTCTAAATTTAATAAGTTTTGATCAGTCATGTCTCATTTTGTGGTGTATAAAGGGGTGTTACTATGCTTGACAAATTGTTAAGAACAGACGGAGACTCCAAATGCAGATCAAACTCAGCACGGCGTTTATTAAACATAGGATTCGATCCCTAACTCGTGGTCAGTTCAGAAATAAGTCAGAAGCCAGCAAACAGATACTGGGAAGCAGAATCGTAATCAGTAATACAGGCCAAGATCGGGAAACCAGGAAATCAGTCCACACAAAGACAATGTACAAAAAGGGGGAAATAAACTAAAGGGACGAAGGGAATGGGGAAAAGGGTAAGGGGAAAAATAGGGAAGGAGAGATGAGGGAAACTAACTAAACAATTGGGAACAAAAGGGCAAAGGGAATACAAGGACCTCTCATCACACTGCAATCTCACTACAAACACAAGACTTAAATATACAGACAGATACTTTCGAAAGAGCAATCACAAAGCAATAGCGCAGAGACAAACTAGCCAGACAGAGTCAAGGGAAGACCGAATCGACTTGGAACAAAGGGGGAATGGGATATTTAAGCACAAGCCAATTAACGTGATTACCCGACTAGATAGGGAACAGCTGTGGCAGGAAGCCAGAGAGGGGCGGAGCCAGGAAGAGCAGGACAGGGATAGGCGAGTAGAATGGAAAGGGCGTGGAAACCTGTGCTAATCTGCTCTACACACCCAGGCCCTGAGACTAAACTACTCTCAGGTGCAGACAGGCAGCGAGAACAGAATGAAGGAAGTTAGAATCACCTCACCGAATTAACAGGGCAATTAGTGCGTTAACAAGGACTGACGGGAGGGAAGAACACAAGGATTTACACTGACAATGACAATCAATCAGAACAATACACAATCACTCAGAAAAATTTCAAAAGGTACATAAATGAAAATAAATACTAACAATAATGAAAACTAAAAATAAAACAGACAAAATCCTACTTTCTAACACAAATTTGCTGTGAACTGTCATGGGGCCTGGAGTGGTGCTCCTGTTGATTTGCTGGACACTATACATTTACTGTTGCGCATCCTCTTGGCTGAGCTGTGAACTTTGCCTATGCGGAGAATGCTGTTGTTTCAGTGAATAGACATGGTCGCCCGCGGACACGTATTTAGTTTAATTTTGCTGTTTGCACGCCTGCAGCCACCCAAGGCTGGTGTGTTCCTGGTGTCATTCTGTGTTTACCAATGGAATTAAATTGAATAAACCATGATAAAACTACTGCAATGAATTATACAAACTGCAGCGCAACAAATCACAATCTGTCGAATCATAATGCAAGAAATCACGATGCAATGATCAAATTGAACAAATCGGTATGAAAATCTCAAAAGTATTGAATATAGTGAACCGTAGTGTGTTGAAATGCAGTAGATCTCAAAATGTATTGAGTGCTGTGAAACTATGAAATGAGATGCAGATAATTGCAAATATATTGAAATGCAGCGAATTTCAGATGAAATTGCAGTTAATGTCAATATTGAAATGCAGTAAATTTCCATGGACAAATGCAGTGAATCAATCTCTTGATATGCAGTTATTGAAATGAATTAAATCTTTCTGATTTCGAGAAACATCTCATTTTCTGATAATGCTGCCCCTCTTTGTTGTTGGGGGGTTTTTGTACGGTGTAGGAAACTTGGCTGTGGATTTTCAGTCCCTTCAGAAATGAAATGTAGAGCATTGATTGAATTTTGATTTGATTTTGATTTGATTGATTTTGATGTACACTTGGGGCAACAATGGAACAAAGCTGACTCTGGTATGTTTGGACAATGAAGCTGCTGTAAATGTTGTCAACGAAGATATTATGCAGTTTGCCTTTCTCAGTGAATTTCTGCCCGAATACCTGGTCTCCAAAATAAATGTGATGTCATTTAAATCCTAAAATCCTTCAACTTTGAGCTTCTTTGGTTGAACTTTTGTATCTGACTTTGCTATAAATGTGTGTGCATATGCTGTATTCTAAAACATTGAGATACATGTCATAATAAAAGGAGTTGAGGATCGCTCATTGTTATTGGTCAATCTAACCATTTGTTTTCTTCTATTTCATGTTAAATCGTCTGCAATACCGACCAATGCGAGCGTCTCTCAAGCCTTGGTTTACTACCGTTGCCAGTAAACCTACACAAGAGTTTGGTTTGCTTCGCGCCGCCTCAACCCTGATAGCTTTGGGACTTCTCTCTCCTGAGCTATCCGCTCCTCTGAATCTTCAAGGCTTCAACAGCAGCAAAACCTTCCCTGCATCTTGTCGGAAGATTTGGGTTCAGAGGTCTTCAGATGTATATCGAGGGTTTGGAGCGCAATGGTTACATGTCCATTTTAGAGGTTTTGAGAAAAATTGATTTTTAGGTTTGCAAATGTTCTATTAAATCAGGAACATCATTTACATCATTTTTATGTCAGTCACTCTTTTACTGCATGGTTCAGAAGTATACTGAACATGTAAGTTTTCATAAGTGTGGTACTGCGACATCATGGCCAAAATTGCCAAAATGAACGTCACCTCTGTGCTCCAACAATTCTAGCACTTGATGTGACATAACACAATGGTGATAGATTGAAGTTAAGTTTGTTTGCAATGGAAGACAGATGATTTTGTAATACTATTCATGTTTATTCATCAAAATATCAATGTTTAATTCATATAAGCAGATTTTGTTGGACATACCATAAAATGAAAATGTTAATTCTGTTTAAAACTGAGGCGGATGGACATATAATTATTGTGCTCCAAGAATTAGCTGATAGAAATGTGTGACAGGAGGTAAAAATCTCAAAATCACTAAATTTGGACATCTCACCATTGTGCTCCAAACCCTCGATATGAACTTCGCCTCTGGACTTTGTTAAAACTAAACATGTCTGTATGTATAGATTGTGTAGTTTTCACAATTGTCATGACGGTATCTTCCCTTGAGCCCATTTTTATTATTTTGCAACTAGCGCAGGTGGTTGGCTGGGTCATGCTTATTATTAGTATGTCCATTCTTGATCCAGGTAATTGCATTGGTGGTAGCAGACGTGCGCTAAAGGCTTGGCAGCCTTTAGCAGCCAATGTTTTGACCCTGGATATCTCTATGGACTTCCTGGTCACCCAGGAGGCAGTGGGTGTTCCACTGTACACATAGTTTATTTCACTTGGTAGAATGTTTCTCAGGACCAAGATGACACTTCATCTTGCCTCTTTGCATCTGTCAGGGTTGCAGACGTGTGCTAGAGGGAGCGGCATGTGCCTATTCTCTAAAGGGTGGCGAGGCCCTGCCCGCAGGTACAGATGCGAGGGCACCAAGCGGTGTGTTCTTCGGGAAACAAGCCTAACGGGTCCAGCGTGGAGCCAGGCTACATATAGTTTAGTTGCTCACATAATTTAGCTTCACTTGCTGGTGATGTGTGTGTGTGTGTGTGTGTGTGTGTGTGTGTGTGTGAGTGTTTGCACTTATGTGTGTATGTACTGTATGTTTGCACATGTCTCACCGCTTCCTCTGGGCAGGGCCACTCCAGACAGGGCCTCCAGTACGGAGCTCTTGCCAGAGCTCTGGTCTCCGATCACAGCGATGGCGGGTAGAGCCAAATCCCTCTCAATCCCCATCACTCTCAGGGAGTCAATCAGGTCTATGTAAGGCCGCACCCTCTCATCCAAGCGACTATGAACCACTCCCTCCATCCATTGGCTGACACTATGAGGCAGAAATAAACCAAAGTAAAAAAACATTTCGACATGAACAATCACCTGTCTGACAAAATCTGTTGCTCTTTAGAGCAATTTTGAACAGATGCTGTCGAGGCTGTGAAAGACTGTAAACAGCCCTTACCCCTGCACCCAAGAAGTACTGGCATCTTCAAAAATTTCCTCAGGACTTTCCATGGTTTAAAAAAATCTGAAATATACAAAACATGATGACTGTCACTCCCAAGTTTACTGAGCGCCAACTCACTTTATACTGCACATCACTTTAGAATATTCAACCCAAAACTATTGAGACTTTGCTGAATGGCAGATGTAGGTGTCCTACACTTGTAAATTAGCCTGTGAACTAGCTGAGGCAGTGACTCTACAAGAGCTCTGATGGTGTCTTGTGGCATCTGGCACAAAATCTTTAGCAGCAGATCCATTAGCAGCTTATGGTTCCTCCAGAACATCTCAGGGATACTCCATCGGATTGAGATCTGGCAAATTTTGAAACCGGGGCAACACCATGAACTCTTTGTCACTGATGTGTACAGGAATGTCCGGACTCAGCTCTTCCCAGTGGAACATTGCCCAGAGCATCACACTCCCTCCCCCTACCTGTCTTCTTCCCACAATGCACCCTGGTGCCATCTCTTCCCCAGATAAATGGCTCATGTGTTCCTGGCCATCCATAAGCCTCAAAAGACAATGGGACTCGTTGGACCAGGTGACACCTTTCAATTACTCCTATGTCCGCTTCCAACACATGCCCAGTGATGACCCGGTCGACGGTGGACAGTAATGACAATACTAAGGTTGAATATTGTAAACTGCGTGCTAAGGTCAAAATGAACTGAGGAAAGCTCAAAGACTCTGAAAGTCAAATTGCGGAAGGTGCAAAAACCTAATCCTAAGCATTTTTTCAGAACTACTACTACTATAGGAAGTTAAGGGAAGGGCGAGTGTATGAAGAATAAAGATGGATCACTGCTGTGTGCGAATAAGGATATTGCTAATGCCTTAAATTGTTACTTTGTTCACGGTTTTACTGAGGAGCAAATTTCTAATTGGCCAGAGGACATTTCCAATGATCAAATTATTTATCAGAATTTGAGATGAAGGTATTGAGAAGTATTTAACAAATTGTATAAATTAAAGATAAATGAAGCAGCTGGCCCTGATTGCTTATACCCAAAAGTTCTCAGGGAAATAAGTGAGATCATCTCTAAACCACTATCTGCAATTTTTAGGCAGTCTTTAGAAACTGAAGAAATACCAAATGATTGGAAGCAGGGCAACATAATTCCAGTGTATAAGAAAGGGGACCGGAATTAGTCAAGAAACAACAGAACAGTCAGTTTAACTTCCATTGCATGTAAAATACTGGGATCTGTCATTAGGATAAGCTGGAATCATTTCCTGTAATAACATCCTGAAGAATTGCCAACATGGTTTCCGTAAGGGAAGGTCATGGCTGACAAACCCCATTGAATTCTTTTAAGGGCAATTTCACACTAACTTAGGCCATCCATGTCTCATGGGGTCAAAATTTGAAATGCATTTTGTTATGTTACTTCCAGTGGATATTAAACAACAGATCTTATATTTATGAAAAAATAATGTTAGTAAGCTACAGATGTTATGACAGTTTTGCAATAACAACAAAAAGTTGAGTTACTTGCGAAAAATGATTTATTCAACCACTAAAAAACTGAGCATCTCAGTATATGGTATGTACCAAAATGCTGTGGTTTGCTTATCTGTAATAACACCTGAACATCAAAATTTAATATAAAAATACTTCCATGTCTATATGTACCATAAACAATTGAGAAAATTAAGTTTTCAGCAAGTTTTATCTGCAAATTTTGAAAATGCTCATGCAAACTGTTTGTTAGAGTATGCAAATTACACAATAAATTGCATAGTTATGTCCAAAGTCAAACACCTGACCCATCTGTAGGTGCTCCTACTTTTGTCATAGGCAAAATTGTTTGGCATCAATTGCCTCAACGACAATTTTAGTTCATTTGTGCCGGAGTGGACATTTTTAGGACATAAACAAGAATTATATAATAAACCTTTAAACCATGTGTTGGGTCATCTATATTGCAGAGTAGGTTCACCAAATCATATTTCATGCAAACGCCAAGTACTGCGAATTAAAATTTAGAGAAAAAATTTTGCTTGCTTGCCAAATGTAAAAAATATGTACAGGAACTAAAGGTATTCTTCCAAAACAGGCAAAATAATACTGCAAAGACAGTTCTCTTGTATCTCCTTAAAATTACTAGTATTATCTCTAACATCAGAACCCTGAACTAAGCCTTGAATGTCATTAACACGGAATATTTGAACATGCTCCATGTGTGTCAGAGTGGACAAACATTTGGACATCATCCATGGTATCTCTGACTTTGTCTGGGGATACAATCATTTCATTAAACTGGCCATAGTGGCTTCAGCAGCCATGTATGATTTATCTGGGTGACTAAAATGTCGTCTGGGAGTTGGAGCAGGCGGATCATCCAGGCTACATAGCTAGGATCTCTTGAACAGGGAGTGTGTCCCTTTCAGGCTTTGCGGGCCATACAAAATGATTCTGTCCAGCCGGGCTTAATAAAGTTGATGGTAGCTGATTCATCTTGAATATCTTCCACTTCTGATGGAAGCCAAGTATTTTTTCATGTCTTGTGTCGGAGTGGACAATCGCTGGACATTGTGCTTGGCTTACATGTAACAATGAAGCATGTGACCTTTCAGAAACTTATAGTTACTAAAATTATTATCGCATATTTGCCTGTGTATTAAGCAGAAAATGTCTTATATTTAGCAACACTAAAGACACACAACAAGCAGAACAACAAATGTGTCGGAGTGGACACGTTTGGACGGAAGATGTTTGGTACCTTGACAACAGGTGGAAGTACCAAAAATGTAAAATATTGAACTTTTACTTAATATCTCTTCATAATGCCTGTTATATACATCCAAAATAATGGGCTTCCCCATTCTGCGGCAATAGGTGCAGACGAATGTGTCGGAGTGGACACGTTGGACGGAAAAAATAGCGTAAAGTAAACAATATGAAAGGTGAATAAATAGTTGCTCCACACTCAAGGCAAATAGCTTTCATTTTTTGTGACACATCGATCTGTTAGTATTGTGATAGAAAATTTATGTGGACGTACACAAACAAAAGTTACAACAGTTCATGTAGATGATAAAATTTTATGAGACACAATATTCTTTCCAATATTTGGACACATTTGGACATTATAGGAAAAGTACTCAGCTGATTTTGTTGAAACTTGGCATGATGATTGCTCATGAGCTGCTTTTCCAAATACATATCTACATCATCAGTCATACCCAGCATAAAGTAGGAATTACTGCTCATTTTTGAGTATTGTTGATGGCCTAGGTTAGCGTAAAATTGCCCTTAAGAGCTTTTTTTTTTTTCACTTTTTTGGCCAGTTGCCAACCCTCCCAAACTTTAGTTGCAATGCCTGTACTTTCACTGTCTATTTAAAAGCTAAAACTCAATCTGAGCTCAGGTGAGAAAAAGGTTCATTTGTGGCAGACAGTGCTGAATTTTCACCTTTTCACAAAATAACCGTGCTAAGGCTAACTCAGTCATGTTATCTCAGTTATTGTGGTTGCACAGAGAGCAAGGCAACCACAAAGTGAAAGTAAAACTAACGTAAGGTTGGGAATTCCTTTCGGCTATCAAGTGACGGAGTTATACAAATAAAAACAGTAAAACAAATTTTAAATGAAGGATGACGCATCTTTAATTAATTGTAAATAGAACCAGCATCAAGGTGAAGAAAATCCTGCGCAGTATGCCTTCAGTCTTTAGGAAAATATGAGAAAATCAAGTCAAAGTACAAAATAAGAAGATAAATATGCTGCCAGACAACATGAAAGGTGTATGGCGGAGTGGAGAGACTGAATGATGCATAAATCCATAGGGATGACCGGACACCATACCGAACTTTGGGGACATAAAGTATATTGCTTTGGTCTGAAAAGTTTGAAACTGGTTACATGGAGTCACAAGAAAGCTATTGCCTAGTATTCTGATAATGTGCTTCCAAAATACACTTCATAGACATCACTGGAATTGTTCTCTATTTACTTCATCTCTACTTACTTCATCTGGTGTCTTGTTGGTCTCAATGTTTTTGTATTATGAAATATAGTACCAGTCAAAAGTTTTGACACTCTTTGCTAATGTCAACAGCACTCTGTTTTTAGACAAATTTGAACAGCTCAACTTCTCTATTGTAATCCCAAATGGAATCTGGTAAGAGGGAAACAGTCAAAAGTTAAAAGAGAATAATTTACTTGTTTGAATAGTGTCCAAAATTTTGGAATTCTCAGGGAAGCCATATTTTGCAAAGTAAACAGACAATTCCATTTTCCAGTGGCTGAAATGAAGTCAAGCTGTTTAAGGACTTATTGGGCAAAAAGGTCAATGAAAAGCAAACCGCAAGTGCAGCTCATCTTTGGCAACATAGACGGTCACTCAGCTGCTAACTCATGATAGTCGTATAACTGCACAAAAAAAAAGAGTGTGCTCAGCAATTATGACAACAAATGCTGATTACTTTGATGGATTTAAGAATTAGATCTGTTTAGCAAAATAATTGGTGCTTATTTCTTTTTTTGACATGTAAGAAAATACTGTACATCTGCCCTTACTGACTGCGCAACTCAGTGCTTGAAAAAATTTCAATTTTAAAAATACATTTTTAGCAAAGCAAATGGTAGACTTACCGCATCAAACGGAGATGTTTTGTCTTAAAGGTTTTAACCATGCACTAAGCCAGACAGGAGTGTCAGTGTTATTTATATTGCAAAGCTGAAAGTAACCGTATATGGGTTCGGTCTCTCCTGGAAAAGTATAGAACAGGATGTCACACCCACCATTCTAACTGAAATCCAGCTCTTCTTAGCAAAAAACTGACTAAAATGTCATGGATATGTTTACATTTTTATGTTCTTTATGCATACTTTGTAAATTATAATCTTGAAACTGAGAAAGATTTATCAAGATAATACGTGCACAGTTGATGTACTACATGCATGCTTCATCATATTAAATTTCACCTTCAATGTATTTGAAATTTCTGCATGCTTCACATTAATTTGGCAAACATAAGTGTGCCAGTACTCTGGGTGCAGTGCTCAAATCATAACCAGTTCTCAAACTGGAATTAAAACGATGACATTACATAATTTTTGATCGTTAGTTTGTCCCAATGTAATAAATGTTTATTTGTAATTAAAGTGAATAAAATAATGCTGACGGTTGAATTATTGATGGTGCTTCTTTGCTTTGCAGCCACACAATCAGTTGCCACTTTATTAGGTACACCTTTTTAATAATGAATGGGACTCGATTCCATCCCCACCCCACCTAGACTCCGCTGCTTTCATGGTTTTGTGGGGTTGCTGCCTGCTGTGCATTTTATTTGCCACCTGAGGGCTAACCTGCTGTCTGATCAGGTGGCTGATTGCTTATTGTTTGCAGCTGTGGAGAGACTATTTAAGAAGCTTTTCCAGCGCTGTCTGGTGCTTTTGTGTCACTCTTGCGAGGACTACAAAGCCTTTAGTGTTTAGTCGAAACTCCTCGAAAGAGTTTAGGATTTAGTGTTTGTCCGTCCTATTTATTGTTTGTCCGTCCAATTTATTGTTCTGTTTGTCAGAGTATTGTGATGGCTGGTGTTTCGAGACGCCAAATGCAGTGGCCGGAATGAAAGGAAGTACAGTAATGTAAGAGAGACAAACACAGACAAATTAGGAGAGAGAGACTCGCACTTCCAAAGGACATAAATTTAGTCTGAGTGAAATAAGAAAGCGGGGCGAGCTTGACTGTATGAAACAAAGGAAAAATCTCAGAAACTGAGAGAAAAAGACAAAGCACCAGACGGTGCACAGAAAGAGGAAAGGGAAGAGAAAGATTCCCTTTACTAACTAACACTTTCCTTTTTTGCAACTAATTCCTCAACACTTCTCTAGCTAGAGATCTTGCGGGCTACAGTGCAATGGTAACACTGACACTCTAGCAAAGGCGACGAGGCGAAACTTGGGCTTAAATAGATTCTGGGCGCCGCCCACAATTGATGCCAGCTGGCCAAAGAATCCGATTGTGGGCAAAACGATATCGTCCCGGACGAGAGTAACAAAGAAAGCTCGCCAGCCTCCAAAGACCATGACAGGACCCCACCCTCTAAGGGACAGCTCCAAAAGTCCCTAGGGAACCCCATGTGCGGAACTCAGAAATAAGCTTGGGATCCAGAATATCCCGAGAAGGGACCCAGCAGCGCTCCTCAGGGTCATATCCCTCCCAGTCAACAAGAAACTGGACCCCACGACCAACATGCCTCTCGGCAAGAATGCGGCGCACGGTGTAAACCGGCCCCCCCTCAACCATTCGCGGTGGTGGCGGGGGTGTGTCGGCAGGTGCCAGGACGCTAGTGCTAACTGGCTTAATCCGAGAGACATGGAATGATGAATGGATGCGTAAAGATCTAGCTAGCTTTAACTGGACAGTGATTGGATTGATCTTCTGCACTATCTTGAACGGGCTAATATAGCGGGGCGCCAGTTTTCGGGATTCTACCTTCAACGGGGGGTCCCGGGTAGACAGCCAAACTCTCTGACCGACCCGATAAGATGGGGCCAAACGACGCCTTCTATCAGCAGTGGATTTTTTTTTGAGCCCCGAGGGCAACAGAGAAGAAAGGACCCTGGTCCAAACCGACCGACAGCGACGATTGAAATGGTTGACCGAGGGAACCTCGGAATCATTCTCAGTCTCAGGAAACAGTGGGGGTTGGTAACCCACCTGAGCTTCGAACAGGGACAGACCCGTGGAGGAATTACTCAGTGAGTTATGGGAATACTCGGCCCATGCTAAAAATTGACTCCATGAGGATGAATTATTCGCCGCTAAACATCAAAGAGTGTTTTCCAAAGACTGATTAGTACGCTCAGTCTGCCCATTGGTCTCTGGGTCGAACCCAGAGGAGAGACTCACAGTGGCCCCCAACTGTTTGCAAAACGCCCACCAGAATCTGGCCGTAAACGAGGACCTCGGTCAGAGACAACATCTTGCGGAAGCCCATGCAGCCGGAACACATGGTTAACCACAAGAAGGGCCGTCTCCCGCGCTGAAGGCAGCTTGGGTAGCGTGACAAAATGAGCGGCCTTAGAAAAACTGTCAACCACGACCAGGATGACCGTGTTGCCTTCAGACACAGGCAGCCCATTAACAAAATCCAGTGCAATATGCGTCCAAGGGCGCCTGGGAACGGGCAATGGTCGCAGCAAAACAGAGGGAAGGAGGTGGGAAGTCTTGTTCCTGGAGCATATGCCACAGGCAGCAACAAATTCCCGAATGTCCTTCATCATACTGGGCCACCAAAAATGTCGGGCAAGGAACTGCTCGGTCCGGTGGGCCCCCGGGTCCCCGCCAAGCAGGAAGAGTGTCCCCACTGGAGGACCTGTGGCCTAACCCTAGGCGGGACAAACAAACAGCCAAAAGGCTCCCCCCCAGGACTGGGATCGGACTTCAAAGCCTCCTGAACCACCGCCTCAATCTCCCATTGAATGGGCGCCACAGTCTGAACAGCTGAAATAACTGGCTCCAGGGTAGGATCGCGATCAGAGCGGTCGTAACTTCGTGACAAGGCGTCAGGCTTAATGTTTTTAGAGCCAGGGCGGTAAGTTAGCGTGAAATTAAAACGGTTAAAGAACAATGACCACCGCACCTGCCGGGAATTACGTCGCTTGGTTTGCTGAATATACTGGAGATTTTTATGGTCTGTCCACACCACAAAAGGGTGTTCAGCTCCCTCCAACCAGTGGCGCCACTCTTCAAGCGCCAACTTGACCGCCAATAATTCCCGGTCACCAATGCTGTAATTCCGTTCCGCGGTGGACAAAGACCGGGAGAAATATGCGCGTGGGTGTAGCTTATTATCCCAAAGGGGGCGCTGGGACAAAATAGCACCCACGGCAACCTCTGAAGCATCCACCTCCACCACAAATGGGAGGGAGGGATTGGGCAAAACCAGAATGGGCTCTGAGCTAAAGTGTTTCTTTAATTCCTGAAAGGCAGCATCAGCCGCTGGAGACCAAAAAAATGCTGAGGAGGTATTCTTCCTGGTGAGCGGAATAATGGGGGCAGCAACTGCGCTAAAATTATGGATAAACCTCCGATAAAAATTAGCAAAGCCCAAGAAGCGTTGGACCTCCTTAACACTTTGAGGGGCAGGCCAATTCCTGACCGCAGCCACCTTGTCCGGGTCCATGCGGACCGACCCCTTGGAAACAATAAAGCCAAGAAACGAGACAATATGGGCGTGAAAGACACATTTCTCGGCCTTGACAAAAAGCTTAGCATTAAGGAGGGCCTCAAGCACACGTCTGACGTGTTGTTTATGCTCTGAGAGTGTTGAAGAAAAAATCAAAATGTCGTCAAGATAAACGGAGACGAATTTCTCCAACTTCTCTCGGAGGACATCATTAACGAGTACCTGAAACACCGAGGGGGCGTTAACCAATCCGAACGGCAAGACCAAATATTTGTAGTGCCCGTTGTGAGTGTTAAATGCCGTTTTCCATTCATCCCCCTCCCGAATGCAAACTAAGTTATAAGCATTATGGAGATCTAGCTTGGTAAAAAATGATGCCTCCTGCAGACATTCAAACGTGGAATTTATCAACGGAAGGGGGTATCAGTTTTTAATGGTGATTTTGTTCAAACCCCTATAATCAATACAGGGTCTCAAACCGCCATCCTTTTTTCCCACAAAAAAACCCCGCTCCAGCAGGAGACGTGGACGGCCGAATAAAACCATTAGCAAGAGCTTCCTGAATATATTCTCGCATGGCCTTACGCTCAGGCCCTGACAGCGAGTATAGCGAACCCCTAGGAAGAGTAGTACCAGGGTAGAGATTGATCTCGCAATCGTACGGGCGATGAGGAGGTAAAGTTGAGGCTCGTTGTTTGCTAAAAACCTCGGCGAGATCAGCATAATCATTAGGGACATTAGAAGGCAAACCAAAGTTCAGGGTGGCCCCCTATTCCTCACCCTGTTCAGAACCTAACGTCTCGATGACTGATTCAGAATCGGAAAAATCCTCAAAAAGGTATTCGTCCTCTGGCTGACACCAATCAAATTGAGGATCCCATTCCAACCCCTCCTCTGCCCCTTTTTCTAGTTTAGGAGGGTACGGTGAGAAAACCTCCTCACACT
Source organism: Gymnothorax javanicus (assembly GCA_029692085.1). NCBI lineage: Eukaryota > Metazoa > Chordata > Actinopteri > Anguilliformes > Muraenidae > Gymnothorax > Gymnothorax javanicus. The sequence continues at coordinate 17,468,077 of CM056210.1, read as the reverse complement.
CGCTCCAGGCATCAGCCTGCCCCATAGCTTGATGTCTGGGAAAACAAGTCGCATTCTCTCTACAATGGGACCTACAATTGGCGCCCCAGTGGACGATAGGATTATTCTGTTCCCCCCACGTGATGCAAGGCGTATGTTCCCGTAGCCAAGAATGCCCTAAAACAATGGGAAAAGCAGGGGAACTGATAATAAAGAACCGAAACTCCTCTGAATGGCCTCCAAAGGAAATGAACATATTTAGCGGTTCAGAAACTTCGGTTATAACTCCCGTTCCAAGCGTGCAACCGTCCAAAGTTCTCACAGAGCATGGCTATGAAAGAGGACAGGTGGGAACGGAGTGCCTCCTAGCCCACTCAACATCCATGAAGCAATTCACGGCGCCCGAATCCACAAATGCTTCAATAATAACTCTCTTGCCCCTCACAGTCAGTTCAACAGGGATTAGTGTTCGGACGGGAAATTGGGTCTGCCCCTCTAGCGCCCCCCAAACCGCTAGAGGGATTTCCCGTTTCCCTGAAGCTTCGGGCAACGTGGACGGGTATGACCTGGTTTATTATAATTAAAGCAGATTATTCTTCTGCGAGCAGGTTTGTGAGTCCGACTCTCAAACGAGCTATCAACTTGCATGGCCTCAACCAGAGTGGAATTTTCAATGGGTGGAATAGGAACCGCGCACTCGCCACCAGCAGCCTTGGCCCCATTGTCAGCAAACGGCAATCTGTTTAGTTTCTCACTGTTACGTTCGCGGATGCGATTGTCAACTCGCACTGCAGTGCGAACCAAAGAATCGAAAGTCAAACAGGGCTCCAATGTAGCCAACGCGTCTTTTACCTCCTCAGAGAGAGCATGACTGAACACAGTCATAAGAGGAGCCTCCGGCCAGCCTGTCTTTGTCGCCAGGGAGCAAAATAAAATAGAAAACTCTGCGGTACTTTCTTTGCCCTGTTTCAGATGCATCAAACGCGTAGCCGCATCCTGACCACAAACATCCTGATCAAAAACTGACACCATCTCCCTAACAAGAGCCTCCACAGAATTTACGACCGGTGAATTAGATCTGATTAGTGGGCTGACCCAAGTGAGTGCTGTGCCAGCCAACAGGGATAATATAAATGCCACCCGAGTATCCTCATTAACAAATCGTGACGGCTGAGTCTTAAAAAATATCTCACATTAGGCGATGAAATCCTTACATTTTCTGGCCTCGCCGCTGTATCTTTGGGGCAATTGTTAATTTGGTTCTCGAGGAAGGTGTATGGGTGATGCTTGTGCAACATTTTGTGAAACTTGTGTAGGCAGGGATCTGATACTCTCGGTCAAGCTTAACAAAACGCTCTCCTGCTTTTGCAAAGAATTCTCCTGAAGGCAGAGTCTCTCAGCCAAACCAGCCTGCTGGTTGCCCAGGCTGGAGAGCCCCTTGCCGAGACCAGAAAGCATAGCTTTCATCCTTTTCAATCTCGGCCACAGCTGACGTCCCCATGTTGGCTAGAGTGTACTGTGATGGCTGGTGTTTCGAGACGCCAAATGCAGTGGCCGGAACGAAAGGAAGTACAGGAATGTAAGAGAGACAAACACAGACAAAATAGGAGAGAGAGACTCGCGCTTCCAAAGGACATAAATCTAGTCCGAGTGAAATAAGGAAGCGGCGTGAGCTAGACTAAATGAAACAAAGGAAAAATCTTTGAAACCGAGATAAAAAGACAAAGCACCAGACGGTGCACAGAAAGAGGAAACGGAAGATAAAGATTCCCTTTACTAACTAACACTTTCCTTTTTTGCAACTAATTCCTCAACACTTCTCTAGCTAGAGATCTTGGCGGGCTACAGTGCAATGGTAACACTGACACTCTAGCAAAGGCGGCGAGGCGGAACTTGGGCTTAAATAGAGTCCGGGCGCCGCCCACAGTTGATGCCAGCTGGCCAAAGAATTCGATTGTGGGCAAAACGATATCGTCCTGGACGAGAGTAACAAAGAAAGCTCGCCAGCCTCCAAAAACCATGACAAGTATATGTTCTGTCCCGCAGAAGGTCTTGTTTGTTGGAGCATTGTCTTTGCTCGCAGACCTCTGTTGGTTCGCTCCTGTTCCAGCAGGAGGGAGTGGTTACTCTGTCTGTCTCTTACGAGAACGGTCTTATTTTCTGGGATGATTTTCGCCTACTTTTTCTGGGTTGTTTTTTGTTGGCAGAATCGCCAGGGAGTTACGTTCCTTTTTTCTGTTACCGTTTCTCCCATTTCTGGTCACTCACGTTTCGTGGGTGGCTTTTAGAAATTCTATCCAGTGTCGCGTCTGGGCGTCCGTCCCGTTCCCCCCTTCACAGCTGCAGACACCTCGTGGTTCGCTTCCCTCACACAACAACGTCTGCACAGTCAAGCTGGGTTCTGAGTTCCGTGACGTAATAGCATTGTGCAAAATAAGCCAATCAGAATGCTTGTTAAAATAATAGTCCTTTTGGGTTTTTATAAAACAAAAATGGTGGTTTCTGAAACTCCTAAAAAACGCTTTGATAATGACATTTGTTTTGTGTGTAAAATAAGAATCGGATCTAAGAAAGAGAAAATACATGTAAATGGAGAGAGCCAACTCGATGTTCCTTCACTTATAAGTCAAGTTCTTTCCGTAAATTCTGCTTTTTATTCCTCAAGCAAACTGTTTGAGTGCCATATCGAATGCAAACATTTCTTAGAAAGGTTCTCAAGAATAAAATACTCACTGGATGAGAAAATAAAAGAGTTCAAGTGACTTTCGATAGCAACTGGCTCTGCTTCAAACGTCTAATTCTCGAAGCACCAACCAAAGTGAGCTGCTCTGCTGCTAAAGAACTTGTGTTTGGGAAAACTTTAACACCTAAGAAACCTGGAAAAATTCCGCTTTTTGAACATTTTCAACATGTTGGTGTTGGTTACCCTCCAATGTAGACGTCTTACATGTTGCTTAACTCCCATAACTGCAGGTGCCAACAGCCTCAGAAATTTCAGTGCTTCTCTCTGATTGGTTGAACTCAAAACCTGGCTCGAGTGTGCAGACGTTGTTGTGTGAGGGAAGCAAACCACCTGAGGTGCCTGCAATGAAGGCTACAGCCCACGCAGGTAAGTCTGGTTTGCCCTCAGGTGAGACTGGTTTGTCCCCAGGTGAGTCCGGTTTGCCCACAGGTGAGACTGGTTTGCCCCCAGGTGAGTCTGGTTTGCCCTCAGGTGAGTCTGGTTTGCCCTCAGGTGAGTCTGGTTTGCCCCCAGGTGAGTCTGGTTTGCCCTCAGGTGAGTCTGGTTTTCCCCCAGGTAAGTCTGGTTTGCCCCCAGGTGAGTCTGGTTTGCCCTCAGGTGAGTCTTGTTTGCCCCCAGGTGAGTCTAGTTTGCCCCCAGGTGAGTCTGGTTCACTAAGGCATGGATTCAAGCAGGTGCTGCAGACATTCCTTAGAGATTCTGGCCAATTTTACACAACTGCATGGTGCAGTAAATGCAGAACTGTCGACTGCATAATTCATACAGCGAATCTCCACCTCCTCCACCTCGCAAAGCACCTTTATTGGACTGATGTCTGGTGACAGTGAAGGTCATAGTAGTACACACTGAACTTATTGTCATGTTTATGGAAATAGCTGGCGATGGCATGTGCTTTGTGACATGTTGTGCTATCCTGCAGGAGTTGCCATTAGAAAATGGGTTGTCTGTGGCCATAAAGGGGGCACATTTTCACAAACAATACACAAGTTCAATTAAATGGAGATTTCTCAGTCCAGGGATTTACATTCATCTTCTGTCCAGTTTTGGTGAGCCTTTGCTCACTGCAGCCTTAGCTTCCTGTTCTCAGCTGACGGTCGTGGAACCTGATGTGGTCGATTGCTGCTGTAGCGCATCCACATCAAGGTTTAACGTGTTCTGCAGTCAAAGATACTGTTCTGCATAACACTGTTGTGACACATGATTATTTGAGTCGCTGTCACCTTCCTGTCTGCTAGAACCAGTCAGGCCATTTTCCTCTGACCTTTTTCATTAAAAAGGTATTTTTGCCCACAGAACTGCTGCTTACTGGATGTTTTTTTCCATGCCAGTCTCTGTAAACTCTAGACACTGCTGTGTATGAAAATCGGCATTTTCTGAGGTACTCAAATCACCCCATCTGGCACCAACAATCGGTCAAAAGTTGAAGCCACAGCAAATTTTCGCCCATTTTGATGTTTGGTTTGAGCAACAACTGAACCTCTTGACCACATCTGCATATTTTCATGCAGTGAGTCGCTGCCGCAGTAATGGCTGATTAGATAGTGGCATTGACCAGTAGATGTGCAGGTGCACTAAATAAAGAAGCCCCAAGTGTTTATATGGATTGATGTCTTCAATTAGGTCTTAGTGGAAGTAGGCCTAGTTAGTGCCAGGGATGTGCCGTCAGGGTAGGTGCTCTCAACCTGTACTTTGCTAGAATAATAATCAAACAATTTGTCAACTGAGTGATCAAGACCAGTAAGTTGTCAAAATTGATCAAGACGTGATAGTAACAATCAGATTACTGAGAAGCAATACGAGATTGTAAGGAAGGGCATAAACTGAAAAATTGCAAAAAATAAAAGAAAAAATTGAAAATAGCTCGGAATTCCATTTTCTTTGTTAGGAAATACCAAAGATTAGTTTTAAAAAAAGAAAGAAAAAAAGATAAAGTATGGGGGATTTAAGATGGCTCTTGACTTTGCTTTAAGTGTTGCAAAATATACATTTGAACCTGAAAAAATAGCTTTAACCGCCTCGAGCACTGAACTCAATAACAAGGTCAAGGTCACCGTAAAATGCATTTGTCTCAAAAACAAATTACTCGCAAATAAAAACTGATATTCTGCACATCAGAATAGGCATTTGCATTAATGTATCATGAACCAGTGGGACTTACAGCCCTTTTAAACTTGTGTCGCTATCCAAACAGCTGAGCATTTGAGAACTTCACTGCAAACTGAAGAGCCTCTTAAAAGAAATGTTTCATTTCTGAGAAAACAGAATTGCGTCATCACCTAATGATTCACCTGGCAAAAGTTCCACAAGCGGAGACTGGACTGCCTGCATGGCATGATAAGGCGGTGGTGGTTGCGGGGGTGGGAAACCATGCGAGACTGTGTGCAACCCTGCACTTCAAACTGAAACTAAAATATGCCCTTTGCCGGCCAGCTTGGCACTGTTACAGTTTTTTTCAATCTCTAACAACAAGCGCTTACCCATACTTCAGATACCTTTTCTAAACTCTTAACACAGACACACACCTACAAAACACAATAAGCCAAATGGTTAATTTTCTTCTCAAAAACACATTTTGTTAAATATATACTAACTCTTTGTTTCAAAATACAATACATCTTTCTCTGCAAACACTAACTTTACCAAAACACTGGAAATCTTACTCAAAATAAAATTATTCTGTCAAAGAATAATACGTGTTTTCAGTTCACAAGATACATGCAGGCAAAGTGCACCAGGTTTCAAAATACTGGAAATTGTTGGCATTACAAAAATTGCATAGACTTTCATGTTTCAGTTTTACAGGTATTTGCTTGCAAAACATGCAATCCACCGTTTTTACACTACATTTTTTGGTTGGGTACTATATGTCCACATGTAATGTTCACATTCCAAAGCATTCCAGTAAAAAGCAGTTCAGTTTTTTTTTCCCTTTACTTTATACAACAGGAGGTACAGTAGAAATACTGTTTATGATAGAACAGAAAAAGTTTTATTTCTTACAGTGAACAAAATATCCATGAAACATACAAGATCATTCTGAACGTACACACAAAAAACAGCAACAAAAAGTCTCAGATGAAAGGGGGGGAACAAAAAAAAAGCACAAAATTATCTAATCTCTGCGATCTTCAGGGTTAGGCCACATGTTTTCGTCAACATCGCATCTGATGTCATCTAAGGCGATGCACCTGGGATAAAACCGCTTGGTATGTCAGATCTACCCTTGGCAGTGTTCAACTGCGATGTCCCTGCAGCCAGCATCCATGGCATCAAGGAGGGACATCTGGTCATGTGGCTGATGGTCATAAACCTTCCACCTCCATGCAGAAAATCACTCCTCTGTGGGATTGAGGAAAGGTGAATAGGGCGGAAGGAAGAGACGTACCAGTCTTGGGTGGACTTCAAGCCACTTTGTGATAGCTTGTGAGTGATGGAAAGCCACATTGTCCCAGGTGATGACAAAGGTCCTCATGTTTTCACCATCCTGATCCTGCTCTGCAACCAGGCGTTGGTGATGATCATTCAGAAAGGCAAAGAGGCGCTCGGTATTGTAGGGTCCAACCTGACATCTATGAAGGACTAATCCAGCATTTGCAATTGCTGCACACATTGTAATGTTTGCCCCTCTCTGTCCTGGCACTTTTTCCTATTTTATTTCGTCCTCGTCAGCGCCTTTTGGCCAGATTGAATGCTGCCTCGTCTATGTAGATAGATAGATATTTATTTTGGATAAAAAGACAGTACATCAATATTACATATCAGGCTATTTTTACCAGCCCGGAGGTTTACCCCAAGACATTGAATGTCTGTTGCCCCTAGTTTATTTTATATAGTATATACAGGATATATAGTATCGGGGGTGGTGTAAACCTTAAAATATACACAACATTAAAATAGCTATTACAAACAGAATACATTTTTAAACATATACATAGATTCGGTGACGGCATCTACACTCATTAACACATACATAGAACTGTGAAGGCCCACACACACACGCTCACACACACACACACACAGATGCATACAAACACACACACACTCACACATACACGCACGACGTGCATATCTATGACAGGGATATTATTAAGCATGATATCAATTTTAACTAATATTGATGAATAAAATGGTTTGATATTCGAGAACCAAACGATGCACGGGATGGGGCACCTTTGACATGTTGGGGAAGTTCGCACCAAAGAATTGGGGCTTTATACAGAAAACTCATTAAAACAGAATGCGACTTATACAGTGGGAGATGTACCTCATTTTGTTGCCTTGTGTTATAACTATGAACATCAGTATTAACATCAAATTTTGTCATAAGTCGGGGTGGTAAATTACAGTGTCTGAATGCAAACATAAACCTAGCTAATTGGTTGCGATGGATGTCATCCAGTTTCATTATATGTAATTTTTTGAATAAATCATTAGTGTTCGCATTGTATTTTGAGTGCATTATGACGCGAATGGTGCGCTTCTGTAGGACGTTCAAAGATCTCAAATAGGTTTTGTATGCAGTTCCCAATAGCATATTCCCATACTGGAGGTGTGGGTGGATTAACGTGAAGTAGAGCATTCTCAAATTGGATGAGGCTAAATAATTTTTACATTTATTCAACGCGTATAACCTGCTTAAAACTTTTTTCCGACAATGGTTTATGTGGCATTGCCATTTTAGTTTTCCATCGATGAAAACATCGAGAAACTTCACTCTCAACTTCTTCTTTAACTTTATTATCAATTTTTATATGACCAGGTATCACATGGGGCTGATGTGATTGTCTGAAAATAATGTAATTTGATTTTGAGGCATTCACTGAGAGTTTGTTGCTTTTAAACCAGTCAGAAACTATAGCTAGTTGCTCATTAATGACCATGAACAACTCGAACAAATTGGTACCATTGTAGTACAGTGTTGTGTCATCGGCATAAAGTATTGTCTTGGCCTTACAAACATTGAACGGTATATCATTTATATAAATTAAAAACAGTAAAGGCCCTAACACTGAGCCTTGTGGCATCCCACAACACACTTGCCGTGTTTGAGAATTAACTCCTCGATATTGAACAAAGTGTTTGCGTTCAAGCAAATAACTTCAGAACCAGTCATGAGCTAAGCCTCTCACGCCATAGTGACTGAGTTTATTAAGGAGTATTTTGTGATCAATCGTATCGAACACCTTCGACAAATCCAAAAACATAGCTATTGTAGTTTCATTTCTTTCAAATCCAAGCAAAATATCACTCACAAGCTCAGATACTGATGAAGATGAATATATGAGGCGCCTGGTTGGCCCCCAACTCTATAACTCTCTGAAACAAAGTCTATGTACATTCATGTCATTATACCATACTGTACTGTAACCTCTTATAGTATACTTATATGTATACTTGCAAAGTATAAAGCTTATAGAACCGGACATTGAATATACACTACACCTGGACAGATTGTTGCCAGAACTCCTTGACCCTCTCACTGTTCCTTTCAAAGGGAACAATGCAGAGCTGCTTCATCCGTACTCTGTGTTTGGACAATGTCCAAGTAATAGGTGTGAGGCTGATGTTATTGATATTGTGAAATATCCCATGGTCCTTCACAATTCTGGTTTGAATTTCATGCAATTTCATTGCATTATTAGCAACGACCATTTCTACAACAGCAAGCTCTTGATCATTAAAGCTTTACTCTTCCCCCAGAGAGAGGAAGACCTTGCATCCTTTAGAGGGACAAAAAAATCAACATATGCACTACTCTATGGCCTTATTGACATGTCAAGTGAGAACAGAAACAATCCATGTAAAATGCAGTACTTACTTGTTGGTTTCTTGAAAGATACGTATAATGGAGGCAACCGTTGGCCGCCTCAGATTGGGCTGCACTCTTTCACCAGCCTCTCTTAGTGAAAGGCCGTGGTTGATTACATAGTCAATGATAGTGGCACGTATTTCATCACTGACTACTGCTCTTGCAGCCCTTGGAATGCCACCACCACGCATTCTTACACCGCTCCCGTGGAATTACTGACCAAATAAATCTTCAATCATCGGCCAAATAAAACAGTCAAAACGTAAACAAACACAGCCAATATGAAATCTCATAATTTTTTGTCTGTTGGATCTTGAATACTTAATCTAATAGTCTGTGCAGTTTTTATTTGAATTCCTACTTAACTTCTATAAAATTGAATGGTGTTTTTGTCACTTAAAACTTTGAAGCGCTCAGGCGGCCATCTTGGAAATCAGAAATTGAGAACAAGGTAACAAGGGGAATTCTGGGTCATTTTTCTCTACGCCGTCAACGGATTTCCGGGAATTCCCTTCCTTTTGCCTATAAAAGGCGATTTTGATGGGTATACCTCTGCCACTTCGGGAAATTCTGGAACGCGCTATTGGCACCAATATGGCGGCGGCAGATTCGCTGATGCAAACGTGCCTAGCTTAAGCCATTACTCAGTACTCAGTTCATCTTCCTACATCACAGAGCCTGTCCGAGCAAAAAAAAAAAAAAGACAACGACACAGATGTTTTCAAGGTCTTCAAACTTGAGTATTTTGGAGAAAACAGCCAGAGCTGTTAGCACACCTTACACCTGTTTTTTTTTTTTTTGAGGAAAAAAGTTGTCAGATACCTTTACAAACCATGCGACAAGTTAGTTAATTGCCCCCCTTATCATAATGACATTGTGCTATCTTTAGCAGCAACAACAGCAACCAAACGCATCCAGTAGATAGTCCTTCACATTACTGCGGGGGAATTTTGGCCAATTTGCGGAGGTGCTTTGATTCAGCCGCACGCGACGGTTTTCTTGGCTGTGCTTCCTCTTCAACATCCTGCCGCTGATTTTCCATGGGAATCATATAAGAACAAGAACTGAGTTGCTTACGTTTTTTTTTAGCCTTTAACAGGTGGGCATGCTCTTGTGCTTTGGGGTTTTGACTTCCAACCTAATTTCACCTAAGTTTCAGATCCCAAATTGATGACTGAACATTCCCCTTCAGGATTTTCCAACAGAGAGCAGAATTTATGTTTCCATCAATCAGGGAAAGTCACCCAGGTCCTGCAGCAGCAAGGCAGCCCCAAACCAATGCACCACCTCCACCGTGTTTGACTCTGATATGATCTTCTTAAGCCCTATTCGGACGGGATTAATTTGACGTGATGACATGGTATAATAAAATTATTACCAGGGATTTTAGTCCCGTCCGAATGCGCCAAGTAGGTAATCATTACGGACATTCTCGGTAAAATTTACGGCCCCTTTTATGAAGATGGATGCGCTTGAAGAAGCACTCGGTTTAGCGGTTAACAAAAGTCCGACGCATTCCTTTTTCGACGACAGAAGACGTTGAAGACATTAAAGAAAGGTCGAAGGCACTCTTCATAGGAGCGAGACTTTTGGTTGATTTAGGTAGGCCTTAATGTTAATACATAATCGTTATAAACGATCTTGCTTATGGGAAAACGTTCCAGGCTAACCATTATTATTAGTAATAGTATTATTAGCTATTATTATCTTTCAGCTGATGTAGGACGCACATGTCGACAGGGGAGTGAAGGCATAGCGTATAGCGAGTTACTCCTCCTACTTCTGACAGAACTACGAAGAGTTCTTGTCCCGTGCGAATAGACCATTCATATTATCAGACATCAACTGGTAAAGTTGCTTTACCCCAAGTCCCCACGTTAAAACAATCCCGTCCGAATAGGGCTTTAGTGTGGAATGCTGTGTTAGCTTTACACCACATATAACAAGACCCATGTCTTCCAAAAAGTTCTGCTTTCGACTAATTAGTCCACAGATAATTACCCCAAAGGGCGTTGGGGTTATCAAAGAGTTTTTTTTTTTTTTTTAAATGCAAGATGAGCCTTCATGTTCCTCTTTGTTATTGTAATATTAATATTGGTAGCAGGTCTTCTCTCCAAAAAAATTACCCACAAATAAGAATGACTCTAGACCAAGGGTTCTTTCATTAGTTTACTCGCCTTGTGCATATGGTACATCCAGTCTACTTCACTGCCATTCTCTCTCCTCTCCTCCTCTCGACCCTGCCTTCTTCCCAGTATTCCCAGTCTCCCCACTCAAAACTCTCTCTCCCATAATGCACATCATCCTATGCATACAGTATTGCACAGACTACTAATGAACATGTATTTTTGTGTAACCCTTATTACAGTAACAGTATCTGAAAGGTAACTTATTTTTCCAGGTCTTACATTATTACTGATAGTTTTCATCCTTCCCATCTATAAAATTTGACCCAATTTAATGGTTGAACCATGAAAGTAGACCTCAGATTAGGCAAATACTGAGTGCCCCTGATCTTCAGTCCTTCAGATGGCTTGGCACGGAAATCATTCTTTGTGATGGACATAAGCACATAGATTAAGAGGACTTTGGAAAACCTTTGCCGATATGCACCATTCATCATTGCATCCACAAATGTAAACAAAGATCTACATGTACTGAGGAAGCCATGTCACAAACATCCTGAAACACCGCCATCTTCCATGGGCTCAAGCTCATCCAAAATGGACTGATGTCAGTTGGAAATGTCACAGGGTTGTACCAACATTGAAATCCCCAAGCCACACCAACACAGACACAGGAGGGCAGAGTTAGGCATCACAATTTTCAATTACAGCAGGTTAAATTAGTACAACAGCAAGACACTTAAAATACGGCTTAAAAAAAAAAAAAAAAAAAAAAAAAAACACAGTATTCAGTAATATATATAAAACACACACACATTAAAACACACACACACACACACACACACACAAACAATAAAACAATCCTCCGGCTCTTCCCCGCGCGATGGCCCACCCAATAAATAATTTAATACTCAGTCCACAACAAGCCCATCCTGAGGCGGAGGCGTGGCTCCACGTCGGCTTGGTGTTTCAGCTGCCCCGTCTGATTGGTCCAACAACGCTCCTCGTGTGGCTCCGATGCGGAAAACGCTAGAACCAAACAATTGCAATTACTGTCGAGCTTATTTACACGCAGCAGCCCATTCACACCAATCACACCCTCACAGGTTGATCATCTTCCCTTTACTTATCGTAATCACTGGCTCATCACGAACTCTGGTCATCTGCCAAACCGTTTCCTCTGGGCACACTCTGGGTCACGCAGGAGCTTGAATAGAGGACGACGCGCAGCTATCAAGGCTTCAGGCTCACCGAAGATTTTCTAGCAGCTGGCCGACTTGTAAATCGCCCGCACCGGAGCAGCTGATGCACGTCTGAAGAGAGCAGGTACCGCTTTGCACGCCCAGGGAAGCCCCGGAAACCAGGCAAATGCCACCCAATTTATGTCGGAACAGGCTGACTGCGGGCCAATCGTTGGCGAACAATTAGGAAGGAGCAGGATACAAGGGGGAGGAACCATACTTCATTGTTCATAATGTCCACAGCGGCTTTTTACAAGTGCAGACAAAAAGTGAATCCACGACAAATTTCACGCAATATCTAATCCACTACAATTACACTTAAAACCACACACCAAACAGTGATAAACCAAAACACCCAATAAAGCACAAAAAAGTAAATACTACACACAAAACTATAAGCCATAGTGTCATGAAAACATAAACTGGATGGCCACTGTCACCCCGTGACACCAACATTTACTATTTTTGGTCCAGTCATCCTTGCAAATGTTTATGGTAATAATGTTATCAATATGATAAAGGGAAAGGACTGCCCTGGTTATTGCCAATGTGAGGTTCAAAAGCCAGAATTTTTCATAATATGGGTGTGTGTTAGTGTCCATAGATTGGGTAACATGAGCATTACTGTTGATACCGTTGATGCTGGTGGATAAATATGCAATTTGGAGCAATAAATGGTCTTTTATATATTATGTCCACAGGGATGCCCCAGCTTTTTTCATTAAGACAATGGCGAGGCACATTCTGCATGTGTAACAACAGCGTTGCTTCCTACTCAAGAGTTCAGGGATGTTAGACTGGTCCAGACCTGTCTCCAATAGAAAATATTGTGTATTTCAAGAAGTGCAAAACATGAAAATGAAACTGCCTGAACGTTTGAATAGTTAAAGACGTCCAGTACAGTTTCAGCTGCTTCTCAAACCTGAAGTAGTCGCATCAATCAAGCGCTCGGCGCCACAAGCTGTCAGTAACGATATAACAACAAATAATGTAAGTGAAGCTAACGTGTTACGGGAGGCTAGCAGGACCGCTAACGATAGTTAGCACTAACAACTGGCCTCAAACGCAGGCTTTGTAAAATATCTGAAGATAAAGCCTGTATCGGTCGCGACTGTCCGCGACTCACAAGCTACCCTGCTGAAAAATCTAGTAGAATACCATTAGAAAAAAAGACATTAGGAACCATTAGGTTTCTAATGGTCTAATGGGAATTGGAACCCCATTAGGAACCATTAGAAGAAACCATTAGGAACCTACTGGTCCCATTAGGATGTAAAACCATTAGGAACCTACTGGTCCCATTAGGATGTAAAACCATTAGGAACCTACTGGTCCCATTAGGATGTAAAACCATTAGAGACCTACTGGTCCCATTAGAATGTAATACCATTAGAAAGCTACTGGTTCCATTAGGAGCTAAAACCATCGGAAAACTGGTCCCATTAGGATGTAAAACTATTAGAAAAACATACTGAGAAACCTACTGCTGCAACAGAAATTATAGCAGAGCCCTAACACTGGGCACCAGAGACATGTCTATACATATGTGTAATTGTGTATGTTTTGGATATTTTCCCCTCCGAATTGGGAACAGGACATATGGGGCGTGATAACTTATTGCAGTTAGTGATTTTAATTAAATTTTTTCAGAACATGAACCATCAAACCATCAGGTTGTGTTCTTTTCCCTCCTCTTGGATGGATGAGTCATGAACAATGATTTAATCACAAATTTAATCGCAAAGGCCAAAGGTGATCTTGGAATTGTTATGACTTGAAAATCACAACAAAGAAAACCAGCAATGACAACTTAAACAAATTTATTCTTCACTGATTAAAAAAAAAAACGCGGCAAATATTCCACTGTTTAATCTTATAATAACACTCTAATGCCACTATGTAACTCTGTTGCCAAAACAAAGACTCTCTCTCTACGGGCCAAAATCACAGCATTTATATAGACTAGCAACATTCTGGAAAGATCTACAGGATTCCTGGGTGATCCGGCCCCCTCCAGGCAAGAAGATGCCAGAAGCTTCTAGAAAGCACTAGTCTATTTCATCACAAAGAAGTGGTATTGCATCAGATCATGTTTTTCTACCGACATACCACCAGAGGGTGCCAAATGATGAATAAAATAAACAAATAGCTGACCAGTAAGGCAGCACAAATAGTATGTAACAAATCTCCATTTACAAATGATATACAGTACTTTACATAAAATACTCATACATAACAGAATGTATTAAATGAAAGCACTGAACACTGCAATCCACAAACATACTGTATAGCCTACACAAGGACCCACTAGAAATCACACAGATGTCATCACCAAAGAAGGCAATAACATCTGTGTTCCTCCATCACATTTGGAACCATTAGAGACCACTACACCCTGTAGTGACCATTTGACTACTGTATAGTGACCATTAGACTGGTATAGAAACGCCTGTAGGAACCATTAAGACTTCTGAAGGAACCATTAGGCTCCTGTGGGCACCATTAAGACCCCTGTAGGAACCATTAGTAGGGACCAGTTAAAGTCCTGTAGATTTGTGTAGGAGATAATAGAATCTCATTAGAAAACAAACCGAACCATTAGGAAAACATAAGTAGCCATTAGAAACCATTACAAAACCACCAGGAACCATTAGAAACCAATAGAATATGCCTAATGGTTGCCTAATGGTTTCTCTGACTTTTTTCAGCAGGGTATGTTTCCATTCACTTGTCAATCGAATTATCTGAAGTTCGCCAAAAATATTCATGCGAATAAAGCTGGTGAAAATACGTTTCCATCTAACGGCATTAAAGCAAATGAAAAGTAGTGTGTAATGATGCCACATGCTGTTATGCGATCAAATTGGTGTATCGAATACATTTCTGACATTTTAAGCTGTTTCCATTAATTTTCGCACTGAATCGCAGAACCTTCAAGTGAACAAAAGTAGTTTGTTAGCCAACTAATTTAGCTGGTTAGCCAAAATGGATCGCGTTTACCAACAAATGACGATAATTGCACAAGTTGTAATAGTGCTTAGGTGCCACCTATTAGCAGCATAGCAGACCATTATCAGAAGGCAACGACAGCATCAAAACACCGTCAAGATGCAGTAGCAGATTTATTCGGCAAATAACGTTTCCATCAGCATTTATCGCATAAGCCTTTTACCGATCAAGAGAAAATCCGATGAGATGTACCGTACAAACTTTGAGTCGATAATCTTGAAATCGAGTTGAATTTCATCGTCTCCGTAAGGCATTTTTAATTCGATATTACTTGATTCGTATAAGAACGTGTGGATGGAAACATGGCCACAGATGCAGAAGCAGTTGCCTCACTGCATAAGCCTTCCCAACTGATGGCCTGTTGAATGTGGCTGTAGCACTGCAACTAACGTAGCCAAGTTACTGATGCTAATGTTTGTGTCCTAAATATGCAAGAGTAATATCAGGAGACATTCAACAGAGGATGTGTAAACATAAACCTCATTTGAAGCGAACTTTTTATACTTGTTTGTAATTTGGATGCTTGGTACAACTGCCACCCCCCGGTAACGGAACTTACTGTCTGTAAAACCTGTATTGCAGGGTCAAGTCAAGTCAAGTCATTTTATTTGTATAGCACATTTAAATACAACAGAGTTGGTCCCCAAAGTGCTTCACAATACAACACAAGATTTGGAACATTGTTTACAGGAAAACAGAATAAATAGAGAGAAAAAAACATAAGCTAGCAAGATAATGGAGAGAAAGGGCATAAATATGTAAAATATAAGGAAAAACAAACAAAAATAGATACAAGTAATTAAAAGCAATGAAAAGGGGGAGGACTTGACATCAGCAATTAAAATAGAAAATAAAATTAAAATTGAAAAATTAAAATGAAAAATTAAAACCTCAGATTGTGCCAAAAGCAAGGGAGAAAAGATGCGTCTTTAAATTGGATTTAAAACATTCAATGGTTGAAGAGGATCTGACATGTGCAGGAAGACTGTTCCAGAGCTTGGGGGCAGCAACAGAGAAGGCTCTGTCACCTTTGGTTTTAAGGCATGTGCGGGGTACTGAAATAAGAAGTTGTGATGAAGACCTAAGGGACATAGGAGCAGAACAAGGTGTGAGGAGCTGAGGGGCCAGACCATTTAGGGCTTTAAAAACAAACAAAAATACTTTAAAATCAATTCTGTACCTCACAGGTAACCAGTGTAGCTGCGCTAGGATGGGAGTGATGTGTTGTCTTTTCTTTGTACCAGTTAGGAGCCTAGCTGCAGCATTTTGGACCATTTGTAGGCGTGTGAGGGTGGATTGAGTCAATCCCAGGTAAAGTGCGTTGCAGTAGTCTAACCGAGAAGTAATAAAAGCATGAATAACTGTTTCTAGGTCTTTTGGAGCCGAAATTGGTTTTAGCTTTGCGATATTTCTTAAATGATAAAAACTACCTCTCACCACATTTGCCACCTGCTTGTTAAAACTCAAGGTATTGTCCATAAAGACACCAAGGTTTTTAACCTCACTGTGCAAATATGCAGATAAGGGACCAAGGGTAGGGGTGATACTGGCGGCTGAATTGGAGGGGCCAAAGATGACCACCTCGGTCTTACTATCATTCAGCTGAAGGAAGTTTTCTGCCATCCAGTGTTTAATGTCATTCAGGCAGCTAATGAGGCTGTTTGTGGAGTGGGGATCAGGTGAAGCTGGCAGGTAAAACTGAGTATCATCTGCGTAGCAGTGATAGGAAATGTTATGGTTCTTAAAAATTGACCCAAAGGGAAGCATGTATAAAGAGAACAGAAGGGGACCCAGGATGGAGCCTTGAGGGATACCACATTTGATAGGGGTGAAGGAGGATGAGCAGTTTCCAATCCTGACAGAAAAACGTCTGTTTGTTAGGTAAGAGTGGAACCATTTTAGTACCTGTCCCTTCAAACCTATATCTTCCTCTAATCTTTTAAAAAGGATGTCATGGTCAATTGTGTCAAAAGCTGCACTTAAATCAAGCAGTACTAAAATAGCACAAGACCCAGAGTCAATAGTGAGAAGGATGTCATTATGTACTTTTAAAAGAGCAGATTCTGTGCTATGCACAGATCTAAAGCCAGACTGAAATTTATCATAAATATTGAATGTTTTCAAATAAGAGGAAATCTGGTTAAAAACAACTCTTTCTAGAATCTTTGACATGAAAGGCAGCTTAGAGATGGGTCGATAATTTTTGAGGTTGTCAGAGTCAAGTGAGGGTTTCTTGAGGAGTGGCTGCACAATGGCATGTTTAAAGCTCAGAGGGACACTGCCACTCATTAGGGAGCTGTTGATGAGGGCCAAGACAATTGGACAGAGGATAGAAAAAGCCTCCTTAAAGAGATGTGATGGTTGGATGTCCAGAGGGCAGTAAGTAGGCTTCATTTTTTGAACCACTTCTGTTAGCTGTGAGCATGATACTGGCTGAAAATGTTGGAGATTGGAGGTGATGGCACGAGAATCTGAGGGGTCTGATAGTGGGGGAATGATACTAGCTCTTATCCAATCAATTTTGTTGGTGAAGACGGTTGAGAAGCGCTCACAAGATTCATTTGATGGGGTAACTGTGCCAGCAGTGGTAACAGGATTGATAATTGAATTTATGGTGTTGAACAGCACTTTGGGTCGGTGGGCATTTGTAGAGATCAAATCAGAGTAATACTGTTCTTTGGCCCTCCTAACGGTGCATTGATACATTTTCAAATTATCCCTGAACATCTCATAAGACACTTGTAGCTTGTCCTTTTTCCACTTTCTCTCCGCCCTCCTACAGGCTTGTCTTGAGGAACGGGTGGAGTCATTTAGCCAGGGGTTGCGCACAGAAGCAAGGTTGGGCCATCTAGGTTTTAAAGGCGCTACAGAGTCAAGAGTGACAGAGCAGGAGGCATTAAACAGGGAGAGTATCTCCTCTGTGTCATTACAGGAAGAGAGGACAGAAGAAAGGTGCAGAGATTGTGAGACCATGAAAGTGTTGGAGAATTGTAAGGCTGTGGCAGAATTTATGCGCCTGGTCAGCGAGGGGGGCAGGGGAGGGCTTGGACTGAGGTGGGGTAGAGAGGAATCAATCACAATCAAGGAGTGGTCAGAGACTCCCGTATCAACCATTTCAAGACCAGACACAGAGAGGCCAGAGGATAGAACAAGATCTAAAGTGTGGCCCTCATGATGTATTGGACCAGAGGCAGATTGAAAGAGACTGAAAGAGTCAATTAAGTCTACAAATTCTTTAACCATGGGTTTGGTTGGGCAACAAACATGAATATTAAAATCACCTAAAATTAAGAGTTTATCAGATTGGGAGGCCAAAGTTGATAAGAGGTCGGAGAACTCTTGGATAAAAAGGCTGTTGGTTTTAGGAGGTCTACACACAAGAGCACATAATATACAGTAGGAACTGAGAAATGGATTTTAAGAACCTGAACTTCAAAGGAGGAGTAGGTATCAGTAGGCACAACTTTACATTTAAGACAGGTTTTAAAAACAATGGCTAGACCACCCCCACGGCCAGTCAATCTAGGTGAGTTCAGGAAGCTGCAGTGGGAGGGGCAGAGATCTCCAAAAGGAGAGATGTCACCAGCGGCTAGCTAAGTTTCTGTTAAGAATAAACAGGCCAGCCTACGAGACGACATAATGTCATTTAAAATGAATGTCTTATTTGATAGAGACCTGGCATTGAACAGAGCGAATTTGGCATTAAATGAGTCCAATCGCTGTGTAATTGCTGACGGTGAAATCCTGTAGAATGTCAGGGAACGCAGGTTTTTAACGTCGGCTCCACCATGGGACGTTCTGTTTACAGGGAGGGAGCGTGGCAACCAGTGGACAGGGATGTAGTTAGTGGGAGGTCGAGGAGCAGGGAAGTGGCTCGATGGTAATGTTGTAAGGTTTCCATAGCTTACGCCTCCCTTTCTGAATGTTGTAGACGAGGGACGAGTTGACGTTATGGATATTCGGGTGGGGATGACGCCCGAAGATTCTGTATGGCAACAGACTTTGCGACGAGAACCTCTGTGAATGTAGCGAGGCCGGCGAGCGATGGAAAGGTCCATGCACAGGCTGTAGACATCCATATTTAAAGATTATTTTTTTGGGAATTTTTCCTTTATTTGACAGTTGTCCAGTGTAGAGAGACAGGAAGGTTGGGGAGAAGAATGGGGGCAGACATGCAGCAAATGACCTGAGCCGGAGTCGAACCCAGGTCGCTGCTGGAAGGACAAGGCCTTTGTGGTACGCGCGCTTAGACCGATGAGCCACCGGGGCGCCCGAGACATCCATATTTAGACGGATGGATGACGAGTTCATTTTTAACAATTCGGCTGGCATATACGAGAAGCCCATGGTCTCACATTGGGTTAGGGAACACCCAATAATAACGCTACATAAAATCCACAGCAATCGGCAGAAAAGTTTGAGGCTGCTCCAACTTACAGCGCAAGAACGCATCTTGAGAAGCTCCCCATAGAACGATAGATTGGATAACTATACACAACCACATTTAACCTCGATAGGCCATCAACCTGAGCACACAGACTTACACAAGTCAGTGAGGGCAGTGGTGACTACCAGCACTTACGTGCGTTTGTTTGTTGGACCTTTCTTTGTTCTATCGTCCGGGACGATATCAGATTTCTTTTCCATCGAATTCCTGGCCCAGCTGGCTGATTGAGCTGGGGTGGAGTTTTCGGGACTCTATATAAATGGCCGGGGGTTCGCCATGCCTATCGCTAGAGTGTCTGTTTGTTTCTACCACTTCGGCCGGAGAAAATCTCTAGTCAGATTTCCTAGTGATTTGTTATATTCCATTTATTGTTAGGAATTGCTTCGTTTAGAAATTTTCTCTCTTCTTTCTTGTTGTTTATTCTCTCTCGCACTGCTTCCGTTTTGCAGACTTTTATTCGTCCTTGGAAGCGCAAGCTTTTACCGGAGGTGTGTTCCTCTTTTGTGTTTGTCTCGTATCTGGGCTGCTCTCAGTTCTTTCTCTCACTGGTCGCGGCACCTGGCGTCCTTTCACCGCCCATTACAGGTTAGGCAGTTTGTAGTGGGAAGGGGGTAAAGTATCAGTTTGATATCTTCTTCTTTATTACTTTTTGACTTGCGGAAATTCATTCGGCAAGCAAGTTGGTAAGTTTGGTTAGTTAGTTTTTTACCCCTCGGCCAAATTTTGGCCAGAGGGATATTGTCACCTGCGTGTCTGTCTGTCTGTCGTCTGTCCATGACTTTGTCCAGGTCAGTATTCAGCAACTAATGATCGCAGCTTCACCAAATTTGGTATGGTAACTCACTATGACCCATAGATGTGCAGCGTCAGGGTTTTTGCTGGATTTGACCTTTGACCTTAGCGCTGTGACCTTGAGAGTGGAAATTTTGTCTGGGTCAGTACTCAGCAACTAATGATCGTAGCTTCACCAAATTTGGTATGGTAACTCACTATGACCCATACATGTGCAATGTCAGATTTTTTGCTGGATTTGACCTTTGACCTTAGTGCTGTGACCTTGATTGTGGAAATCTTGTCCGGCCAAGTACAAACTAACTATTGGTCGTAGCCTCGTCAAATTTGGTATGGTAACTCGCTGTGACCCATTCATGTGCAATGTCAGGTTTTTGGCTGGATTTGACCTTTGGCCTTAGCGCTGTGACCTTGATGCTTGTCCAGACCAGCACTCAGTAACTATTGATCATAGCTTCACCAAATTCATAGTGATCATTTCATTAATTGCACTCTGCTTAACATAAAAGTAAATATTATTAAACATTCATTGAAGACATTTTACAGCTGGTTTAGGACCAACTGAAATAACATTACAATCAAATCTGAAGCATAACTGCATTGTTCACTACATAAAGAAAAGACTGAGGGGTATTCAGCAACGTGTTATGTTTAAAACATGCAAGTATCCCACACCATATTTACTAATGCATCCCGATACCATCAGAGATGCTGGCTTTTGAACTGAATGCTGATAACAGGAGGGGTGGTCGTTCTCCTCTTTAGCCCGGAGGACATGACGCCCATGATTTCCAACAAGAATGTCAAATTTGGACTCGTCTTACCACAGGACACTTTGCTACAGTCCATTTTAAATGAGCCTTGGCCCACAGAATACGACGGTGCTTCTGGATCATGCTCAACAATGGCTTCCTTTTGCATGATAGAGTTTTTGGTGGCATCTGTGGATGGCACGTCGGACTATGTTTACAGATAGTGGTTTCTTGAAGTATTCCTGGGCCCATTTAGTGATTTTAATGACAGAATCATGCCGGTGAGTGATGCAGTGGCCTCTGAGGGCCCGAAGATCACGGGCATCCAGTAAAGGTCTTCGGCTTTGTCCCTTACGCACAGAGATTTTCCAGTTTCTCTGAATCTTTTGATGATGTTATGCCTTGTCGATGATGAGACCTTCAAAGCCTTTGCAATTTGACGTTGAGGAACATTGTTTTTAAAGTATTCCACAGTTTTTTTTACGCAAGCCTTCACAGGTTGGAGAGCCTCTGGCCATCTTTACTTCTGAGAGACTCAGCCTCTCTAAGCCATCCCTTTTATAGCCAATCATGTTACACACCTGATGCCAGATATCTTAATTACTTGCTAAATGTTCTTTCAGCTGATTCTCTTATAGATTAATTGCTTTTTCAGCCCCTTTTTGCCTGTGTCCCAACTTTTTTGAGACCTGTTGCAGCCAGAAAATTTGAAATAAGCTCATTTTGTGGATGAAAATGCAAACTGTCTCAGTTTCAACATTTGAAATGTTATCTATGTTCTATTGTAAATAGCATATTGGCTCATGTGATCTGAAAGTCATTGCATTTTAATTTTATTCGCAATTTACACTTCGTCCCAACAATTTCGGAATTGGGGTTGTACAATTCTACTGACCGCTGGCCAATTATCGGAACCCCAAAGAAAACAGAATATCTATAATAACTGCAGCTTTTCTCATCTTTATCGTACTCTAATGAAAATAAATCATCTTGCACTCGAACCAACCAGTCACCGATTTCATACATACTGCGTGAATAATCATGTACATGCGTAACTTCAGATCAGAGTGGAAGAGTGTATCCAATCTAATCAATCAGGATAGAAGGTTCGCGATTGATGTTGAAATGAGCTAGCCAAATAAAACCATTTGCCATGCATGCATCCATAGCTCGTATCAACATTAATCTCTTACTTTCTAGCCTGAAGGATAGTTATTCGATAGAATTATTTATTTTGATCCCTAGAACACGTTCATGTTTTAAAAAGACCGGAAATCGACAAAAACGTATTTTTTCCGAAATGCGCCTTCAATATTAAATGCCGTTATGCACAGATGCAGCAGCCCCAGGAAATCTTCCATCAACCCCCCATACACAAGATACAGTCGAATGGGAGGATGGTGAGCACTATAGACTACAAGATGATACATAGCCTACAATAGTCCCTGAATAAAAGGCTTTGAGGTTAAGATTTCTGTAAACTGAATATTTTTGCAAACTTGCAAGGCTACCTTAGTGTACAGTTATTGAAATGAACTGAAAAACTGGCACATTAAGACAGGTTTGTGAGTTAGTTTTATTTAAAATGCAAAGTTGATGTTTCCTTGCAGGTTATCCATGCCCAGCTCATTCCAATCAGATAGTTTGCCTGTATCACAGCTATGTGTGGCCAATGTAGCCTATAACCTACTGTTAAGGCCTATGACAGATTCTGAATATATGATTCTTATGGGTGCTTTAGAGTCAGGGCCATCTTCAAGCCATGAGGCAACCACAGAGGAGACCAGGGATCAAATATAAATATATATGTGTGTGTGTGTGTGTGTGTGTTTGTTTGTTTGTTTGTGTGTGTGTGTGTGCTATATATATGGGGGGGCCCAAATAGATTTCCAGTCATAGGGCCCAAAATTGCCAGCGGTGCCCCTTCGCCTATATATACCTCCTACATTCCCACAATCCCCACTCGTCTCGTTTCTACGTCCCTCCCACCCTTCCCCTCTCCAAGAAGAAAGCAACAAACAGCCACCACCTGGGACCCCGGGGGGGCTTAGGAGCCACACGGACTCCAACAAGAGATGCGAGCCCCACCCTGAGTCTCGCCACCCGGAGGACGCCCAACGTTCACACAATCACAGACCAAGTCCAGCATCGCATTCGCCCCAATCTGCTATCCGCAGTTCCACCCAATACTCTCCTCCACTTTTAGCGTGGTCCAGGATTCATTAACACAATTATATGGGGTGTGTGGCAGCAGGTCTTCATCGATCAGAGTAGGTCCGTACGACCTCTTCGTTCTGTCTGAACAGTGACTCCACCCCGAATGAATCACATAATTTATTGTTGTCCACTTAGTTCAGTTTCGACTAAGCCATTGGTTTGTATTTAATCTATAAGGCTATTCTTGGTAGAATCCCATGTTATTTATCGTATTACATGTTTCAGAAAAGTGGCTCCTATGGATTGTGGTCACAGCATTGTGCTCATGAATAGTCCTAAGACTCGGACTGAGTTGGGCAAGAAGGTCTTTAGGTTCTCTGGACTCTCAACCTGGAACCGCTAACAGAGGGAGACTAAGCTTCGAGATTTAGTGACACTCAATGAATTTAAAGCCGTTATAAAGTGTATGGAAACAGAATCTATCGAAAGCTGTAAATGTTCATTATAATGGCGTTTTGACCTCTGCACTTTTTTCAAAATGTATTTTATATTGTATTGTTTGATTGTCTTGTCATGGTGTGAGTTTGTCGATGCACTATATCGAGGGCTGACTGCAATAAACAGTTATGTCCAGATGTTATATATTGGAAATAACTGCTTATTGCAGTCAGCCCTCGATATGTACTGCTGCTAGTTCTGGCCGGGTCTCTCTTGTGAAATAGATTTTAATCTCAATGGGACCAACCTGGTTAAATAAAGGTTAAATAAATAAAAAATAAATACATGGGCAGATTTTTAAAATTCCATTAAATGCTAAACCAAATCGTTATCAGCTACCTCAATACTCTTGCACATCAGGTCCCCAAGTGCCCCTGTGATGACCTCAAGCATTTTTTAATTATTAGATGCAGAATTTGGTTTCATTTCCCATTTTTGCTTCTCACTTGCTTGTTGTGTTTTCCTCAGATCTGACCTCTGACTTGAATGGTGTTTAATGCTGCAGTTGGCTCAGTGCTGAGTAGTTTTATTAAACCCATCTACATTCCATCTGTCATCTCATGATGCAATATTATTTTAATGAATGTAATGGTACAATAATCCTGCTATACAAAAGCCATTTCTTTCTAATACATTTGTCATAGGCCACATGGAATTAAGGTGATGACAGCCTGATGGTAAAAAAGGTGGTGATAGCAAGAATACAAAGGAAAATTGATCGGCGTATTGCTATAGCATAGCTTCAAAAACATCATTTTAGGTTTTGCGAAGAATGAGAAACATTTTATTATCCGTTTAATTGATTTATTGAAATTAGTTCATAATTTGTTTTCACAGAACACATTATGACAGCTCCCATCCACTATATCAACAATTCGAGCTTCTTCCTTCAGGTTCCCTTTTTAGACTCCCACCTATCAAAACCAACAGATATAAACAATCCTTTATTCCCACCGCTGTCTCCCTCCTCAACTCTAAGAGGAAGAGGTAGCTAATTGCACAGCACTTTTTAATCACAGAGCACTTTATCAGCACAGTGTGGTCATTTTTGTTAATTATTTATTGCTTTTAGAACTATTGCATTAGATTCCTTATACCTATTGTTTACTCAGTGTGTCTTTTACCTGTATTCAGTGGGTTTTTTTTTTTTTTTAAATCTGTATTATCGACATGTGTGTTTTATCTGTATTATCATCATCTGTGTTTCATGTTGTGGGTTTTTTTTAATGCTCCTCCACTGTTGCAATTGAATTTCCCCATTGGGGGACAAATAAAGTTATTATTGATTACCTGATCAAATAGAAAGAAAAAGAATTCTTCAAGAATAATTGAGCCCTTGAGGACAAGGGTGGTCGAACTCCATTTTTCATAGTTTTGAGATAATCTATGCCAAAGTTAAAGCCCTGGATAAAATTCAGGACACATGTAGGGTATGCCATCTGTTGTTAACCTGAGAGTTTATGCCATGTTTTTCAAGAAAACACAACTTTTTTCTGCAAAAGTAATGTTTCAGAGGTTACTTTCTCTAAATTTTCTGAAAAAGGCCCTTTTTATGTTAGACCACTCTTGCACTGGCTGTCTTAACAAATGTAACTGACTTAAGACAAGTAAATTAATAACTCAATTTTAATAACTCAATTAATAGCTTTAATTTCTGGCATCCTTGGAATTCGAAACACAAAATAACAAGAGAATATGGATCAAAAGTGAAACATTGTATCGCAAACTGCTGACCACTGAGAAAGTCATCCATCAGCTAATCTTGTTCCTCACAGCTGTCTTCGCTGTCATCATCTGGATGAAAGTTTGGGCCATCTTCATCTTCGATCAGATCCAGATAAAATGAGTGGTGGACAGGCGGTACAAGGTTCAGATCATCTTTCAAATCCTTGACTTTTGAAGGTTTTAAAGAGTTAGACTACTGCTGCACTCACGCCTTTTGTCTTAATGGAAGTGAGGATAACTAAAAATCTCTGTATAGTAAGATGCATCACTGTGACATCTAGACCACTTATGCCCTGAATAGATTTTACCTTTAACTTGCAAAATATGGGTCTAACTCAAAAATGGAAAAATTAAGAGTTAGACCACTATTACACTCAGTGACTCAATTCCCTGAAAGTAAGGTCTATGCATAACAGTATAACATACTGAAAAAAAGTTATTAAATTTATTTAAAAATTTGGGTAGATGGGAGATATAGACAGGAGATAGTGAAAACCCTTGCCAGATCACATTACTCACAATTAAAATGTGTTGAGAAACCTCATTGCTCTTAGCTTTGGCATTGCATGTGGACTACAGCCATCAATCACAATCTCTTAAATTCAAGCGATTCTTGCAGTACTGCTTAACTGGTCGTAAAGCATACCTTGCTAAATTGTTGAGTGGTAGCATCTTTTGAACTTGCTGAAATATCAAACTAGAGTGCCAAGGGGCCTGAAGGTTGCCGGGAGTTACAGCTCCAACAGGAGAAAAGTAACTAGCATCAGTCCGCGGATTCAACAGCAAGCCAACACAAATTCTTGCGAAAGCAACACATTGTCTACATGATATTGGCATTAAAAAGCTCCAGCTTGGACATCCGCGAAAAAATTAAACCTGTTTAATTTCGGCGGTGATGGCGAATGGCCCCGTACCACTGCAAATCAATTCACGGTTCTTCAAATCAATTCTTCTCTGCAAAAGAAGAGAACTGTTTCATCCGCACACTTCCACGGGCCAACGCAGCTCAGTGAGAAAGGGGTTTTAGTTACCATTGTCGGGCAACTCGACTGAGCAGTCACACTTTTTCATGAGTGACAGACAGCAACATTTCTGCCATTTAGCAAAAATATTATCTTTAAGAAGTCTACATCATGAAATCTGATTAGATTTTTTTCTAGCCTGAACTTTCACTGTCATCTGCTGTCAATTTGTGAAGTGCGCCATCTTCTCAATTCACTTCTGGTTCTTGCTCTGCTTTCAGACAATGATTTTTTTTACACAACACAACCACTGAGTGGGTCTAATTAGTATTATTCTTTCTATTCCATGACGCTAATAGGAACAAACATCCAAACATGGGTTTTGACCAGTTTTTATTGCCGCAATTGATCGTGAAAAAAGGTTGACCATGCGTTTACAATGCCCGTAAAAATTTTAATTATATATAGGTTACTGCCCAATACATACTAATTTCTAAAGACATTATTAAACGAGGAAATAAATAGATTGATTTTGTCACATGACCTTGACCTTGAAGACCAAAGTCAAATCCAATATGGTGTGTTTGATCAGCATACATGATTTGTTATTAGTATCCAATACATACCGAAGATCTAAAGCCAACATTAAAGGCCTTTTAGGCCGTTTTGTCATTACCTGGACCTTGTTGCCCAAGGTCAAATCCAATATGTTGAAAACAGCCAGCATACATGATTTGCTATTAGTGTCCAATACATACCTAAGCTCTACAAACAATATTAAACAAATATGGGCCATATTTGTCATATAACCTTTACCTTGAGGCCCAACATCAAATTTGACTGATTGCCTAAGAATGTTCAGCATACATGGTTTCCTATAGATGCCCCAAACATACCTGAGCTAATTGCCATATTCAGCAAGTTATAGCAATTTTTGCCATTTGATCTCGACGCCCAATGTCATATTCAACTTGCCGAGAATGTTTGGCTTACATGATTCCCTATAGGTGCCACATTAAGCTGTTATAACACATTTTTGCCATTTGACCTTCTCCTTGAGGCTCAAGGTGAAATTCGAACAACCGAGAATGTTTGGCATACATGATTCCCTTTAGGTGCCTCATACATATCTAAGCTCTAAATGCTATATTAAGAGAGTTATAGCATATTTTTGCCATTTGGCCTTGACCTGGAGGCCCAAGGTCAAATGTGACTGACTCACAATGTTTGGCTTACATGATTCCCTTTAGGTGCCTCATACATATCTAAGCTCTAAATGCTATATTAAGAGAGTTATAGCACATTTTTGCCATTTGACCTTGACCTTGAGGCCCAAGGTCAAATGTGACTGACTCACAATGTTTGGCTTACATGATTCCCTATAGGTGCCTCATGCATACCTAAGCTCATGCTATATTAAGAGAGTTATAGCACAAAACACCCCAAAAAATGATGAAGTCCAGACACGTTGCCTAGGTGGTGCTATGAAGGAGCGATTCAATCAAAACGCCGTTTACACCGTTGAAGCAGGTCATGATACTGATTCCATTGCTGCCATTAAAAAAAAATTAATCAGACAGTTTTTAAGAAAATTGCACCTAAGTGGCAAAAATGGCCATTTTCGACATAAAAATGGCCGCCAAGTCTAAACGAACGATTCAATCAAAAAAATTTTTGCTCGGGCATTAACTTGATGACCAATTTGATCACATCCCCAAATTAAAAAAAAAAAATCATCAGACCGTTTTTGAGATACGGCATTAAACGGACGACGCCGACGACGCCGCCGGACGCAAAGTGACGACAATAGGTTACTGGCCTACGGCCGGCAACCTAAAAATCACTTTATTATAATGTATCCTGAAATCCACGCCTGTCGTGTGTGTTGCTCCACTTCAGGCATCACCTTGCATTATAACAGAAATGCGAGACTTCTTTGTCAATAAAACCACCACTATAGACGAGTAGTTGTTAATGACGGTTAAAAACCATATTAGCCATCCAGCCAGTTCAATAAGCAAATGGATAGTTAAGATAGTCCACCAATAGCTGATAAAGGTTAGCAAGACATTTGCAGAAGGATGGAATTTCACCTGAAACAAATTACAGGCAATCACGCCATTTTACTACATCAATGACTACTTTTTTTTCTTTTCAGTGAGAAAATTGTAACTTAACCTTCCTGAAATTCAATCTGCTTAGTTAGTTTATTTTCATTTTGCGTCTACCAAACGCCTTTGGTGTAGGAAAACAAATACATGGTCCTCGTTTATTTGAGGAATTGTGCCTGCGAGTCCAGTCTGGTTCTTAATAGCTGTGTGCGCGTAATTGCCGCTTGACTTCTTTTTGGTAAAATATACTTAATCTCCACCGCAGTCTTACTCTTCTATCTCTAGATCATAGTTGCCAAAAGCCTCCTTTTTCATTGTACTTCTATGCTTGTGTGGCAGGCCGAAGGAGGGCCCGGGCAGGGAATTGAACCCCAGACTCCCGGGTAAGAGTCAAACACGCTGACCACATCGCCAAAGAGCCAGGCTTGTTGGCAAGGTAGCCAGGGCACGTACTTATTAGGAGACATTTCTAGTGACAGGACCCTTCAACTGTCACACTTGGTCAGGGAGCGTCACAATATGACACAATTTAGCAGTCACCGTTTCAACGTGTCATCACGCTGATTATTAGGCCTTGCGTCCCTAAATTGAGAGGGTATCAGCAATTCCACCTCTATTTCCGTGTAATACAGCAAGAATGAGAATTAATACTGCGCACACCTTTAAACACAAGCTTGATTAACAGAGCCGCTGCAGTGCAGCGCCACTCCTTCCCCTGCTGAAAAAAAACCATTAGGAACCATTAGGTTTCTAATGGTCTAATGGGAATTGGAACCCCATTAGGAACCATTAGAAGAAGCCATTAGGAACCTACTAGTCCCATTAGGATGTAAAACCATTAGGAACCCACTGGTCCCATTTGAATGCAATACCATTAGAAAGCTACTCGTTCCATTAGAATGTAATACCATTAGAAAGCTACTGGATCCATGAGGAGCTAAAACCATTAGAAAACTGGTCCCATTAGGATCTAAAACTATTAGAAAAACATACTGAAAAACCTACTGCTGCAACAGAAATTATGGCAGAGCCCTAACAATGGGCACCTGAGACATGTCTATACATATGTGTAATTGTGTATGTATTCGGATATTTTCCCCTCCGAATTGGGAACAGGACATATGGGGCGTGACAACTCATTGCAGTTTGTGATTTTAATTACATTTTTTCAGAACATGAACCATCAAACCGTCATGAACCAAGTAAAAACCTTAAAACATATATAAAACATACAGTCGCGCCCAAAATTATTCATACCTCTACCAATTTTTGTTTTTTTCGAGATCATTTTTGACAAATCAAATTTATTCTTGCACAAATGACACAATAAGTTGACATAAGGCTGTAAGAAGTACAGTAAACAATTTTTCAAGAAATACATTACTTTTTGGTATTTTATGTGACAGATTTACAAAAAATGCCATGTCCAGAATTATTCATACCCTTTTTTCAGTAATTGATGGCAAAGCCTTTATTCACGATTACAGCCTCCAAACGCGTCCTGTGGTTGATCACAAGGTTTCTACGTCTGCCCACGGGATTTTGGCCCCTCCTCTTTGGCAAACTTCTCCAGATCCTTAAAGTTTAAGGTTTCCTTGCCATGACCTTGGTCTTCAGTTCCCTCCACAGATTCTCGATAGGATTGAGGTGGGGTGCTCTGGCTTTGCCACTCCAAAACGTTCACTTTGTTGTCCACTAACCATTTCTTGACAGATTTGGCTGTGTGTTTAGGATCATTATCCTGTTGGAAGATCCATTCCTGCCCAAGACCAAGTTTTTCGGCGGATTGCTTAATGTTTTCACTGAGGATCTGGATATACTGGTCCTGTTTCATGATGCCATTACCTTTAACAAGGTTTCCGGGCCCATTAGCTGAAAAGCAACCCCAGAGCATGATACTCCTGCCACTGAGTTTGACCGTTGGGACCGTGTTTTTCAGGTTGAACACTTCACCTTTCTTATGCCAAACAAAAGCCCCATCTCTGTGCCTAAACGCTCCATCTTTGTTTCATCTGTCCATAACATTGACAGCCAGAAGCTTGTTTCTTCATCCAGGTGAGCTTTTGCAAAGGCTAGACGAGCTCTTGTGTGTCTGGGTTGGAGAAGTGTAAGTAGCATGAGAAAGGTGAAGTGTTCAACCTGAAAAACACGGTCCCAGTGGTCAAACACGGTGGCGGGAGTATAATGCCCTGGGGTTGCTTTTAAGCGAATGGGCCCGAAAACCTTGTTAAAGTTAATGGCATCATGAAACAGGACCAGTATATCTAGATCCTCAGTGAAAACATTAAGCAATCCGCCGAAAAACTTGATCTTGGGCAGGAATGGATCTTCCAACAGGATATTGATCCTAAACACATGGCCAAATCCGTCAAGAAATGGTCAGTGGACAACAAAGTGAACATTTTGGAGCGGCCAAGCCAGAGCTCCCACCTCAATCCTATCATAAATCTGTGGAGGGAACTGAAGACCAAGGTCATGGCAAGGAAACCTTAAACTTTAAGGATCTGGAGAAGTTTGCCAAAGAGGAGTGGGCCAAAATCCCCGTGCAGACATGTAGAAACCTTGTGATCAACCACAGGAAGCGTTTGGAGGCTGTAATCATGAATAAAGGCTTTGCCATCAATGACTGAGAAAAGGGTATGAATAATTCTGGACATGGCATTTTTTGTAAATCTGTCAAATAAAATACCAAAAAGTAATGTATTTCTTGAAAAATTGTTTACTGTACTTCTTACAGCCTTATGTCAACTTATTGTGTCATTTGTGCAAGAATAAATTTGATTTGTCAAAAAATATCTCGAAAAAAAACAAAAATTGGTAGGGGTATGAATAATTTTGGGCGCGACTGTATATAAACATAATCACAAAAGGCCAAATATGATTTAATCACAAATTTAATAGCAAAAGGCCAAAGGTGATCTTGGAATGTATTAAATGAAATCACTGAACACTACAATCTACAAACATACTGTATAGCCTACACAAGGACTCACTAGAAATCACACAGATGTGATCGCCAAAGAAGGCTATAACATCTGTGTTCCTCCATCACATTAGGAACCATTAGAGACCACTTCACCCTCTAGTGACCACTAAACCACTGTATAGTGACCATTAGACTGGTATAGAAACGCCTGTAGGAACCATTAAGACTTCTGTAGGAACCATTAGACTCCTGTGGGAACCATTAAGACTCCTGTAGGAACCATTAGTAGGGACCAGTTAAAGTCCTGTACATTTGTGTAAGAGATAATAGAATCCCTAAGAAAAACAAACCGAACCATTAGGAAAACATAAGTAGCCATTAGAAACCATTACAAAACCACCAGGAGCCATTAGAAACCAATAGAATATGCTTAATGGTTGCCTAATGGTTTCCCTGACTTCTTTCAGCAGGGTCTCCTCTCCGCCTCAGTGGAAATTGCTGATTTTTTTCTGGGCCAGTGTGAGGCGCTCCAGCCGATTTTGCAAGTCGATCCTCCCGCGGCTGACCTCGGCCTCCTCGCTCAGGATCTCGTTGACATTCGCTTCATCTATCAGGTTAAGCATCTCCCGGCACAAAATCTGGGCCGACTCCTTCAGGAGGAAGAAGCGGATCAGCATCGGCACCTGGTCGGCCAGCCGCTGAGTGACAATCTGTGGAACAGGGAGTGGAAAAATATATATATATATATAAAAATAAATAAAATCATGCGGACTTTTAATTAAAGTTAGCCTAATGGGAGGCCTATAACACATTGCAAATAAAGTTAAACTGGGGACAGTTGACGACTATTAATGAGTTGAAGAATAATGATATATTTTGATGTGATGATGTGATTTGAAACAGCTGATATCATCAGGTGATTGTAATCATGATTTGGTACAAAAGCAGCATCCAGGAAAGGCCTAGTCCTTCAGGAGAAAAGATGGGCCAAAGATTGCCAATTATCCTGCAAACAATGTTCCCTAAAGAAAGATCAGAATGGATTTGGGTATTTCACCCTCGTGCATGAAATAATGAAAAGTTTCAAGGAATCTAGAGGAATTTCTGTGTTAAAAGGACGAAGGCACATCGCGCAAACTTAAGCAGAGTACAGAAAAAATTGTTCTCCTTTGTTGCAACCAGATCAGCTATAATAACCTAAAATGTATCCAAACTAAGTACTAAAAAAAAAAAAAAATTCAGCTTTCTGAAGCAGAAGTTCAACATGGTATTGATACTATATAATTTTACTGTCGATTATAGCTCTCAGATCTTAAAAATGCATGATACCCTACCACGGATTTAAGCATAGATTTGTCCCTCTTAGAATTCAGTGGTCACTTAAAGCCTCAAATGATCTCTCTCTGAAATGCAGTCACTTTAGTGATTGCTCAGGTTCATCTGCATAAGGCACAGCTATAGTTCATGCCCACGTGAAACTTTCCAAGTATTTGTCTATTAATTGACAAGTTTTTTTTATCCAATTCCAGACAGTGTAAATCCTCAATGAGAATTGAAAGACATTGATTGGACCCTCAGAAAAGTGTTTAAACCCTTGCGATACAGCATGTTAGGCGGCATCCTCTAAACTTAGTGCATCTAAGTGACGTGAACGCATTGAAAAAAACGCTGCCAAAGGCAACCCAGAAGTGTTCAGAGTATGTTTATGACATAGAAATGTGATACGGACATGGACTATGAGAGTCATCCCAAATGGAACCGGACTGGAGGGTTCCTCGAGCCTGATAGCACTGATTATCTGGAGGAGGAAGTCAATGATCTTCTTTCTTCATGATGTGTAAGTAGACCTATTGTTGTATGCAGGATATATTACTTATGTGTATAAGTATATATGGCTATCTTTTATTTTTGGTTACCCCTATAGCCATGATGATCACAGAGCTAGTTTGCCACATTGGTTAATATGAGTAACCATTAGCCTTTGCTAATAATACTGAATATGGTGGCATTTTGTTCAATGTCGCAATCTGTTTTAGAATTCATACCACATTCAACAAAATAGAATGCCTAGGCTTTCACCTGTTTAAAATGCAAAAAGCTTGAGGATACTGGTAAACCCCCTGCTATGTTAGTTGCACCAATTCTGTTCAATCTAAGGTAACATATTGCCTGCTTTTTTCCTGATAGTGGAATGTCTGTTTTGTAGAAATAAGGTATATTTCAAATATTACTGCATGAGTGATTTATACTTCTCCTTAGAGGGCGTGGAAAGTGTTTATACCTGCTTGTGTTTCACTTGGGTGCTTATTGGTGGAAACAGCAGGCTTTCTGTTGCAGGATGGACATTCTGATGGCAAAATAAGCGGTTTCTTTAATGAGTATGTGTGCTGGCTGAATGGGACTCTGAAGAAAAAGGGACAAAATTCTAAACTTTATCATGGAGAGAAGACACGTTTTCTGTTGGGGGGCAAGTTTTGTGTTTGGAGAGGTAACTGGTGACCATTGATGTCCATCCGTGCCTATATTGATAAACTCATGCTAAATTCCACTGAAATATCATTCATTCATATTGAGCTTCACGAGTCAAAAGTTGATTTGTGTTAAAAATATGATTATTTTAAGATGCGACAGTGCACAATTTTGAGGGCTCAGACAGCGTGTAGAGCCACTTGGATAGCTATCTCATTTGGCTTGTGAACAGTAGACAATTTTGAACATGAAGGACACTTGTGGTCAAGGATTTACGATCCCAGAAATGTATTGTTTTAACCTCAGCCATTTTTTAACTCTCAGTATTTTTTTTTTACAATTTCAAAGCTGAATTTTCATGAAGGTTTATGTGTTTGCGGCCCGACTAAAATTATGAAAATAAACTGAAATGCGATGGAATTTGAAGTGCTACAAGTGTCTTGTTTCATTTAAGCCATTATCCATTTCTCTGCGAAGCTCAAATCAATCTGCGGATAACCCAGGGGCCCACCATTCCACAGAAAATGTAAAACATAAACTCCACACATATGCTACAGTGGGTCTTACATAAGAAATACCCTTAGTCTTACCCACCTCATAGTAGGCCTTGAGCATCTCAGGGTAATTGGTCCTGCTGTCCATCTCCGCACAGTTCTCCTCGCTCCCCCTGCCTGAACCAGAGCCATTCAGGGTTTTCCAGTAGATGCCATCCTGTGTGTAAACCAGCTGCTCCATCTCAAACTGTTCCACGATTCGCTCATTCACCAGGGCCTCCTGTGTCGACTGTATGTTGTCTATCTTGTTCTATCAGGGATCATCAGGAGATAGAAGGGAAAGTATACGGAGGTTCCGCGCAGTTTTCAAAACCTTTTAGTCACACTGTCACTCAGTGTTTTGACACCTTTATCTAAATCACAGGCT
Organism: Gymnothorax javanicus; assembly: GCA_029692085.1. Taxonomy (NCBI): domain Eukaryota; kingdom Metazoa; phylum Chordata; class Actinopteri; order Anguilliformes; family Muraenidae; genus Gymnothorax; species Gymnothorax javanicus. Next base: position 17,433,410 of record CM056210.1, on the reverse strand, counting down.
CTTACCCTTATCCAGAAAGGACCGATGTGGGTACAGGCTTTCATTCCAGCCATGCAGTTGCTCAAGTGAAACTATGAATCAATCCCCAAAATTTTCACCAGGACCGCGATGAGTAGAATCAGGTGTGTAACTGCTTGGATGGAAAAAAAGCCTGCATCCACACCTGCCCTTTCTGGATTGGGTTGAGAACCCCCAATCAAAACCATGTTATAGTATGCAGTGCAGTGGCTCTTAAACAAAGACGTACACATAGCTGGTCTAAACCATTTGGAGCAATGTGGTGGATTTACACTTGTTGCATGTCTACTCTACAAATAAGCTTCCGTTGATCAGACAATTGTTTCAACAAGTGTTTTTTTGTTTTTGTTTATGAAAGCACATAATTTGGAAGTAATGTTGAATATCTTAAAACCACAAAACACTAATTTCACATCCTCACTGAAACTAGGGATCCCCAGTTCAGATTTTATGGGATTCGAACATAGATACGGCTCCCTATAGACAATATTATATGTGCAAAAAGATGTTTCAGGTATTTTATACAAGATTCATCCCACAAAATAAACTTTAATTCAAAGAGTTCAGATCAGCTGCAGCTAACTTTAGTCAGTGGTGAAATCACAAAAGGTTTGATTTTCATATCTAAAGTACACATTGAGGCCTGTGAGAATAGTGAGCAATTAAATGCAATTGACTGTCTTAATTGATCACTTATTTATGATGTGGTAAATTACATGCACATCTGGTCAAAAGTCAATTCTACATGCATTAATAGAAACATAAAATGTAGTATGATGAGTCATTTACCAAGGAAACGCACTGAAGATATGGAAAATTCATGAAGGATGTTTTAGCCACGACTGTAAACTGTTTCTGGATGGTCTCTGGCAATGAAACAACAATGGAACAAAACAAAAGCAGAAAACAAAAAGACAATTTTACCTCCATAACGTTATCGAACAACCACCCTTTGTAGTGACTATTCTATGGGTAGCAATGTTCTGGGATTTTTTTTTTTAAATGATGGATTTAAGAGACCCAATCAATTGTTCCAAACCCCAGCTACTATGTTTACCCATTCTCTTACATAGATTTTTATTTTAACTTTGAACCCTTCATCTTATTGGCTCTGCAGCCACCCATACATGCATTATGATGTGACAGATCAGTATAAATTTGCCAACTACTGGCACGCAATTATGCCACACAATTTTAGATTAGGGGAACCACATGCTCTAAAATTGTAATGTCACAAAAGCGTAGCAGACAGGTTGTCAGCTAATGGTTGAATACTAATAGCGTTACACTTTATCTTAGATAGACCACGTTGCCCCTCATAATTACCTCTGATGTTCTTCATCGTGTCGATGGCCGGCCCCTTGAGTTCCACCACAAGTCTCTGGACGACCATCTCAAACACGGTGTAGTTGTTGAACCCCGGCAGCTCCCGGCCCCTGTGTTTCTGATCGTACTCGTTCACCACTTCCTGCACCGTTGTGTGAACTTGAAGGATACGGACAAAACAGAGTCAATATAAATGCTTCTGCCACAGATACCAACCGCACTGTGGGCAAGGGTAGGCTACAAGAGAAAGGTCTCCTCACAGGATGGATGGTAAGAATGAGGTACTTTAATAAACTCATAGAACTTTGGCCTGACTTATGAAAATTAATTTTTCAATTATGTGTTGATGCATGGTCATTATACTGCCCCCATTGCAGTGCTGTAGAGTTGTTTGAGTGTGGGAAAAGTGCTTTATAAATGCAGTGTATTACTGTGTCTCACAGTAGTGGTGAAAGTGACCTCTAATTGTGAACTTAAAAATCTGGAGACATTCCCTTATTGATGCATTTCAAAATATGTTCTCTGGATCTTGTAGGATCAGGCAAATAATCCACGTGCAAAATCAGTTCCAATGACTTTAATCTTATGTCACGCCTCGCAAGTTTCTTCTTTCCAATTCCTTTTTGTTCACATCCGGGACAATCCCACTGAAAAAAATGCTGCTGCAGTATAATTCAAAGGTTCTGCAAGTCCAACTTTAGCCTTCCTTTGTAAATAAGTAAACGCTCCGTACATGTGTCTTTACTGCCATCCAGGTATTCTTTCCACTTTTTAAATTCCGATCGCAGCAAGGAGAACAGGTTGTCTGGCTGGACGACCTCCCCTGTAGCCAGTCGGTTTATCTTGTTGTTGAACTGGGTGAGGGTCTGTTAGGGAACAGAGGGAGACTATTAATTAAAAATAATAAAGACATACCGCTCTCCAGATTAAATTTTCACTGTTTTGTAAAGATCTGAAGTACATATTTAATCTCAATCTCTCAGTTTCCAATTTCCTACATTTTTAGAGTTGTAAAAGTTATTGTCAGTGTTGAGCACATAATGAATAATCATGAAAACAAGCCATTCATCTGCTCTAGACATGAATCCTACTAATGCTCATAAGTCCCAATAATGAATCATCCATGCATTATCTAACACGTTTATTCCTGATTAGAGTTGCACGGGGTAGAGTGAATGATTCAGAATTCAAACTATTGTAGCAATAAAGGGGAAAGACTAACTCAACATTTTACCCATAGGGGACGGTAGTAATATGTTTGGAGATATAAGCGTCCACTTGCTTTCAGCAGCACAGTGTACAAGATTTTATGGCTCTTAGGGAATGTGGGGTGCCGTCCACTGGGTGGCAGCATTGGCCTAATGTACACCTTGGGCCACAGTGGTGATTCATTGTAATCACTTCCCTGGCTGAACGAATTCACACATGCTCTGAGACAGGGTTGCAGAAGGGCAGAGCGAAAATGGAAAAAAGACAAACTCCAGGTCTCATATGAAATTTTAAAAGACTCGTTAAAGACCTATCAGCATGCGGTTTGGACAGCTAAGGCTGAATATTTTTCCAACTTAATTAAGATCAATGCTCACCGACCCAAACTTCTGTTTCAATCTATTAACTCCATTTTGCACACACCTGCTTCTTCTCTCACTGCTGTCTCATCAAACGAACTCTGTGAGAAATTTCTAAAATTCTTCACAGGTAAAACTGATAACATTAGGTCCCAAATCTCTCGCTTAGATTCTAATTCTGCTCAGAGGCAACATCCAGTTGGCCATCTCCAGCAGTTTAATTTCATGTCATCCTACGAACTGCTTAGGGTGGTCGCTCACATGAACCCTACCTCTTGCTCTCTTGATATTTTACCCTCGTGCCTTTTTAAGGAAGTTTTTAGTTCTATTTGTCCAGTTATCTTGGCCATAGTTAATTGTTCACTAAAATATGGTGTCGTCCCAACCTGTTTGAAATGGGCCATAGTTCAACCCCTGCTGAAAAAGCCTAGTCTAGATCCTGAAGATCTAAATAATTATCGGCCAATCTCGAAGTTATCTTTTCTTTCTAAGATTTTAGAGAAGGTTGTATTCTCTCAAGTCTCTCTGTACCTAATCAGATTCAATTTCTTTGACAAATTCCAGTCTGGATTTCGAGTTTTGCACAGTACAGAGACTGCACTGGTGAAGGTACATAATTACATCCTCCTCACTGTCGACTCTGGTTCTGGCGCCATTTTAGTCTTGCTTGATCTCACCGCTGCCTTCGACACAATAGGTCATAACATCCTCTTAAAACGCTTAGAGGTTGATGTTGGCCTGCAGGGTCCTGTGCTAAAATGGTTTACATCCTATCTCAAAGGCCAAACATTTTCTGTCAAAATAGGAAATTGCTCTTCTTCCCCATCTCCCATAAGTGGTATTCCCCAGGGTTCAATCTTGCGGCCTCTCTTATTCTCCTTGTACATGCTGCCACTTGGGTCTATCTTCAAGAAGTACAATGTCTTATACCATTGCTATGCTGATGACACGCAGTTTTATTTACCAGTCACCCCTGACAATGTTTGCTCCCTGAAGGTACTTTTCAATTATCTGGATGACGTTAAATGCTGGATGTCCAAAAATTTCCTTCCACTTAACAATCGTAAAACTGAAGTTATTTTATTTGGTCCTGCTAACTCTGTCACCAGCTTGAGTAAAGCTCTTGGTCCCCTTACTGTGAATTCGCATAGCTTTGGTAGAAACCAAGGGGTCTTCCTGGACACTTCACTGAATTTTACTAAGCAAGTCAGTAACGTTGTAAAGGGCAGCTTTTTTCAGCTCAGAACCATTGCTAAATTAAAACCTGTGTTACCCTGTAAAGACCTGGAAAAAGTAATCCACGCCTTTATCACTGGCCGCCTGGATTACTGTAATGCTCTATACATAGGTTTGACAAACTCCACCCTGTCAAGATTGCAGTTGGTTCAGAATGCAGCAGCCAGATTTTTAACAGGCACTAAAAAAAGAGAGCATATTACCCCAGTCCTGGCCAAACTGCATTGGCTACCTGTAAAATACAGAGTCAATTTTAAGATTTTACTATTTGTTTTTAAAGCCCTTAATGGTTTCGCTCCACAATACATTACAGACCTCCTAACTCCTTATTCTGCCCCCCGGTTACTCAACTCTTCCACTCAGAATCTCCAGTCCGTCCCTCATTCGCGTTTCAAAACTAGAGGTGGTCGTGCATTTTCAGTTGTTGCCCCCAGTCTCTGGAATAATCTCCCATTACACATTAGAACCTGTTCTTCAATTGATCATTTTAAATCAAAACTAAAGACCCATCTTTTTAATCTTGCTTTAGGCTCAGTTTGAGGCTGCCACTTGGTTTCTTGGTCAAGTTCACTTTTCTTACGATTATCTGCTATTTTCTGTTTTATTTTTATCATTATGACTTATATTTGTATTTCAATTCTGTCATGTCTTAATTCTATTTATTAATCTCCTGACTTTTTATGTTTTTTAGCCTATTGTTTTATTTCTGTTCTTATGTCTGTTATTTCTATGCATTTGCCTCTGCAGTAAAGCACTTTGGGTCAACTTCTGTTGTTTTAAATGTGCTATATAAATAAATGTGACTTGACTTGACTTGACTTGAGCTGTGGCCCGATTACTTTATAACTTCACAACTTTCTTTAACACGTTGACTGCCAACTACGAGATAACTCGTAATGGCGGGTCAGGGCCGGCGCTAGACCTGAAAATTCGGGGGCAAATATCCATCCCTTTATTGACAACAATTAGTCCTGGTTAATTCAAGATGGTTTTCCTTTATTAACACGTTTTCCAATTCAAGAATAGTCAAGTGGCAATTGAAGACACGGCTTCTCTCCCCCATGTGATTTAACAGCGACAAAATAATGGGCTACATTCAGTACAGAAAAATAATTTAATTATAATTAGGTCTATGCACTGGCACTCGGTGGCGACATTTCAGAACTCATCAGCGAATGAAGGTAATTTTGGTGACTAGTACGTGGTTTCGTCCGTTTACATTTTCCAATCGGACAGCTGTCTATTTTTTACAGCAAGTTACATGACCATGCTGTAAAAACAGGTGTTCGTACTTGTCGCCGAAATTACCTTCATTCGCAAAAGAGTGCTAAAATGCTGCTGTCGCTGGAAAAAAAATTGCCGTTGCTAAGTGCCATGAATCTCAGTAAGACTGACTGAACATTACAGGCAGCAATGCAGTTTAGCGGATTTAACTTAAACTCTACAGCATCCCGATTTGTCCTTTACTGATGTAATTGTACAATTGCATTGTGTCCATTTTCATATTTTATGGAATTAATTAGCCATTGATTGTTTATCTTCATATGCATAATCTTTCTCCCATTGGCTAACTTTCTAATGCCGTAATAAACTAACACGCATGCCATTGTATGGATGATAACTCAATTAGTAATACAAATTGCATATGAGCTGAAGCTTGCTTCTCCTCGGCAATTCGTTGAAGCTAAATTGAGTCATCTAGCCGTGCATTCCCCTATGAGGGGTGGAAGTAACAAAAATTAATTGATAAAATTGGAGGTGATGAAAACGCATGTGAATTAAAAGTGGAGGTGATGAAAACGCATGAGACTTGAAAAATAGTCATAAATTATCAAGTGAATTGAAAAATAGAATGATATATTGTCAATTGATTTTATAAACTTCATTCTACTATTCATCATTTACCACACCTAACTGACATTTATCGTTTACAGCAAGCAATTTTTGTTACTTCCACCCACATGACGAATCAAAAACCATGCCCACTGACTAGCTGATCGAGTGTTTGGCTTTCAACTTGCAGGCCTGGCCGTTTTCAGCCCTTTTTTTGGTTGACAAGTGCTTATGCTGTCCTTTTCGCAGGCTGCATTTTTTTTTTTTTTTTTTTTTTTTGCTGTACCATTGATGCATCACAATTTCGAAGACAAAGAAAAAAAAGTCCCCTAAAAGAAAATCACCTCCATTTTTATCAATTAATTTTTGTTACTTCCACCCCTCATATGCACTGGCCATTTAGAAATTAATCACAGCCCCGTGCGCTGCCTTTGTCCCAAGACAAAGGAACACATACCCACGAGCACACACGCGTGTCTACCATGTGCACAGACACGCGCCTGCACACGCCCAAAAGCGCGCACATGCATGCATCCTACACGCGCACCAGCATACATGCATACTTGCACGTACACACACCATTGTTACTCTTTCTAGTTAATATGTAGTTCTTCCGTAGATTAGCCCCTGTATTTCTTTGTAAAATAAATTAATTTATTAAACCTGGTAGAACTCAAAAAATCCTTCAGATTATTAATTAAATCTTTCATTTAATTGTTGTTAATCATTAATATTGGTTAGTTTAATAATTAATTAAAATTCCATATTTTTTATTATAATAGTAATTTTATGAGACTGATGACTAACTTTCCAGGTTTCCTGTTGAATCAAATGGTTATCCCACGGGAAGGATTATTAGGACGAGACGTCATAATTATCCATCCTCGCCATTTCACGTGTCTAAGAGGCATATTCCCCTACATATTTTGGTGCCTCCTGTGAGGAACTTTAATATTTTTATTAATATTTTAATAAATAATTAATAACTAATTTTATTAGCAATTAATTACATTTGATAGCCATTTTAATGCTGTTTTTAAGCGGTTGCACCTACACCAGGGAAGTCCCATTGAGATTGAAATCTCTTTTTCCAGGGAGCCCTGGGGGTTGAGGTGGGGAGGGAAAGGACAAGTTGCACAGCCAATTAGATCAGGGGATGATTAGGTGGCAGGTTAAAAGAGCCAGGTTGGGAATTTAGCCATGACACCGCGGAACCCCCTACTCTTATCGAAGAGTGTCGTAAGATTTTTAATGACCACAGAAAGTCAGGACCGCGGTGTAACGTCTCATCCAAATGATGGCGTCTCCTTCAGTACAGTGTCCCCATCACTGCACTGGGGATTATTCCACCAGAGGGAAGATCACAACCTACTGGCCCACCAAGACCTCTTCCAGCAGCAATGTGGTTCTCCCAGGTGGTCTCCCATCCAAGTACTAACCAAGCCCCCACCTGCTTAGCTTCAGCCACGCGGCTGCTGGCTGCTGGTACATAAACCAAAAACCTTCACAAACCCATCACCTGATGCCTTGTGCCAAATACATCTTTACATCTTCGCACTAACCTCCAAGCACACTCTTTGGTGACATTGCCAAAGTGTGGAATAATAGCGCTGCTTGAGGGCACATGGATTTAAAAGCAGTATTTAGGCCACCCTACTACGATGGGATAATTCAAGCACTTGGCAGTCATTGCACAGGAATTATGGATTGTAAGGTGCTGAGGAATCCACAGCGATGCAGCGCAAATCAAGGGCTGTCATTCACGTCTCTATCTGCTGAATGGCTTGTTTTCATGTCGACTCATAATGTGCTTAACACTGAGAATAACTTTCACAACTCTAAAACTATAAAAAATGGGAAGTTTTGTGCCTCATGCTTTTCTTGCTCCGTTATTTGTATTGACCTCCATCACTTGCTCTTCAAAATGGTATCTTATTAATGTTTTAAGGCTTCTAGTCCCCATTATGAATTATCTCTCCATCATCTAACATGCTTACTCCTGATTAGGGTTGTACGGTGGAAGGCGTATGGAGCAGAATTCAAGCTACTGTGGCAGTGAAGGGGAGAGACCAGCCCTACAATAACTCCCACGGGGAAGGGTATTAATATATGTTGGGAGATGCAAATGTCCACTTACATCCAACAACACAGTGTATGAGTAGTGGTGGCTCTCAGTGAATGTGGAGTGCTGTCCACCCAGTGGCAGCACTGGCTCTATATACAGTTTTGGCCACAGCTTTGCTTCATTGTAATCACTTCAGCTGTGGACCAATGACCTGCTCTGTGGGCATATTGAAGGAGGCCTGCTTTTCACTTCTCACAGTGGCATTGTGGTATTTTCAGTCGTCCGTGACTTTCTTTAATAAGAGGCACCGAAACATCTCTTCTGAGTTTTTATCGCCAGCCCTCCACACACAGCCAATGTCCTCCCCAAATGCCTTGTGCCAAATACAGCACTATACTCTGCAGTTACCTCCAAGTGCACTTTTTGCTGACGTCAGAAAAGTGTGGACCTTCAGTGCTAAGGTTCTCAAGGGTGCAGGGGTTTAAAAGAAGTATTTGGGACACAAATCAAGCGCTGTTAGGGGGTGCTCCTGGCATACTTTGCAAACTCAAATAGATGTACACTTTAAGTGTCCATTTTGAGAATAAGGGCAAGGCATTAATGGGTACTCACATCGATGAGGAAAATCTTCCTCTTTTGGGGGTCAAGAGGGGGCCCACTCTCAAACTGGTTCAGCTCCTTCCTCGTGTCCCACAGCTGTTTCTTAATTTGCTCTGATATGAGAGGAAGAGATTTCTGGGAAAAATTAAAATTAAAACGCCAGTCAGAAGGGAAAGTTGAAGGCCTCAGGAAACAGAATTTACAGCAGAACTCAGTTTCTAAGAAGAATAAGTTCACTGCAAAAAGTGAAAGATAAAAATACTAGGTGACATGAATTTACTTATTATCAGACTCTAAACACTTATTTCTATCACAATTTTTCTTAGTAAGACAAAGAATTTGTCCTGATTTGAGGTAATTTTGACTAGCTTGCCAATGGAATAAGAAATTTTCACTTGTCAAGAAAATAGTAACTTAAAATTTTCACTTGTCAAGCAAATAGTAACTTAAAATAAGTTACTATTTGCTTGACAAGTGAAATGTTCTTATTCCATTGGCAAGCTAATCAAAATTACCTCAAAACAGGACACATTTTTTGTCTTACAAAGAAAAATTGTGATAGAAATAAGTGTTTTAAGTCTTAAAATAAGTAAATTCATCTCACCTAGTATTTTTATCTTTCACTTTTTGCAGTGTTGCTCAGAGAGCTCAACCAGAGCAGAGCTGATTGATGCTGAATGTGAAACATTTAATGTTAAGCGTGATGCCGTGTGAAGGGACATTGATTGGAGGGAAACTGATGATTGACAGATTAATTTTATAAACATCACTGCTGCTGGCACACAACGGCCTCATTAAAATAGAAACTCTCTGTAGAAAGTGGAGGAATAAAAATTTTATTGTAAAAATATACATTTTACAATATGTTTATTTTCATGGAATATATGCAGTAGGATATTGTTTTATGGTTATGCATAATTGGCTGAATTGAGGACAAAGTGAATTTTGTTTTCAGCTTGGATTAAACAACCATATCCTGATAATGACCATTGTAATTATTTTACATACACTGATTATTCACACTCACGGTCTTAGCAAGTAGCCTGGAATCCATCCGTATCAAGCTTTGGTAGCTCCCAACGGTCACTTGCTTGTATGTCTGGCCTCAGTTGGTAGACCAGCGTTTGACTTTCAAATATTCGCACAAAATCCATGCGAGATCTGTGGCTCACAGTCGCAAGGGTGCCCTGCCCCTTTAGACAGACTTAAAAATAAATAAAATACCACAGTTCTGCATTCAACGGAAGTCCCGCCTCCCGGCTCGTGTTTATACGAGTTTTCATCTGAGTGGCAGCAGAGTCTCTGGGCAATGAACGAGCCGGGAGGCGGGACTTCGTTGAATGCGCGAGCTTACTTGAAGCATAACTGTGGTATTTTATTATTTTTAGCGAAAAATAACCGCGTTTCTAGAGTTGTGAGGACACGAGTGGACAAAGCAGACTTGGATTATACTGGACGATGCGTTGGACGATGGTTTGAAAGTTTGTCAACGGACGTTTTGTGGAGTTTTCCCATTGCTACTGGGTGACCCCATTTGCTTCCAGCAAAAACGGAATTTGGATAATTTTTCAAAACTCTCCAGTGGCCATAAAGTTGCGCCTGGTGAAGAACAACTTCGTCCGTTCAAGACATCCAATGGTGAGTAATTGATATACAAATTATAGTTTTTGGGTGGAGTATTACTTTAGCTGATGCAATCATGCCCTTCGAGCTATAGCTAAAGCCAATTACAGTGAAATACGTCATGTAATTTGAGTATTATTTAATTTAGCCTTTATCAAACTGGGGAATCCCACTGAAATAAACAAAATGCAGATATGGCCAAACATTATCCTGTTCAAAACCTAACAACCACTCCAAGAGTAAACGCAAGCAAGCCACAATCTAATTTTTAAGCTCATGTCAAATAACATTCACAATGCCGTTGCTGGCCAGCTAGCTCATATTCGATTGGTGGTTCTCGCCAAAAAGTCTTCCAATCAGCCAAGAGCAGAAAACATGAATATTCATATATTCACTTCATTAGTGACGTAAGGGCTAAACGCTGGCTATACGACTGAGGCCAGACTGATCAGTCAGTGACCGTTGGGAGCGACCAACACTTGATCAGTATGGATTCCAGGCTATTAGCAAGTTTTGCAATCAACAACATTAACTATTCAAGCGGAGATTTACAAAAAAGACCAGAATTTATTTAAAAGGTTACGAGAAATCTTGATAAAACAAGCATAATTGAAACAGGTTGCCAGTTTGTGTGGCAAAACTCACTCTGATGTGGTCAACCAGGTCATTGGTTAATTTTGTGGCAAGACACTGTATTGTGGCTTTCTCTTCATACAGGAGACCACTGTGGAGGGGGGGGTACAGTCTGAATTTTCACTTCCCAAATGGAAACAAACAGTTCAGCTGCTATGGGGATGAGAATTGTCTCCTGAACAAATCTCTTATTCAAGCCACACATGCCAACATCCACAGTGATTTACCCACCGTCATCTGCAAGTTGCAAACCAGCAGTGGCGTCCTCTCCTCTTTCTGTGGTCACATGATCACATTAAAATGGTGAAAACAACCAGAAATTCCCATGGGTGGTGGTTACTCTCACTATAGAGAGGGTTCCCAACATTGCCTCTTTTTGTGTGGTTAAATGGTAAGAATGTAGTGGTTAAGAAATGGAAGTTTTGTGGAGCTTAATGGCTTATTCTTGTCATTCTGTCATGTTATGCTTCATATTACTCTATCGTGGATATATTACAGTGTCCTCAGTGTATTTTTTGTTCTTGAGTCGTACCTGAAGTACACGTGGCGCCTGAAGAAGTCTCTTTCTGTCCTGATGGCGTCATCCAGAGATATCTTGTCATCGATCTGCTTTTGGCCGCGGCACTTCACGGTGATGTAGCCCTTGCTCAGCGGGATCACTTGGTTTCGGACAATGTCCAGGATGTTCTTCTCTGTCCCCTTATCCACCAGGTCTGGCTTGGTCAGAATTGCTTTTCAGAGAAATGGCAAAGTCATATTTCTCATCCATACATGACAGTAACCCTATTTCTGGAGATCTGCTATGCAATAGGTTCTCATTGCAAGTATAACCTGGTACACCTGACTAATTCCCTGCTCTACAAGATCCCTCACCTTTCTACAAGATGGACTTTGTTAGGATTATTATATGGACTTATAGCACTTCTTATAGATGGCGCTAACTATTCCCTTCTCACTTGTTGCTGCGATTGAAAAACCCTAAAGCCTAGCAGCTCCCCCCTCATCTAGAAAAGGGCCTCTCTGAATGCAAGTGTTGGTAGTATCATGCGCTGGAGCTGGCCTGAGGGGCTGTCATTAGCTGTCACACCCAAAAGAACCCCAGCTGCAGGAGCTGACGAAGATTCTGGGAATTTAGCGCCTCCACACAAGGTAGCAAAAGATTCCACTGCACCTTGCCACCGCAGAGCTCACTGGCATCCTGTCACCTGAGACAGGGCTAAAGCACACTGTGCATGACTTGGGAGGGACACGGTTAGTAATGGGTAGCCTGTTAATTCAAATAAGAGCAATGCTTACCAGGGAAAAGCAAGAAATGTAATTTGTCCAGGGAGCCCCCTTTTCCCTTGCCAGTCCAAATTCGCAAGCGCAGGAGAAGGAATAGACTGCTGTCAGGTGTCATAACTCCAGGAACACGGGAGTGTATAGGATGGCTTTTTATGCTTGTTCATCATGTGCAACATATGGATGTAATCAATTATGCCCAGATATTTTCTGGCCCACAGATCATGGTAAGACAAATCAAATTTAGCACGGACTAAAGAGTGTTTAGTTTTAGTTCTATGGCCAAACCTTGGCGAGACAGACAGAATAATTTGATTTGTAATGACTTGTGTGGGTCCCAGTGACGGTCCGTCGGCAGAAACACAGGGCCAGCAATAACCTCACCTTTCACTGCTTAATGACAGACACCTCTCGCAGTTTACCTCTCCCGATTAGAGACAGTTGCTCAGACTAATTGGTAGAACCGACGAGAGTCTGATTTATTTTTGAAAGCCTTGTTATACATTGCTCAACGAAATTATGCGGCGTTTACTTCCGCACATCAATGACTACGAAAATTATCAATACGTCTTTATAATTTCTAGATTTGCGTAAATTAGTTTGCGAGGCTCATCGAGCAATAAGCCATAAGAATCCGTTCTATAGTCTGAATGTAGTGGCAGCTAAAGGGCATTGTTAGGTACGATGCACAGCTGCGTGATATTGAAAATAATTGCTACGAAGTCAGCGAAAGTTTTGGATTTTTTGCAGATTGTCATTCTTGCAGAGTCACATCATATATATCAACATAGCCAATAGGTGATCGCTTTGACATGAATATTTCCTAAACATTACGTGTCGTGCATTGGTGGTGACTACTCACTTAGTAATTATTGTTAATTCAGCAAACCTGATCGCAAATAGCGCAAGAGCACTTTCACGGGAGGGTGATGTTACTGAAGGCCTTCCTGACATCTGACGGCACGCCACTGATGGGTCCTGTCCCTCTTATCTATAGGATTTTTGTGTGTTTCATCCCTGCTTTGCACGCACTCCTGCTGGGATTCCAAATAAATCAGTTGAAGAAGCTAATATTTGGTCATTTGAGCTTTGAACTGGCTCCTGCATATCTTACCCAGAGTTCTCTTCCCCTCGGGATCCACTTCCTGTGCCATCTTCAAAGCTTCTGTCGTTGCAATGTCAACATTGCATGGGACCACGACTAATATAATGGTTTCATTCTTCTCAATGAAATTCATGATGAGACTTTTGATCTGAAATGACAAAAATTTTATTTTCTTTGCAAAAAGCATTTAAATCATTTAAGTAATGAAATGTGAACCATGTAAATGTGACTAAACACTAGACTAGAAAAAGAAACATTTATCTTCTTTCTACACTACACCGACACTTTATAGTTGCTTATTTCTGTCATATGTTCAAGTACTTGCTAATAAATTAGTTTTCACAAACTTTTTTTTTTTTACATCAGATATTTGTCAAATCATCCTGAACCATTTAGAAAGTACATATAAATAGGTAATTATGGACACTGTACTGAGTCAGTAAAGAGAACAATATAATTTCAGCCTAACCCACCAGTGCAGAGCAGTGGTGGCAGGGGGGACTAAAAAAAAAAAGATCAAAGAAGCAAAAATAATTGCGTGTATTTAGGTTTTACAAAATGCTGGCTGTGATATTATAGGTCCCATGACACCCAAAATTACAAAAAAAACTGCTTTTAAGGCGTTCTACAGTACCTTTGCAATGTAAATTTGAATCTGACGCTGGTTTTTCGTGATTTTATTTATGACACGTGCAAAATGCGACTAAAAACCTGGCTTGGGAATGCCCTTGAAAATTGCTTAATCACTCTGTGCAATTACGTAATCCATGAGACGTCAACTCTCGAAGGACAATAATCTGAGCAGAGTTGCAGGAAGCAAATCTTATCTGCAGTATCCCATACATTTGCCTAGATCTACAATTGAACGTTTGTATTTTTCACTCCCTAATTCAATACAAACCATGTTCAACACCTCCAACAACAGTAGTGAGGATGAGAGAGAAAATGTTTTGTTTTCGGAGTCCGCTGAAATTTCACATTTTGATCATAAAATTCAAGCTGGAATTTAGGCAGCTGGAATAGGTTGGCCGTATCGTTATGAGCCTAAGGTGGAAGCAGGTTTTAGAAACTCAATGCAATATCAATATGATGGAAAATAAATAATTGTAAAGTCACTTTTGGTGCTATCCAGTTGGCAAAAATGGGAGCTTATACAACCACAATTCCGAAATTGTTGGACAAAGTGTAAATTGTGAATAAAATCAAAATGCAATGACTTTCAAATCACACCAGCCAGTATTTTATTCACAATAGAACAGAGATAACATAGCAAATGTTGAAACTGAGAAATTTTACAATTTTATCCACAAAATGAGCTCATTTCAAATTTGATGGCTGCTACAGATCTCAAAAAAGTTGGAACAGGGGCCTGTTTACCATGGTGTAGCATCCCCTCTTCTTTTAAACACAGAGTGGAGGTGTCTGGGCATTGAGACAAGTTTCTTGAGTTTAGCCATTGGAATTTGATCCAACTCTTATTTAATACATGCTTCCAGCTGCTGGAGAGTTTTGGGTCTCCTTTGACAGACTTTTCGTTTAATTATGCGCTAAATGCTCTCAATCGGTGAAAGATCAGGACTGCAGGCAGGCCAGTTCAGCACACGGACTCTTCTACTGTGAAGCCATGCTGTTGTAATAGCTGCAGTATGTGGTTTTGCATTGTCCTGCTGAAATACACAAGGCCTTCCCTGGAATAGATATCGTCTGGAGGGGAGCATATGTTGCTCTAAAACCTTTATATACCTTTCAGCATTCATGTTGCTTTTTAAAACATGCAAGTGTCCCACACCATATGCACTAATGCATCCCCATACCATCAGAGATGCTGGCTTTTGAACTGAATGCTGATAACAGGAGGGGTGGTCTTTCTCCTCTTTAGCCCAGAGGACACGACACCCATGATTTCCAATGAGAATGTCAAATTTGGACTCGTCTGACCACAGGACACTTTTCCACTTTGCTACAGTCCATTTTAAATGAGCCTTGGCCCACAGAACACGGCGGCGCTTCTGGATCACGCTCAACATTGGCTTCCTTTTTGCATGATAGAGTTTTAGGTGGCATCTGTGGATGGCACGGAGGACTATGTTTACAGACAGTGGTTTCTTGAAGTATTTCTAGGCCCATTTAGTAATGTCAATGACAGAGTCATGCCAGTGAGTGATGCAGTGGCGTCTGAAGGCCCGAAGATCACGGGTATCCAGTAAAGGTCTTCGGCCTTGTCCCTTATAGACAGAGATTTTTCCAGTTTCTCTGAATCTTTTGATGATGTTATGCACTGTCCATGATGAGACCTTCAAAGCCTTTGCAATTTGATGTTGAGGAACATTGTTTTTAAAGTCTTCCACAATTTTTTTACGCAAGCCTTCACAGGTTGGAGAGCCTCTGGCCATCTTTACTTCTGAGAGACTCAGCCTCTCTAAGACATTCCTTTTATAGCCAATCATGTTACGCACCTGATGCCAATTAACTTAATTACTTGCTAAATGTTCTTTCAGCTGATTCTCTTATATATTAATCGCTTTTTCAGCCCTTTTTTTGCCTGTGTCCCAACTTTTTTGAGACCTGTTGCAGCCAGAAAATTTGAAATAAGCTAATTTTGTAGATAAAAATGTAAAATGTCTCAGTTTCAACATTTGAAATGTTATCTATGTCCTATTGTAAATAACATATTGGCTCATGTGATCTGAAAGTCATTGCATTTTGATTTTATTCTCAATTTACACTTCGTCCAAACTATTTCGGAATTGGGGTTGTATTACAATGGTGTTTGGTGAACTGAAAATTGGTGAATCACAGACCATTCCTTGAAAACAATGATTGGTGTTCACATGCTTTCAATCGTTTAATTAAACTGACTTTACATGAACTCAGAAAACAGTCGTGACCATCAAGTGTAGCTGGGTCTGCTCATTAAGATAAGATGAGAACTCATAAGCCTTGATCTGTTTTCAATAATTTCCCCTGATGAACACGTTTTCCAATGATAAAAATAAACCATCTGCAGTTTAATGAGTTAAATGCCCAGCTTTCTTCCTTATGCAATGTTGTAACGATTAAACAGAAAAAGTTTTATTCACTTTACAAAAAAAATAAACTACGATGTTAACTTTTGTGCTTGCTTTACGCACATCCTGCTCCATCAAATCTAAGTTTCATGATTGTTTAATTACAACAAAGAAAGACAAAATTAGCTACAAAAATCCGCAAATGAATAACGTTGATTGAAATGCCATTTCATGTTGAAATGACAGACTTTCTTGGTCTTAAACTGAGGAAAACTCATTGAATCTGATAATGTTGAGTGTTTTTGGAGTTTACCTAATGTTTAAGTAAATTAATGATTAAAAACAGTTTCAGACCAATTATTACTTTCAAGGGATGTTCAGCGCTTCACCAATTTTTATTTCACCAAGTGGTGCACAGTACTCGTATGACCACGGCCGTATCTGTTGCGTAGCTAGCTGCAGCTTGTTTTAGATTAACAAGGTTACATTATTCACATTTGACATTGTTTTTTCTTGCTCATTGACATGTGGTGATGCATTTTTGAACATGCAAAGTTGCATCAACCTTAGCTATTACATGTAGATTGCTATGCATGCCAGCTGTTTCTCACTGCCCAGCAATGTAAGACAAATGTGTAAGAACAGCATGTAACAATGAGATGGTAGTATCAGGCCATAATCTTAGCAGCAAGTAAGCATGTAAGCTATCTTTAATGTTCTACAAAAAAGAAAGAAATCTACTGTATATCCTTTTTGATACGCTGGCTTTTCATCAGTTAACTTCCCCTCTGGAGATGACTTTTTTAAGAGGCGGGGCTTAGGAAGTTAAAAAGTATACACTGGATAGAAATTTCTATTTATTTCTCGAAGTAGTGATTTCACAGACGAAACATGCAAAATATTAATCAGTATGCATATTTGGATTTAAAAATGAGCAAAATTATTTTGATTACATGGGGACCTTTAATCTCAGCAAGTCTTTCATTTCCTCCTGAGAAAGTTAAATGTCAGCTCCACCACAGAATGACATAACCGCAAATGACAAACATCTCTTTCAAAATGCATTTTAAGACATGATTACTCCAAATATGTATGTGATGAAGGCCACAATGAATATTATCACAATGCATAATTCTGTTCATTGTCATTTAAGTCAAGTGTTTGACATTTTGAGGAAATTGCATTGCTCATGCCTGACCACAGAGCTCGACAGGTAACAAACACACTCACCTGATCACCAATATCCTCAGGCTGGCCTTTTACAGGGACCCTGGCGATTCCAGGCAGATCGATCAGGGTGAGATCACACACGTCAGGACAGCTGATCTCCAATGATATCAGCTCATCACAGATCCCTACTCCATCTCCAGCCAGCAGATTCTGAGCTGTGAACAAGCAAGAGAAAGTGGCATATTTTTCCACTGGACTGGGAAGCAGAGGGTCAGTGGTTCTAGCCCCAGGGAAACCACAATAAGATCAGAGCAGCTGTTGGTTCCTGAGGCAAGGTCCTTGACCCCACACAGTTTCAACAGGGACTGGCTCCTAACAAGTCTAATGTATGTAGCTTTTGATAAAACAGTCAGCTAAAATAACTAATGGCAAGGTGGATTACAAGATTAAACTCTAGTCCAACGAAAGGGGCTGTGCACACAGAAATGACATTAAATAGGTTTCCAATGCCCCTGACTGAGTACTATCGATGGAAATTTTTCAATCAAGTGAGCTGTACTGGTCATGGTTTGCAGATGTGATTCACTATGATGTAATGGACCTCTAAGGATCCACATTTTGGTGCATTAGAGAGATTTACCAACAACATCCCTTTCCAAATATACTGCAATGGCTGCAATGGCTCACCATTAAGCAACAATTGTCATATGTATGTGGAGGATTTAGGACCCTTAATGTGGTAATTTGTTTGTTACATGCAGTCAAAGAAGTCACTAATGAGTGAAATACATACAAGTGAAACCATCTTGAGAAACATTTTACTTGGTAATTACAGCAAAGTAATGCCTGGTACCCGTGATGGACTCAGCTCTTGCCAACATCCAAGGCTGTAAGAACTTCACCAAGCTGGTCCAGCGCAATGCATACCAGCTTGTGCGCATATGGCAAGACGGTGAGTGGAAGGCAACATTTAAGACCCCTTGTGGCTACTACAAGTATGCGGTGATGTAATTTAGGCTTACTTATGCCCATACTGTCTTCTAGCACCTCATTAATGATGTCCTCTGCGATATGGTCTCCCGGTTCGTCTATGTCCAATGTCTATCTTGACAACATCTTGGCCTTCTCTCTTACCCTGAGCACACCTGCTAAGTCCACTTAGCCATCCAAAAGCAGTTGGAGAACCAACTCCTCTTAAAACCTTCTTCTCTTGGCGGCTGTCTTCTGCAGAGAAAAACTACTCCATCACTGACTGGACACTGTTGGCTGTTAACCCTTTCAGCGCCAATGATGTAAGATGTCAAAATCAGACGCTGTTGAAAACCTATCATGAGGCATCTCCCCGCAGGGGAGCTCGTTTAAACAAGTTGCCACATGATAGGTTTTCAACAGCTCAGGATAACTACATTTTTAATTCCTTGAAAATGTATTCGGCGCTCAAAGGGTTTAGATGCCATTTGAAGAGTGGAGGCATTGGCTGGAAGGTGCCAGCGTCTGTTCCCTCATCTGCTTCCTATAATGTTGCTTCTGTTGATCCCAGTGCAAAACTTACACGGCGATATCAGATTGTGCACCAGGCACAGGGACAATGACAAATGAAGAAATTTATCACAAACCGCCAGCCACATGGTCTTCCACCAGTGAAGGGTCATCAAACTGGATGGACTCGTCTCTGTAGGAGATGACGGCGCTCCAAGTCACTCCTCCTCTCAGCTTCCGCAGCTTCAACTGCAGAGGACAACGGGTCACGATCCCTGCACAGAAAGGGACGGAGAATTCAGTTTCACTTTTTAAAGATTCTTGACATGGATTACGGTATGGGATAAACCCAAGGGTGTAGATTTAATCTGAGAGTTGGGAGGGACACATATAATGCAACCATGCGCAGTGCATGAACTTTTTTTTGCAATAATTTGAATGCAAATATTGCCCTCTCCCTCAATAGAGATTACTGTGTGCTTCTTTGATGTTTTCTATAGAGCACAGTGAGATGCTTCTGTAATTTTAATGGATATGCGCCATATTCATCAACTTGTTTCTATTTTGTATCTAAATTCGACTTACAATTACTTATGTTTCAAACATTTCTGATGAAACTTAGCAATGCCTATGCCTATGGGTAAACCAAAAGGCTTTTTTGTGCGTGAAAGCATTATGGTTAAATTTATTAAGGCGACTTAAAAAAGTCAAGGATGGCAACAGCACATGGAATTTATCAATAAGGTCAAACTTATTTAAATGTAGCCATACTTTTCATGTATTTATGTTATACTCAACAGAATTTTAAAAATTGGACCTGCAGCGTCACTCCACACCAACACATAATGGACACGGTCAAGAAGAGATTATTTTTTTTCCATATGTGAGTAAAGAGCCGTAACAAGTGCAATCATCATGTTCCTATCTAGTTTCAGATCACCGTGGAAAATGAGCAGTGACTGAGCGGTCCACAGAAAAATGTGTGCATGTTGGTGTGTGTGTGTGTGTGTGTGAGTGTGTGTGTTTCAGAGTGTGTGTGAGTGCATGCACGCGTGTGTGTGTTTGTGTGTGCATTTGAGAGTGTGTGTGTGCGCTAGTGCGCGTGCATGCTGTGTGTGTGTGTGTGTGTGTGTGTGTGCGTGCGGGCATGTTTGTATGTACTGTATGTTTGCGCATATCTCACCACTTCCTCTGGGCAGGGCCACTCCAGACAGGGCCTCCAGTACGGAGCTCTTGCCAGAGCTCTGGTCTCCAATCACAGCGATGGAGGGAAGAGCCAGATCCTTCTCAATCCCAATCACTCTCAGGGAGTCAATCAGGTCTATGTAAGGCCTCACCCTCTCATCCAAGTGACTATGAACCACTCCCTCCATCAGTTGGCTGTCACTGTCAGGCAGAAATAAACAGAAATACATGGACACTTTGACATAACCATTTTCACTGAGGCGAAATTCACCCGTCTGAGAAAATCTGCTGCCTTTTTAGAACAATTTTGAACAGATACCATAGAGGCTGGAAGGAGAACGCAAATAGCCCTTACCCCTGATCCCAGTAAGCACTGGTATCTCCAGATGTTTCAGCAAGACTGTCCATGGTTCTCAAAAATCTGAAATGTACAGAACCTGATGACTGTCCTCTCCCACGTTAAGTTAATGCCAGTTGATATTATACATCAATTTTGAACGTTGAACCTAAAACTGTTAGACTTTGCTGAATGGCTGACGCCGGTGAACTACACTTATGAATTAGCCTGAGGGAAAACACAGCAAATTATTCATAAACATCTGTATTATTCACATTTAAAACATACAGAGACGTAGACTGAACATGAGGAATGTACATATTACGGCCGGACAAAATTAATGATATTGAAAAATTAGGGGAAAATAGAGTTCAGATGCAAAACCCAGTAAGTCCACCTGACCTCTTTTGTTGTAAAATGAAGATTTTTACCTGGTGTTAAATGCGGTGTCAGGTGTCAGCTGAAGTTGCTGAAGGATTTTACTATGGAATTTATGGGGTTTTGCCAAAACTTGATTTTATTTTTGGCATACGCACGCTGAAAGCTTGTCAAAATCACATTTAACTCAATTTTCATAAAAATGGCGTTTACAGGGTTTTGCGCCTGAAGTCTTCATATACACTCTAAAAAACCCAAATTTACACAAAAATAACAAAGCAGCAAAACAAGTATGGCGTTAAATTAGTTTAAAATCTCGAGGGCATAAAAACCGAAAGAGCGCATAAAGACCGAGCTCGCAAGACCCTCTGTATCCGCTCGCAACTTCAAAATGCGCGCAATTTCAACACCCACTCGCAATTTTAAAACGCACTGCCTTGCGGGCAACTTCAACACGCGCTCTCAATTTCAAAATGTGCTCGCAATTTAAATATACGCTCGCTTGCCGATTCGACTTTTGAGACTACAGAGGCAGGACTGTCATTGCTGACCAGGATCTTTGATTCGCTGTTTGATTTTTGCACACGGTTGTCAACCGTCGTAAATCAAAGATGGGCTCACAGGCAGTTACCTGAGAGGACAACTATCATGTCGGAGCAAGAAAGTTTTTCACAAAGCGAACATCTTTCATTGATCCCATTATGATATTCTTTGAAGATATTGATTTGATTTACTGTATGTGGCTACGATGATGCTGTGTTAAGGCTAGCTAAATATTTCATGTTAGAAAAGCTTCCAAACCACTGATTCTGTGTAGATCAGTGGTCCCAACATTAATGCCGTTTGAACACGAGTTGTAGACACTGGCTACTGCTGTTGTAGACTACTATAATGTTACAAATAAACAAATAAAACTAGACATTGCAGTCGGCTACGACCGCTTGGGTGTAGCCCCCGAAAGCCCGCTTCTCCCCTTTTTTTGTGCATTATTCGGCCAATACTGTCGCTATGGCAACCAAAATCGATAGGTTTAATAAGTGAAGTATATGACATGTTCATACTGAATATGAGGGTAATTGGTCCAAAATTGCAGCCTGTGCTGCGTCCACAAGGAAATCTTCATGTTTTGCCACTAATTTGCATATTATTCGGTCAATACTGTTGCCATGGCAACCAAAATCGATAGATTCATTTTAGAAGGAAGTTACATTGTATTTTATTTATTTATAAAGCTTTGCTCAGCAAACTTCCTTCATATCTTACTAAGCTCTTATCCATCAGAATCAGAAGTCAGCATACCAGTTCACAAGAGTGGATTTTGTTAGAGGCTCCCCGGACTGGAGCAAATTTGGGCGGTACCTCTTTTAGTGCATTCGCACCTTGTAGGGGAGACTGGGGTCTGATGAGCCCTGGGGACCAATGAGCCATATCACTATTTTGTGATCAATCGATGCCAAAGGTGTTTAAAATAGGCAAAAGAGTGATATGGCTCATTTATCCCCTTAACTCAACAGTCAATGGTCAAATATTTTGCTTATTTTAAGCAGCTCTGTCAGCCATTGATCGCAAAATAGTGATATGGCTCATTGGTCCCCATGGCTCATCGGACCCCAGTCTCCCCTATGTGGAATAATTTCCAGGATACTTTGAAGCTAGATTGCCTTATCCCCTTCTGTCCTTCAAGAAATTAGTGTTGGATATATTACTTTTGGAGGCCAGATATACTTACTGTTAGTTTAAGGTAGGATTTGCACATCGTTTTTCTCTGTCCTATGTTCTTTTTTTAAATTCATTTTTATTATTTTTTATTCTATTGTAAAATTTGTAATTCCTTTAATCTGGAATTGATGTTTGTGAATTTTGTGTATTTTTATCTGTGCTGTTGTCTTTAACCTGTCATTGTAATTGTTTTGTTGTATTCAGGGCTCCCCTGCAAAAGAGACCTCAGTCTCAGTGGGACTTCCCTGCAATAAAGGTTAAAGTCAAGGAAGTATCATAAGTATAAAATATGAAAGTAATCGGTGAAAAATTGCAGCCTGTACTGCGTCCACAACGAAATCTCTAAGTTTTGCCACTAATTTGCATATGATTCGGTAAATACACTCGCCATGGCAGCCAAAATCGATAGGTGTCATAAGTGAAGTAAGCACATGTCCATAGCCGACCAAATATGAAAGAAATCGGTGAAAAATTACTGCCTGTAAAGCTGTAAATGGTGAAAATGGCATAGTCATGGGCAATTAAGACTTCAAAACTATAAGAAAGCAAGACCCATATTAAAGGTACCGCGGGCTCAAGCCTTGAAGCGAATTCTTTTACTCTTGGTAACGCGACCATCTGTCCACCTGCGGTTGAGTTTAGTTTCTAAATGAAATAAGATCATTGTAAGCAATTGAATTGTTTAAAAACGTTTCAAATAATCTTATTTCGTTTTAAAAATGTACACGACAATGAAACGCATGCATTGCTTCCAACCCTTGTGTAAAGAAAAGCGTGAGAAGTCCACATCATAATCATAATCGGTTTCCAATTACTAGAGGTGAAGTAAGGTACGCGAAACTGAAACCTCCATGCACAAGGATTTTAATTCCTCGGAGAATCTCTTACATATGCGTTAATTTAATAATTGCTGACTACAGCAGGGGAACATAAATATGCCACTAAAACTCACTGCGAATGCGTGAGCGTTAACAGGTGTGCGTTGTTAATAAAAACTGACCACACTTGATAATGTTGAGAGTTTTCAGAGTTTCAGTAATGGTAATGTGTCAGGTAGGACGCTAGGACCTTGTTAACTGCCTTATGTGTTCTGCCATAGGGTTATAGGTCAGTGCGTCAGCTGGGGCGTATGATTAAGAATACACCTGTGAGTTTCTCTTCCCCTCGTTTGGTCGGCGTCCTGGTTAGTCTGAGAACAAGAATATGTTGTGCTGTGCAGACCACACGGCTTTTCTGGTGTGAAGAGCATGAAATTCACCCTGTAAAAAGGATTGTCGCAACTACGGTGTGAGGCCACTGTTTTTCCCACCGGTGTTTTATCATAGGGCGCTCTTTGTTGCACTGCTGATTGCATTGGATGTGTGCCAAGTATAGGCTAATTGAGCTCAAGGATGGTTTCTTTAAATTGTTATTTGGTGCGAACGCTGCTTGTTGGGCTTGAGCGCTACTGAACTTTTCTAGTCTCTTTAAATTCCGCGCTAGTGCTCCTTGCTCGAATTCGAGGAGTACAGATAACAACATTAGTCTCTTTAAATATCTCTGTAGTAGTGTTAATGCTGCTAGCTTGAACTTAAGCAGTAGTGATAAATACTGTAGTTTCTTTAAATTTTCCTACTGGGCTAACATGGTTCATCCTACATGTATTAATCAGTGTTGGCTGTTATAGCTTTCTTCAATTATTCTATGGTGTCAGTGTTTAGAGGTGGTACTTGCCTGGTGTAATACGTTCATGTACTGACTTTGAAGCCTTGTGATATTAAGCCTGTGTCGCATTGTGTATAAGTATTATCAGCTGAATTTTATATTATCTATATTGTGAATGAGGTGGAGTAGGCTGGTCCACATTCATTGTGAATACCCTTGGTGTATTATCTGGCTTGGGGACTTTTGAGTGTTTGTCATTTTGGGGTTGTATGTATACATGTGTATATGTATGTGTGTATATATATTTTTATTTTTTGTTCCCTTCCTGGACTGGGTGTCAGCCTATTTGGGCAGTATTTAGTTGGGTAGGCTGTACTCTGCCTTGTCTTACTGGCCCCTTCTGATGTGGTGATTAGGTTCATCTTTTTAAGCAACATTTGCGTTGCCGTAGTTGTAGTACTGTGTTATTGGCGATCCAAGTTGGTCATGGTATTAGCCGATTGTGATGTGTAGCAGTACCCGGTTGAATCACTTGTGCCGTGTAATGTTTGGAGTGTCTTGACTCTGTTTGTACCTCGCCTTCTATAGTCACCAGGGCCCTTATTGCCTCGTCAGGTGGTGCTGCAGCCAATTTGTAGATTGGCTGACACTGTTCCAGGAGGGTTCTAATCTGTCATTTTTGATTTCTTAATTTGGGTTTTTGGATTGATGTTTGGTTTTTTTTATTGCTCTGGTTTTCTTTGTTCATATTAGAATTTGGCTGTGTCCCCATAAGCAACAACTCACCTTGGGTATGTAAGTCTACAAATGTTAAGTAAATCTATTCTCCTTGACTGAGCCATTGGTGAGCCTATCAAACAAGCATGTGGTATGTTACAACGGCAGTGCTATTTTATTCCTACTATTGAATTTTTAATATAGATTTTATCCTTTGCCATTTAATGACTGTGCATAATAAAATTGTGGAATTCTTTGCACTTAAAACCTCTTCGTTCATTTATTTGAACACCCTGTTTGTGGGGAATCTCATTATTATTAATTGGGTCTCCCACCCTTATAATTGGGAGTGGCGTAATCGGGCGTGAATGTTTGGTGGCAACAGCGCCTCCTATTGGCTACAGTAATTTAAATGAGTGATTGGTCATGACCCGTTTTCAATCATTATTTTTTTAAGGACACGGACCCAGTTCACCAGCCGCCACTGATACAAATGTATGAATCATAAAATGCGTAGCAGAATGTGCTGAGCAAAATGATATGCAAATGTTGCACAGGAGCCTGTGGCAAAGTCTCCCAGAAGCAAGGGAAAAACCAAGTCATCAAGTCGAGGTATGACCAGAAGGAAACAGCAACATCAATAATCCTAGTTGCCTTATCTCCACATATTTTGGAAACTGGTTCGATTTTGTAGTAGAGCATATTGACACCAGTAATAAAACCTTGACATTACCATTGCAAAACAGCATTCTTGCACAACATTGTGTGTAGAATGGAATGCATTATGCTGTCCATCCTCTAGTTTTCTGTGAAGAACCTGGAGATACTGCAGAAATTCGGGGGCAGTGGGGTCACATGACCGCAGAGGTATATCTGATCTCTCCTTATCAGCTCGGTAAACAGTCTTGCTCCCTTTGAGACACTGACTACAGGAAACTTCTGGAAGACGCATTATGCTGTGCAGTTGTGGAGGAGACTTACCGTGTCCGATGAAGATGTTTAGTTATGAAGGTGTTTTCTTCTCACTGAGCCAGACAGGAGGGTCAGTGTGACTTTTATATTGTGCCATATTTCATTTTCAGTTTCTCTTTATTTAATCACGTGAAAGCCTCATTGAGATTAGAGTGACCTGGCCAAGAAAGCAGCAAAGACAAAATTACAAACGATACCAACAAATAAAGATAAAACTGACACATTGCAGAAAAGTGAACATACAATCCCAATTCCGAAATAGTTGGGACGAAGTGTAAATTGTGAATAAAATCAAAATGCAATGACTTTCAGATCACATGAGCCAATATGTTATTTACAATAGAACATAGATAACATTTCAAGTGTTGAAACTGAGATTTTACATTTTTATCCACAAAATGAGCTTTTTTTTTGTCAGATGAAGTTGACAACTATAGCAATCTATGGTAAAGATTTGAAGGATGTGGTCAATTGCGCACATGTTGAACCATGGACTTCAAAGTTGCTATTTTTTCCGTAAAATGAAAAAAGAGCAAAATTAAAAAAAAATATATATATTTTTCTTCGCATTCCTGCCAAGATACAAACAAGATTAAAGTGGATTACCTATGAGAGGTATCAGGACTGGTCACACAAAAAATTTCAAGCTTGAATTCCCTAAACTTTCTGATCTGTAGCATTTAAAAAGTACAGCAATTCTTGCGATTTTTGGCTTTTCAGCCAAGTTTGGAGCCCTATTGTGGAGCAACCAAGGTAGATACACCTAATCTAACCAGAAATTCTGATTCTAGGAGAAAAGTTGGCCAGGGAGACCAAAAATCTGATCTGTAGGTCAAATAATAGAGGAGCAGTGGAAGCCCAAAGTTGGACGAAACACAATTTCATCAAAAATAAAAAAAAAAAAAAAACCTAAAATTGTGACAGGCCATCACTTCAAAACTATTAGGGATATTGGTCTAATACTTGGTATTATTTCATAAGTCCACCAGAGGTACCTATATGAATTTTTTGAGAAATTTCTGAGGGGGTGACCCAGGAATTTTCTGATTTTCTGGATGCCTTCACTTGGACTGACCCAAAAGCTTTCTTGCCCAATTCTGTCCTAACCCTTGTGACTAGCATCTGCAAAGTACCTTCAGAGTGTAAATTATATTGATGATGCTTTATCTGCAAGTATTTACCCAGATAAGTTGGAACCATCCCAATGATGGATTTATATACCAGGGTCAACCAATGCGAGAATCTGCGGACGCAAAGGGATGGCCAATTTACAGCAGCATACAGAGTGCAGTGGTGCACACGATATCCACAACCAGTAATAAAACGTAAAGCCCAATGATACACTGTATCCAGCTTCTTTAGGCACTGCTCAGAAGCATTCATAAAGAGTAGATCTCACCGTAATCCAATAAAGGTAAAAAACGTTGCTGATATTAGGTGCTTCCTTACCTGGAAAGAGAAACAAGATTTATTCTTAAAAAAGAAACTTAAATTAAGTTTCAATTTGGAAACAATTTTTCAATGTTCAATTTGAAGGACGAATTCTGATCAATAAAGATACCTAAATACTTATACGCTGTGACCATTTCAATTTCAACCCCTTGAGCTGTTGTGATCTTGGGAAGATTAGTTGTTACCTCTTTGCCATTTGAAAATAGCATAATAGCATAGTTTTGTCTGCATTTAATACCAACTTCAGCTGGGATAAATGAGACTGAACAACATCAAAAGCAGACTGTAAAAATTGAAGAGTTTGTACTATTGAAGAGGAAGAGCAGTAGATAACTGTATCATCTGCATAGAAGTGGAAAGTATCATTAGGTAAAGTATCACAGAGGTTATTCACATAAATGGAGAACAGTAGTGGTCCTAATATGGAACCCTGAGGGACACCTTTTGATAAAGTCAGGAAGGAGGAGGAAGATCCAGCAAACTACACATTGCATTCTAGCTGACACTTAGTTTGAAAACCATCTTACAGCATGTGCCGATAAGCCTATACTGAGGAGTTTATTCGCTAAAATGGCATGATCAACCGTGTCAAAAGCCTTAGACAAATTAATAAAGGCCTGCACAGTATTTTTTTGCAGTCCAATGCCTCAATGTCATTCACCACTTTAATGGCTGCAGTTATCGTGCTGTGCTGTTCTCTGAAGCCTGACTGATGTTGTGATAAAATGCCATTTGTTTTCAAAAATTCTTTAAGTTGTTAATTTACAAATTTTTCTAAGATTTTAGCTAAAACACATAATTTAGAGATTGGCCTGTAGTTATTAGCAGCTGAGGGATCCCCTCCTTTTAGCAAAGGTAGAAGATAGGCAGATTTCCATATTGTAGGAATCTCATTGTTAGAGAAGGTTAGATTGAAAACATGGGTCAGAGGTTCTACAATAAAGTCAGCAGCAGACTTGAGAAAGTAAGGCTCAAGCTTATCAGGACCCACAGATTTGTTAGAGTCCAGCTGCTTTAAGGCTGTATGGACCTCTCTCACTTCAAGAGGAGTAAAATTGAATGGCTGAACCTTAGAAATAATTGGGAGGTGAAGAGTGAACGCTTTGCTCATTAGGCTGTTTTTGATCTGTATGTAAAGACTCAAACAGAGACCCTGAAGAGACAAAATGCTCATTTAAACTGTTAAGAATGGCTGACTTTTCAGATAAAATGCACAAATCTTTTACAATGCAGGCTGGGAACTCATTTATGATTATATCCCCAGATGAGGATTTTACTACTTTCCAAAATTTCTTTGGATCAGTTAAGTTATATGTAGTGTGAGAAATGTAGTACTCAGATTTAGCCTTTTTGCCAAGAGAAGTAAAACGATTTCGGAGCTGCCTAAAAATCAGCCAGTCAACCTGGGATTTGGATTTTCTAGCCTTGGCCCCAGCAGCATTCCTTTCTTTCAGTAAAGTGGACAGCTGAGGGGAAAACCATGGATTATTACGGCCTTTTACTCTAAATTTGCGGATACGAGCATGTTTATTTATTATACTAATAAAATCATCATAAAAATATTTCCATGCCAGTTCTACGTCAGTAATAAGAGTAATCTTGTTCCAAGCAAATTCCCACAAATAATGAAAAAAAAGCTTGCTCACAAGAAAAGAGCCGGCTACACTTGGGGACGTGCAGAACAAGATATCACACCCATCATACTGATTAACCCTATATAACCAACAGAACCATACATGAGTCCATCCAATGCAGCAGCTGTATTCAAACCTGTGGAATTTTAGGCCAATTTTAAATTCTTGTGGATGTCCCGAGGTTTCAGTAATCGCAATTGGCATTTAAGCAGTTTCTGAGACATTCAGGCCATCCTGTATGGCTCCAACATGGCCATAGTCAAAGTCACTACCAACAAATTTCTCACCCATTCCGATGTAGGTCTGAAAAACAACTGAACCTGTTAACCATACCTGCATCTTTTCATGCATTGAGTTGCTTCCACATGATTGGCTGATCAGATATTTGCATTAACAAAGATGTGTACGAAAAGTGGCTTCTGAGGGTACATAGACAGTATCGTTAGTTGCATAGATGTGCTGTCGGGGTAGGCACAGGTTTGAGTTTTTCCCAAATACTTTGCCTGATTAAGAATCAATCTATTTGTTTACTGAATAATCGAGACCAAAGAGTTGCCAATAATGATCAGAAGGTGAAAACAAGTAGCTAACTCAGCAAGAAGGTGGAAAGAAAGGATGGCAATAATCCAAATAATCGGGCAGCAAAATAATAATCTAAACTTTTTTTGAATCTCATGTTCTGTTGTAGCATTTTCTTCACCACGGATTATGAAAGAATAATGACAAACTATGAGATCTTTCTTTTAAGATGGTAACTGAGTTTTAAGTATTGGAAATGTATATAAATTTGAAGCTTAATACATGTTGTTAAGTGTACTGAACTAGTGCTGAACTCAAGATCAAGGTGAAGGTAAAAACTTATATCTTTAGAGACCACACCCTCAAATTAAAGTTGACATGTAAACATTGACTTAAGGTTATAAGAAGCAGTCTCCTTTCTGGGAATCCGGAATCCGGGGTGGGGGGGTGTGATTTACACACGTGGCAGAATAATCCGTCGCAGGGACTGTGCACTCCAGAGAGGCAGAGCTATGGAGATAGATTAGTCTCAATATTATTAGTGTCAGCACGTCCACAATCTGTGAGTAAATATGAGATCAGTAAATATAAAACAAGTTCCACAAATCCAAAAATATATGACTTGAAAACTCAAAGAAATATTTTGCAAATATAAAATGGATCTGCAAATATACAAACTAATTCCACAAATTAAAACATATCTGTGAATTCATTACATTAATTTGCTGATGAAAAACTGTTTGTAAATATCTTCCTTGCATTTACAATTTTCGAACAGTCATTCGTGAATCCAGAGTTTAACTGTAAATTTTATTTGCATTTGTGGATCTTAATTTTACGCGTTGGATTTGAGTTGTGCACGGCAGACTTTTGAGACAAATCTTCCGCAGGTCTTAATGAAAATCCTCATGCATCTCTCTGCCATTTTCGGATAGTTTGTGATCGCTTGTTAGCAGGATTCTGGAAGAACTGATGAATGGATTTGCATGGAAATTTTGCTAAAATTTATCACTTTGATCAGGGCCAAGATTCAGACTTTTGACATTTCCAGTCCGTAAAGATATTGGCTGTAAATGGTCCTGTAATTTATGGAAATGTGTGCTCTCCCAGCTTTCTTTTTCCCACTAAAAATTAACAGTATTTGAGCGTGTGCTTTATTTTGTATAATGTCCCTAACACCCGATGAACAAAAACAAACCAATAAAACCCCAAAAGCGAATAATTACTTCCACTTTCTTTTTCTCACGATTGGATTTTTTTTTTCAATTTTATTGATATACGCTTAGATTGCAAAGTTCATGCAGCTGACTTCTTTTATAGCCTACATTTATCGAATCGTAGTGTTTGCATTTGTTGTTTTATTGCTGGTTCAATGCAGTGGCGTAGCCAGAAAAATGACACTGGGTGTGCCTTGGAAAAATGGAGTGTGCCACTTTAATTTTCTAAAGCACAAAAGGCTACACACCTTCACAAAAATAAAACAATCCATTACTCACTACCATATAGCAATAAGTTATGTGGTGGTGATTGCCTATAGGCAACAATCAGGCAGAAAATACTTTGATAACTGAAGCCCCAGTCTCTGCAAAACAGGATAGGCCTACAGTTTATGTACCTGTACCAGAGCCTTCACAGAAATACACCTATCCATTACTCTCGATATAGCTACAACACAGCCATAACACAGCTTATAAAAAGTGCTTTGGTCATTCTTTGGTTGTTATTTAAACAGTGCAATCATCATTTAAGCTTATCAAATAAAATAAAATAGGCCTTCTATAGAACAACAGCAGAAAAGATAACAATTTGACCTTTGTCTCTGCAAAAGTGAAACAGAAGGCTATAGCATCACAAAAAAACAAACAGTGCAATCAATCTTATATGCCTACTATGGCAACTAGGCAGAAAGGATAACTAGGCCAATTACAACACAGACTAGCCTAGCCTCATCTGGACCACCTCATGAGATCCATAGTAAAGAGTGTGTGCAATAGGATCAATGAAATGATTGAGTACCATAGCACTTTAAATTCTTACAAGAACATTACAGGCATTTTCTAGTAATATCATAGGATCTATAATACTATCAAGGATAATCAAGGTCACTTTCACCAATTAGCACCACAAATACATCAGGCGACTTGAGGGTAAGTAGCCTGCCCTGTTATAACTATATTTCAGTTATTTTTCGTTATGACTGCTAGATAACACTGTTACAGTATTACATGTTTAACATGCATCATTACACCCTCAAGAGGATGTGTTGCCAAAAAAAAGCGTCAGAGTCAATTTCCCCAGTGATGTGAAGAGGAGCAAAAAACTGTTGCCTCAAGTTAGTAGGAGCAATCTAACAATCATTAAAAATTAAAACAACTACAAATGTGAGGTAATCATCCTCCAACACTTTTTCACAACCAAAGACCACACAATTGGGAAGCTTAATGTCCAGTTTAATGAAAATAAGGAACAGGAAAAGGCTTCCAAAGCTTAGGAAGTCGAGACTCAGGGTGCAGGGTGAGTGTCGTCTGTGTCATTACGGGGGGTCCTCTGGCTCTAACCAAATTGGCTGTGGTTCTTCTGCTGAAAGAGAGAGAGGGTGAGAAAAAGAGAAAGGGTTAGACACCTATATTGGCTTGGATGGGAAATTGCACAGGAGATGTGGAGGGGCTTACTTTCCCAATGGAACATCATCAGTATGTTGAACAAAGTATGGAAAGTGGCATCAGTTACTGATGTGATGAGAATATGTCTAAAGATGTCTCATGTTCTACAGTCTTTTAGACATGTAATACAGTACAGCTTATTTTTTATTTTATTTTTTATTTTTGCATTCATTATGATTCCCCACTTAGCCTTCCATGTTTGGCCCAGTTTGACTTTTTATTTGGTTTTAATCTTGTATTTGGTCCCCAGCTTCCCTCTCCATTTGCCATCAATCCTAAATCAGCTGAGCGGCAACAAAATCTAAGCAGGTAATAGTCAACTGATTCACAAATCCCAAAACACTCAAACCATTGGTAACGATTTATTTTACTGCATACAAGTAAAAAAAAAAAAACACATAAAATCAATATTAATAGCGATGTATCACAATAAATAAAAGCCCTTTTATTATTGAATAACGTAAACTTTATCACACCAACGTCAGCTTTAACTCAAAATGGATAACCTCACTTCATCGCCACCACTCATCACAACACTGACAAAACCAATATATTTCTGCCAATTTTAAAATTAATAATTAATATTTGACTCCCCCACCCCACGAAAATCACGTCTGAGAGACATTTTACTCCAAATCCACGACGGCGGTGTATGAAATGGCATCGAAAGAACGGAATTTACAATTGGCTAGTATGCTGCTCGTGGTTAACGCTAGTTACTATGCGTTGCAACTTTAACAAGCTAGCTAGTATCCTAGCCAGTTTCCATTGCTGTGAAAAAATTAGTCCATTGGAGTCAATGGAAATGACGCGTCTCTCTCTCTCTCTCTCTGTCTCTCTCTCTGGCCTGGGCGTGCCAGCAGCCTGACTACGCGGCACTGGCACGTCCAGGCACATGTGTAGCTACGCCAGTGTTTCAGTGATCGCAAATTCTGTACGTCCAGCTGAATTACAAAGAAATATGTGCTCACTGACAATCGTGATCTAGATATTTTCCATTTGATGTAATGCTGTGGGCATAAAATCATGGCATCCTGGGTTTGAATATTTCTCTCATTTTGTGCGATGTAGCTTCAGTGAAGCGCTGCAACCAGCAGACAGAATATGTATATGACATAGTCCCATAGCATGAAAAAAAGCTTTTTTTTTTTTTTTTTTTTTTACTTTGAGCCCAGTTAAGGAACAACATAAATGAAAAATTAAAGTTTATGGGATGAAATGTGTTTTTTTTTTCTCAGGCAAAAATACAAATTTTGATTCAAATTCCATTGACACATTTATGTTTTTTATGTTGTTGATACAAACTGTTATGTGAATTCTTGATACCAAGGAAGATTTATGAAGATGATAGATGCAGTTGATTTACTACACAAATGTTACATTATAAAATATGCTCGCAGTTCATGTGAAATTTCTGAAGGCTATGCATTAATTTGGCAAAAATAAGTCCGCTAATACTCTTGGCATGGTGATAAGTGGTTGTCTCACTGAAATAAAAACTAAAGGCGATAAATGTAGTTTTTTTTTACATTATTCCATGATTATGCAGCACATTGTTGGTTTGCCCCAATGTTATTACTAATAATTTTGAGCTAAATTGAATAAAGTCATGTTAACTGTCCAATTACTGATCACGTATATAGAGGAAACCAGGGCAAAGTGAAACACCCCCAATAAAATCTGTCTTCATGCTGCCCTCCATCTAAGCTCATGCACCAAGAACACTGCATGGATGCTGCATCGTTTGTGACGGAACCGTGGAAATGAGTCAGGTATGTGTGCTTTTTACGGAAAATATTGTTTTTCCATATATTTAAACCAGTAATCCAAAAAACTATATTATCTGATAAATTATATTGTGCTTATGCTGAATTATCTCGAAAGCCATATTAATGATGGAGGGGGGTAAGCTTACTTTATACATGCTAACATGGCTGGCAAACAATTTCCGACATGACAGTGTTGCATATCGGGAGAAACCTCATATGGTCGGGGCAAAGTGGATGGGGCAGAGTGGAACACTATTTAACCTTGCCCCAGAGCGTTCCACAAAAGTATTTCAAGTATTGCTGGAAAATGCAGAATTTGCAACTTTCAAATATTCAAATGATTCAAGATGTAACTTGTCCTTAATCCCCTAATCTAGATCATGAAAATCAAGTGTTTCGCAGTGAACGACCGTGATTACTCCAGCCCACCTTACAGGTAGCAGGCCATTCAGAACTATGCAAGTATTATCAGGCCATAATAGTAAAACGATGTACCAGGACAGTACTTTACCTGGAACTAAATGATTTTGACAATGAAGACCTCTAGGGGAAGCATTCCATTTTGCCCCGTCCCGTGTTTCACTTTGCACTGAAGATCTGGGGCAAAACGGAATTTGTACATTTTTTTTTCAAGTTCATACCATTTAATAAAACTGATTCTTTGAGAAACGTTGTTCATGTCATTTGTTAGTAGTAAGCCTAAGGCAAGATTATAAACCCAAGGTTTTGCTTTACTTTGCTTTAAAATCCTGTTTTGGCTGGCCAAATATTTTTGGTCCGCTTTTCCCCAGGTTCCCCTATTTGCTTTGCAGATGTACACTGTGCTGCCGCTTTATCAGGTGCACCTTTCCAATACTGGACCAGATCCCCTTTGCCCCCAAAATAGCCTGAATTTGATGAGGCATGGACTCAACAAAGTGCTGAAGACATTCTTCAGAGATTCTGGCCAATTTTAGTATGAAAGCATCACACAGGTGTCGCAGGTTTGATCACTGCGTATTCATACAGTGAATCTCCCTTTCCAGTGCATTCCAGACTAGATTGAGATATGCAGACTGTGGAGGTCATTGGACTGTGTTGAACTCATTGTCATGCTGGTGGAAACGGCTTGAGAGGGCATGTACTTTGTGGCATGGTGTGTTATACTGCTGGAAGTAGCCATTAAAAACTATGTAGACTGTGGCCATGAAGAAGAACACGTGGTCAGGAACATGACACAGTTATGTGGCATTTAAACTGTCCTCAATTGATAATTAGGGGCCCAATGGGTGCCTAGAAAATATTATTTGCACCATTACACCACCATCACCAGCCTGAACCACAGTCAGAAGGAAGGTTGGCTCCGGAGGTATGTTGTTTGTGTTAATTTCAAACGGAACTATCTGGGCATGGTGCAGCAGAGATTTCTCAGACCGGGCAATTTTCTTCCACTGTAACCTTAGCCACGCTCGCCATTGTCATGTGACCTCTTATTAACAAGATTTTTTGTCCTGAGAAGCGCCACTCCTCTAGTATTTTTTATTTTTCATGCCATCATCTGTTATCTGCGTCAAAATCTTTGCCCTTTAAGCAGTTTCTGAGACATGCAGACAGTCCTGTATGGCTCCAAAATGGCCATAGTCATAGTCACTACGAACAAATTTCTCACCCATTCGGATGTAGGTCTGAAAAACAACTGAACCTGTTAACCATACCTGCATCTTTTCATGCATTGAGTTGCTTCCACATGATTGGCTGATCAGGTATTTGCATTAACAAAGACGTGTACGAAAAGTGGCTTCTGAGGGTACATAGACTGTATCGTTAATCGCATAGATGTGCTGTCAGGGTAGGATTGAGTAATTCCCAAATACTTTGCCTGATTAAGAATCAATCTATTTGTTTACTGAATAATCGAGACCAAAGACTCAACATTAAGATCAAGGTGAAGGTGAAAACCCTCAAATTAAAGTTGACATATGTAAACATTAACTTAAGGTTCTAAGAAGCAGTCTCCTTTCTGGGAATCCAGAATCTGGAATGGGGGTTGTGATTTACACACATGGCAGAAAAATCCGTCGCAGGGACTGTGCACCCCAGAGAGGCAGAGCTATGGAGATAGATTAGTCTCAATATTATTAGTGTCAGCACGTCCACAATCTGTGAGTAAATATGTGATCAGTAAATATAAAACAAGTTCCACAAATCCAAAAATATATGACTTGAAAACTCAAAGAAATATTTTGCAAATATAAAATGGATCTGCAAATACACAAACTAATTCCACAAATAAAAACATATCTGTGAATTCATTACATTAAATTGCTGATGAAAAACTGTTCGTGAATATCTTCCTTACGTTTACAATTTTCAAACAGTCATTCGTGAATCCAGAGTTTAATTTTATTTGCATTTGTGGATCTCAATTTTACGCTTATGGCTTTGCGTTTTGCATGCGAAGACTTTTGAGACAAATCTTACGCAGGTCTAAATGAAAATCCTCATGCATCTCTCTGCCATTTTCAGATAGTTTGTGATCGTTTGTTGGTTAGCAGGATTATGAAAAAACTAAAGAATGGATTTGCATTGAAATTTTGCTAAAATGGATCACTTTGATCAGGGCCAAGATTCAGACATTTCCAACCCGTAAAGATATTGGCTATAAATGGCCCTGTAATTAATGGAAGTGTGTGCTCTCCCAGCTTTCTTTTTCTCAATAAACATTAACCGTTTTGAGCGTGTGCTTTATCTTGTATAACGTCCCTAACACCCGATGAACAAAAATAAACCAATTAACCCCCCAAAAGCGAATAAGTGGGCCTACTTCCACTTTCTTTTTCTCACGACCGGATTTTTTTTTTTTTTCAATTTTATTGATATATGCTTAGATCGCAAAGTTCATTCAGCTGACTTCTTTTATAACCTACATTTATCGAATCGTAGTGTTTGCATTTGTTGTTTTATTGCTGGTTCAATATTGGCTATTATATGGCTATTTAAAACATAGGTCCGGTTGTTGATGTTCTTTAGCCTATGACCGAAATCCTGGAATATTAGCGGCCATATAATCCGTCAATAAAGTCTAAAGCGTAAACAGTGGGTGCTGATTTCATTATCTATAAACGTTTCTATGTTGAAGAGAGCCTTGGAAATCCAATTTCATGTTCAGCCTATTATGCAGCGGTCCCGTTTGCGCTCCAGATAACGCATGCGGTCTGGGAAAGATTGTAGAATGCTGAGTGCACCGATTTGTTAACTTGTCAAGCAATCTCTCTTGTATACTTGAAAATTTAAATCGTTGTTAGTGCCTGTCTATTTCTTAGTATTCTCCCTCCCCCGCTTAGTACCCGTTTTATGTCTATCATGTAGCTTCGCAGCAGTTGCATATGACATACATTCGTCGTCATGGTAAATTGCGACATTGAAGCGGTCCCACGCTGAACTTTTCTGTCCTTACATTTTTTTTTCGTCCCTTTTTGTTTACTCTCTTCTCTTTCTTGCCTCCTCTGCTGTTGGAATTTAGAAACCGCACAATTTATGCACAAGCGCAGTGAGAATCTAGTAGGCCAATTTGTGCCAGACGAAAGATGAAGCTAAAAATATGTTTACGTGATGGACAATGTAGGCTAGTGAATATTTTCACTTTAAGCATTTATTATTTCACCCATCCGGTATTAATCAAAATCTTAATTTTTTATGATCCACCCACCCAATCTACGGATTAACCACGGGTCCAGTGGATGTAAACGCAAATTAGTATTTTCATGCAAAATTGACCAATATTTTTGCTCAGTGGAATGAGAAAGAAGCAGTTCGCCTCAGACCATCAGTTTCGTTCGTTGCTCGAGCACTCTTTGACGAACTTAGATGACAACTAATGACAACTTAAGAGAGTTATTATTGAGAATAGCTAACTGAAATTGAAACCAAGTTCAAATTCTGCCGTCACACCATCAACACTTCTGAGAGGCGCGGTCACGCTGTCTCCACTTTTAAAGGGGACCTATTATGAAAAACTCACTTTGTCAGGTCTTTTGCACTTACATTTCAATATCTGGAGTCAGGGCTGTGGCAAGGACAAAATTTCAACCGAGGTCCATGTTGGGAAGAAGAAGAATAACATCGGCATAATAATAATAATAATAATAATAATAATACCCTTATAAAAATGCACCATGCTGTACCATGGTATTAATACCATGGTAAATGTACAACATTATTATTTTGGGCCCACGGTACACACTTGCATCGTGGTTAGTACTATGGTAAATGTCCCACGGCACGGTATGGCAAATATACCATGGTACAGCATGGTACACATCCCAACCCAGATGGCATTTTAACGTTTTTTCACTGTTGAATCAACATCATGGATCATAGTTGAATCACCATTGAATTATGTTTTGATTTTGAAAGATGATTCAACGTTGATTTTGCAACGTTTTTCCCCCATTGGGCATGAGTACCGTACACAACCTCCACTTTTTGGGTTTTTTTTTTTTTTTTTGGCCAGAACGATTTTAAAGGGGGCACAAATATTTTTGGGGGGTTTTATGAGTGAGAAGGGGGTTTAGAATGATGGGGGAAATTTTTAAAAGGAAGGGGTGGATGTGGAAAAAATTTTTGTGGTAATTCCAGTTGCCACCACTGTGCTCTTCCCTCATAATACACAAACTATGTACAATCTCTCCAACTGCTTCTGACCTTCTTTTTTATGTGTTTTCTTTTTTCCTCCATGGATGAGGCTGTGAACAAAGGTTTACATGTTAAGTTAGACATTACATTAGTGTTTGCAGTTGGATTTGAACCTGGGAGCCTGTGGACAAAGCAATTTCAAACACACCATACACTGTGGTCTTAACCACTACACCAACTGAGTTTGTTACCAGCTCAGCGCATCAGTTTCCATTCATCGCTGAAGGGTGAAAGACAACCAAAGGTATTATATATATTTTTTTCATTTATTTTTCTTTCTTTTATTTATTGTTGTCAATGAGGAGACGTCATGTAAATATCCATTTTGATGTGTTTCATGCTGGTGAGTCGGCTGATCCGTTGACCCTGGGTAGAATAATTTGAGCAGAACGAACCATTCTTTGTGGCTGAGTTGGGTTAAGGTTAGGGTTAGGCACAGGGATAGAGATAGCAATCCTTATGAGTTGGGTTAAGGTTAGGTATAGGGATAGGGATAGGGACAGCATTCCCTATGAGTTGGGTTAAGGTTAGGTCAACCGTGTCATGGCTGCCACCTTTATAAGCTTGCCGCATGTATAGACACTCTAGAAATTAAAGTGTAAATTCTCTTAACTGGATGTGCGCTCAACATTTTTCCACACCTGAATATTTCACTTGGTATCTAAACATTATGGTAAGCCAAAAAAGTTGTGATTTTTTCGATTTTGCAGGAGGTTGTGTGTGGTACTCTTACCCAACGTTGTTTCAATTTTGTTTCAACGTTGAAACAAATCTTGTTCAAATTTCAGTGTTAATTTGAGATTTTTTTTTTGTTAACCTTTTTACAACCATCAGACTTAAACATTTTTTCAATAGCGTCTCAACGATGAAACGACAACTGACATAATTTCAACCATATTTCTACGTTGAAGGTCGGTCGTGTGCCGGCTGGGATTACAGCCATCAGAGTTAAACATTGTTTCAATAGCATCTCAACAATGTAACGACAACTGGCATAATTGCAACCATATTTCTATGTTGAAGGTTGGTCGTGTGCCGGCTGGGATTACAACCATCAGAGTTAAACGTTGTTTCAATAGCGTCTCAATGATGAAACGACAACTGACATAATTTCAACCATATTTCTGCATTGAAGGTCAGTCATGTGCCGGCTGGGATTACATCCATCAGAGTTAAACATTGTTTCAATAGCATCTCAACGATGAAACGACAACTGACATAATTGCAACCATATTTCTATGTTGAAGGTCGGTCGTGTGCCGGCTGGGATTACAATCATCAGAGTTAAATGTTGTTTCAATAGCGTCTCAACATTGAAACGACAACTGACATAGTTTCAACCATATTTCTACATTGAAGGTCGGTCGTGTGCCGGCTGGGATTACATCCATCAGAGTTAAACATTGTTTCAATAGCGTCTCAATGATGAAACGACAACTGGCATAATGGCAACCATATTTCTGCGTTGAAGGTTGGTCGTGTGCCGGCTGGGATTACAACCATCAGAGTTAAACATTGTTTCAATAAGCGTCTCAACGTTGAAACGACAACTGACATAATTTCAACCATATTTCTCGTTGAAGGTCGGTATTGCCAGCTGGGATTACAACCATCAGAGTTAAACATTGTTTCAATAGCGTCTCAACGTTGAAAGCGACAACCGACATAATTTCAACCATATTTCTCGTTGAAGGTCGGTCGTGTGCGGCTGGGATTACAACCATCAGAGTTAAACATTGTTTCAATAGCGTCTCAATGATGAAACGACAACTGGCATAATGGCAACCATATTTCTGCGTTGAAGGTTGGTCGTGTGCCGGCTGGGATTACAACCATCAGAGTTAAACATTGTTTCAATAGCGTCTCAACGTTGAAACGACAACTGACATAATTTCAACCATATTTCTACGTTGAAGGTCGGTCGTGTGCCAGCTGGGATTACAACCATCAGAGTTAAACATTGTTTCAATAGCGTCTCAACGTTGAAACGACAACTGACATAATTTCAACCATATTTCTACGTTGAAGGTCGGTCGTGTGCCGGCTGGGATTACAACCATCAGAGTTAAACATTGTTTCAATAGCGTCTCAACGTTGAAACGACAACTGACATAATTTCAACCATATTTCTACGTTGAAGGTCGGTTGGTGTGCGGCTGGGATTACATCCATCAGAGTTAAACATTGTTTCAATAAGCGTCTCGGCGTTGAAATGACAACTGACATAATTTCAACCATATTTCTACGTTGAAGGTCGGTCGTGTGCCGGCTGAGATTACAACCATCAGAGTTAAACGTTGTTTCAACAGTGTCCCAATGATGAAACGACAACTGACATAATTTCAACCATATTTCTACGTTGAGGGTCAGTCGTGTGCCGGCTGGGATTACAACCATCAGAGTTAAACGTTGTTTCAATAGCGTCTCAATGATGAAATGACAACTGGCATAATTGCAACCATATTTCTGCGTTGAAGATTGGTCGTGTGCCGGCTGGGATTACAATCATCAGAATTAAACGTTGTTTCAATAGCGTCTCAACGATGAAACGACAACTGGCATAATTGCAACCAAATTTCTATGTTGAAGGTCGGTCGTGTGCCGGCTGGGATTACATCCATCAGAGTTAAACGTTGTTTCAATAGCGTCGCAACGTTGAAACGATAACTGACATAATTTCGACCATATTTCTGCGTTGAAGGTCGGTCGTATGCCGGCTGGGATTACAACCATCAGACTTAAACATTGTTTCAATAGCATCTCAATGTTGAAACGACAACTGACATAATTTCAACCATATTTCTACGTTGAAGGTCGGTCGTGTGCCGGCTGGGATTACAACTATCAGAGTTATACGTTGTTTCAATAGCGTCTCAATGATGAAACGACAACTGACATAATTTCAACCATATTTCTACGTTGAAGGTCAGTCGTGTGCCGGTTGGGATTACAACCATCAGAGTTAAACATTGTTTCAATAGCGTCTCAACGATGAAACGACAACTGACATA
The DNA here is from genome assembly GCA_029692085.1 of Gymnothorax javanicus. Classification (NCBI taxonomy): domain Eukaryota; kingdom Metazoa; phylum Chordata; class Actinopteri; order Anguilliformes; family Muraenidae; genus Gymnothorax; species Gymnothorax javanicus. The sequence goes on along the minus strand of CM056210.1, from coordinate 17,391,791 downwards.
ATTTCAACCATATTTCTGCGTTGAAGGTCGGTCGTGTGCCGGCTGGATTACAACCATCAGAGTTAAACATTGTTTCAATAGCGTCTCAATGTTGAAAGCGACAACTGACATAATTTCAACCATATTTCTCGTTGAAGGTCGGTCGTGTGCCGGCTGGGATTACAACTATCAGAGTTATCGTTGTTTCAATAGCGTCTCAATGATGAAAGCGACAACTGACATAATTTCAACCATATTTCTACGTTGAAGGTCAGTCGTGTGCCGGTTGGGATTACAACCATCAGAGTTAAACATTGTTTCAATAGCGTCTCAACGATGAAACGACAACTGACATAATTTCAACCATATTTCTGCGTTGAAGGTCGGTCGTGTGCCGGCTGGATTACAACCATCAGAGTTAAACATTGTTTCAATAGCGTCTCAATGTTGAAACGACAACTGACATAATTTCAACCATATTTCTACATTGAAGGTCGGTCGTGTGCCGGCTGGGATTACAACCATCAGAGTTAAACGTTGTTTCAATAGCGTCTCAATGATGAAACGACAACTGACATCATTTCAACCATATTTCTACGTTGAAGGTCGGTCGTGTGCCGGCTGGGTAGGGATTATCGCAGGACTATTCGAATGAACAAGTTTTAGCTCGGTGTACCTCATATACTGGCAACCATATCTGTGCTTAGAGGCTTCATAGGAACATGCCAAAAGAGTACATTTGAAAAGAAGTGGAGTGCAAATGCCATGTCTTCACAACTATGGCTCAGGCAAGCTCTTCTCATTTCAGCAAATATGTAGACAGCGTACATTTCATTTTTTGATAATGCATACACTTGAAAAGTTTTTAATGCTTTACTTTTATTTGTGATGGAATATTTTGAGTGTGGTATTAGTACTTTCCCTTTGCTAAAGCATCTGAATACATCTTCCACCGCTGTATGCTTTAAATGCCCTGTCCAAAGAATTTAAACCGTAGCATCACTTGAGCCGTGGAGTTTGCCAATTTCATAAATAAGCATTTGACTCAAGATTCTTGCATGTGTATCTAGACGTGTTTTGAGCGATGATCATCCAGTGAAGTTTGAGTGCTGAAGGCCGGGTGTCCAGATCACCTTTTCTTTGCATTGTTGTGGTGGAAGAATAAAATGTCTATTTAAAACACTGCTATGTCTTTCCTGGCCTGCTTTCTGACGTCTTTTTCTCCCTGTAGGACATCAAATGAGTTCCTTTGAAGACTGCTCATTCAAGGAAAAATTTATCTCCCGTCTCTCTGAGTATAATGTATAATAAAATGGTTTGTTTAATGCAATGGGTTGCCTTGTTCATTTTGTACTATTGACAAAACACTTTTATCGGCATAAATTGTGCAGTTGCTTGCATTCATTGATATCCACTTGCTGTACATGTTTACATGAATGTCTTGGCATAATATTTAGATGTAATAATGACCATAGAGACACGAAAATATAAGTTCATCCAATCTAAACATCATCTGCATTATGGGGAGCAATCCTTTCCTCCAAAATGAAACGAAAAAAAAAGTGATTAATTCTGTAAAACAACACTCCCCAGAAAAAAATCCTACTATAATTGAAACCAGCATCGTGATCAATGAACATAATGCGTATATACTAAGCCAACCGAAAATTTCTCTGAATTCTACGAAAATTTCGCCGCTGTCTACGTATTCTATGTCATTAGAAAAATCTCCCTTTTCTTCCATAATCTTAGCAGTGTAACTGAAAAATGCTGTCTGTCCGTCATTCCCAAACAAAATGCTGTTCTATCTATTGAGTATAAGTGTAGTCAATGTGGTAGTCAGTACACATTCTACGTTAATATTGACGGAAACCTGCCGCAAATGTAATCACTGCCTCTATCTGTCCCGCTTGAAAGCATTCAAACTAGTTGACAGCGCGGGTTTATGGAGCTGCATGGACCACGTGACAGTGTACCAAAGTGTGTCGTAACTCTGTTCTTCAACGGCTTTGGGTGTACCATGGTAACGGCAGGGAGTATGTAATGTTTTAGGTAAGGAATAAGCAGACTAGGCTTGAGATGCTTGGTGATTTAATTTTCCGTGCGCTTCCTCCAATCTCAATTAACATGGCCATCCATCACTTCACTTCCGCATTTTCTTTTTCAAACTCTTTTTCTCCCCTGCCCATTAATCAATTATAGAGAACCCCTAGAGGTCAGGAGGACACAACACACCCCCTTTTCGTAAGAAGAAACCTACCCACTGAATAACATGAACAATTAGTAAACAGTCATTAAGGATACCTCAAGTAACAACCATTATCAAACAACCGTTTGCATTCTTCTTAGATTAAGTATGAGTATATACATTGTTTTCTTTTACATGTCAATGCGCATAATATTTCTTTTCTTTTGCATAATCATGAGCATTTTTTTTTTTTTTTTTTAACAGTGCCTGAGCTGACACCTTACCATGACTGGACCTGTTTAATTTTTTTCAGTAAGTGTGATAATCCCTTAGCCAAACTGGACAGCGTCTAACTCTTGGTGAAGTCTCTGGTGTATGAGAGCGAGCAAGAGTGTCGGTCTCACTCTCGGAGAAGTCTCTGGAGTGTGGCGTGACCAGAAGTATCTGGAGGCTGTTGGGCAGGTACTGGATCAGTAGGCACCATACTGTGGGCGGATGTCAGATGTGATGCATGCCAGGTCCTTCCATCTGACATGACATATGTACAAGGGCCCACCTGTCTCTTTATTTCAACAGGTTCTGTGAACTTTGGGTGACCCTTAGGAACATGCAGTGGTTTTTGGGATCGCACTTTATCCCCTACTTTGAAGGACGGAGTGCGTGCTCCTCGTTTGGTGTCCGTGTAGGATTTCATTTGTGCCTGGCGAAGGGACACTCGTTTCCGGACCTCGGTGTCGACCTTGCTAGTCAACTGCGGCGCAGGAAGGACATTCAGCTTTGTGCGCATTTTCCTGCCGTGTAGCAGTTCGAATGGAGAAACGCCTGTAGCTGCATGAGGCGTAGCACAGTAAATATGTAGGAATTCTTTGACAGTCTGTTTCCACGGCTTGGATTCCAGGATAGCAGACTGAATACTTCCCTTCAGCACACGATTGAATCTTTCAATGGCACCGTTGGAAGCAGCATAGTACAGGGAAGAGCGAATGTGCGTAATCTGTCTCTCCCTCAGAAAGGTGGAAAAGGCAGCGGAAGTCAGCTGACAGCCATTGTCTGTAACAAGGGACTCACAGTCACCATGGCGAGAGAAAACAGCTGTCAGGAAGTCAATCACCCGTTCTGTGGTCACTGTGGGGGTGAACGCAACCTCTGGCCATTTTGAATAATAGTCAGTCAATGTGATGGCATAGCGGCAGTCCCAATTGGCCGTTTCAAAGGGGCCCACTATGTCTAAGGCCAGTTTGCGCCATGGCCCATCTGGAAGGGGCACAGGTTGTAGTGGTGCAGCAGAGGGTTTCGCTGTTCTGTCCGCAGACTGACATAGCTCACAAGTTGCGATCTGTGCACTAACCATGTCCTGCATACATGGCCACCAGTACAGATCTCGAAGGCGCTGTTTACTACGAACAATGCCTTGGTGGCTTTCGTGGGACAGCGCTACAAATTTGTCACGCAGTGCAATAGGAACAATCAAACGTGTACCTCTGAATACTATGGAGTCTTTCACCGCCAGTTCAGTTCTCAGTCTGTAGTAGGGTTTCAGCTCTGGACTGACCACAGCAGCAGAAGGAGGCCAGCCACGGGAGATCTGAGCATGCAGGGCAGTCATTTCAGGACAAGTAGAGGAAGCAGAGTCAAATTCACTAGGAGTTACTGCAGTCAGGGCAGTTGAGAGCAGGGCTACTAACTCCCGGTTCAGTGTTAAAATCCATTTCTGGAGCGTTTGGCAGAGGAGGCGTGACAAGCAGTCAGCCGTGTAGTTCTGAGCACCGGCCCTGTAGCTAATGTCATAGTCAAAACACAGTAATCTAGCGGACCAGCGTGCAATGCGCATACCAGCACGGTCAGTTCCTTTTGTGGTCAGTAGGGTAGTGAGAGCCTGGTGGTCAGTTTTAAGTTTGAATCTACGACCCCAAAGGTATGGCCTCCATTTTTCAACAGCCCAAACACAACCTAAAGCTTCCTTCTCTACAGTAGAGTATTTTCTTTCTACTGGAGTCAGCGTTCTCGACAAACTGATCCCGTATCATTTCTTTACATGTCTGTCCAAAGTCACATGTAGTCGCTAGGTCTCGCAATGCAGCAATGTATTGCAGAATACTCTCATAAGGTCCTTGTACACGTTTTCTAAATGCGTGTCTCTCCACCACGACATTCACTTTAGCAATGAAGTGTGCTTTCAGTGCAATAATAGCTCCGTCATAGGTATCACCTGCATCCGGTAGGCTGTGGAAAATTCTCTGGCCCTCGGTACCCAGGCAGTGAAGCAGCAACGCCCTTCTCGCATCAGGCCATTCCTCTCCCGAAGCATTGATCATGAGCAGGTAATTCTGGAACATCTTTAGCCATGTGGGTAACGGTATAGCCGGCTCTCCGGGGCAGGGCAAAAAGAAACTCGGGAATGGAGCAGCAACAGCCATCTCAGCCAAAAAGGCAAAAAATGGGTTCAGAACTCGTTGCCAATTTGTTTTGTAATGTTTTAGGTAAGGAATAAGCAGACTAGGCTTGAGATGCTCGGTGATTTAATTTTCCGTGCGCTTCCTCCAATCTCAATTAACATGGCCATCCATCACTTCACTTCCGCATTTTCTTTTTCAAACTCTTTTTCTCCCCTGCCCATTAATCAATTATAGAGAACCCCTAGAGGTCAGGAGGACACAACAGAGTACCGTGGTACAGGGCGGGTGAACCACGGTAACGGCAAGGATTACCGTGGTACCATAACGAAGTACCATGGTACCACTATGAAAAACCATGGTACCAAGAGTGTACCATGGCACAATTCAGACTTACCATAGATATACCATGTGTACAATGATTTTACCGTGCTATTTGCATGGTACAGCACGGTACATTACTATAAGGGTAATAACACCACCCTGCATCATTTTTGCTGAATAAAATCCAATTCTTGTTTCTTACTAACTTCAGAGTGCTGATTCCAAAAATAGTGTCAATTTTGCTCTAGCATGTTACATTTTCTCACAATGTATGATGTGCATTTCATTGTAGGCCTATTGTCACTTTCGACAACCACTTGTACGATTAAGAAGGGCTTAACCACCGGAAAAACTGCCACAATGAATGATTTCTATTTCCCTCTGAGCCAGGTGAGAACTATTCAATTCTTGGCTGATTTTCACATGTAGAATGATTCTGAGGACATTATTTTGTGCTTAATCCTGATGTCAGATGTAGTAATATGGCCACTGACAGAGAAAAATGCAGACATGATACAGATGTTTTCTGCAACATCTGTTGGTGTTTCATTACACCCAAATAGCATTTGTAGCTGTTTTGATCGGTGCATAAAAGTCAATGTATATGATATAATAAGGAATATCTTCATTTTTATTTTGTAAAAAAAAAAAAAAACTGTGATAGAAACTTTTTACTCGCATTTTTTAACTCAGCATCCTCAGATTAGGTAATATGAGGCCTTTTTGGGAAATCAGCAGAAAATTTTTTTCAGCATGCAGGGTGGTGTAGTAAATAATAATAATAATAATAATAATAATAATAATAATAGTAATAATAGGGCCTCTACTTTGCTTGGTGCTCAGGCCCTAAAAAGATGCAGGTCTCTTGGTATAAAAGGTGATATTGCTCTGGCTGTACCTCTTTGACATGTTCTGACTCCCTATGCTGTTTCGATAAAAATGAAGATCAAATAAATAATACATGTACCTGTAAAATTGTGCAAGTTACTGCAAATAGGTCATTCCATTCAAAGCGGACCCATTTTGAGAAACTTGGCACCACAGAAAAATTTGAAAGAAATCATGGGTGTTTGCCATCATTTCAAATGGTCAAATTCCAAATCAGTAACATTTTACAATGTACTGTACACAAATTTCTGCATAGGTACGACAGAACTAATGAGTACCTACTTAGGAACAAATGAGGAGGTAGCTATTCAGGAAAGAATGAGGATTTTGATACAAAAAAACTGCAAGTAGATAATAAAGAACGGATGAGGAGGTATTACAAGAACTAACAAGTAGATACTTAGGAACTAATGAGGAGGTACTGAGTAGCAAATGAAGATTATGGTATACAAAACTGCAAGTAGGTACTAAGGAACTAATGAGGAGGTATTAAAGAACGAATGATTCTTTCAAGAGGGCGTCGCGCAACATATGTAAAGCATGCAACATACATACATGGGCAACAAGCTCACACGTGCTCTCGCTACTCTGAACACGCCCCTATTGTCACAAGAAGGCACGAAATCTGCTGTGTCAACAAGACAAACTTTTTATTTTCAGTGAGAAAAAAAATGACTTTGCCTTCCTTTTGTTCAATCTAATTGGTTTATCTATTTCCATCATGCATCTACTAAACGCCTTTGGTGTAGGAAAACAAATGGATGATCCTGGTTTATTTGAGGAATTGTGCAAATGCGTTGAGTCTGGGAGGGGTGTCTCTCTCTCTCTCTCTCTCTCTCTTTCCCTCTCTCTGCGTTGATGCCACAACAAAATAGACGCACACTTCTCGTGATAATGGATGACGGGGGAATTTAACCTGAGCTTAAAAAGGGCTGGTAGATTCAGGTGTCTCACTGATTGGTTGGAATAAAAACCTTCCCCCACACTGGCCCTTTCTGAATAAGGTTGGATATCTCTGCTTTACGGTAAGCCCCTGAGCCTTCTCTAGAAACACATTTGGTTGATGTAGACATATCATTTGAATGGTCAAGCAGAAGCTGAATTCTCACATGGAAATGGGGACGCAAGTAAATTGGCGCCTATTTTTTACCTCGTGGCAGAATGGTTTCAGTAATTTAGCAGTCACTGTTTCAATGTGTCATCACACTGAGTATCAGGCCTTGTGTCCAGAGGAGGATTAAGGTGTTCATGGGCCCCTAGGCTACTCTTTGTGCCCCCCCCCCCCCCATTTAGTGTCATAAATGGCTCACGCACAAATACTAAGGTGAACTAAGGTGTCCTTCGGATGAGACGTTAAACCGAGGTCCTGACTCACTGTGGTCATTAAAGATCCTATGACACTCTTCGATAAGAGTAGGGGGTTCTCCGGTGTCATGGCTAAAAGTCCCAACCTGGCTCTTTCGACCTGCCACCTAATCATCCCCTGATCTAAATTGGCTGTGCAAATTGCCCTCTCCCTCCCCACCTCAACCCCCAGGGCTCCCTTGAAAAAGAGATTTCAATCTCAGTGGGACTTCCCTGGTTAAATAAGGGTTTAAAAAAAAATAAATAAATAAAACGCTGGCATACACACACATAGAGACAGCCAGAACTACAGTGTTTCCTCTACATTTATTCAAGTGGTTGGACTGTCACAGTTAGAAAATTACCACCACATCACAGCTGGATAAAATGAGAAATAGAGCATTACAAAGAAAACATTACAAACCAGCAGAGGACACAGTGCATAGAAGTAGCCCTTAAATGATAAAAAAAAACCACTAGCACTTGAAGCAAAACTAAGATCAATAGGGATGGAAGTGGAGAGAATACCAAATATTACCCTCTGGCCTCTGCCACTACTGCCACAAAACATACAAAGGAAACACTGCACCATGAACAGCAAAACAACAGAATTCCCTGCTTTCACAGTTCAATTGCACACTGGTAACCCCCTCTTTTACTGAGACAAAATCACAACATCCTTACTGAGACACAAACCATTGTGCAATACATTAAACTGTGGATAAAACAAAGTCATAATAAACACAGCAGCACATAATAACAGCAATGAACAGCAGCAGAACATAAATAGGCACATATTCATCATGGCTAACGCAGCTGTAAAATAGAACCAGCCTTAAAAATTAACCTGTGTAATACGTGTCAAATTTGTGGAATAAAATTCCCTGAGAAAGAGTTCCATACCCACCCTCCACTTTCCTCGGCTTTTTTTAAAATTAGTCGTAACGATTTTAAAAGGGGCACAAATAATCTGAGGGGTTTCATTAGTGAGAAGGGGTATATAATTTAATATTTAATTTTGCGAATGCATATGCTGCGCCTGCCCTAGAAACCTGGTGTGTCATCAGTCATTATCGCTGGCTAGTAGCTGTGTAGGATGATTGACTCTCGGCCCCCAAATAGCTCTCATGCTTTGGTTGAATCCTTTTGTGTCATTAAGGTCAGCCAGTTCTTGCAGGTCAGCTGCCTTCCTGGTCCACCATTCATTTTTCAGTTTCCTGCAGTGATGTTGGAGTACTCTGCAGCTACTCTTGTGCACAGCCGCGTTAGATCGAGTGACTCTGTTGAGCAAATTGACTCGAGCTGCATCTCTTCTCTTAATCAGCTCTTGTAGCTCCAAACTATTCTCGTCAAACCAGTCTTCATATTTTCCTCTTCAAATAGCCCAGTTTTTCCTTTGAAGCAGCATACACTACTTTGAATGTTGAGCAGCATACATGATTTGAATGTGTCCCACAGCTGATCCACGGATTGTTCTGTGTCAGCAGAGATATCGTCCAGCTCGTCGTCCAGGATGTTCTTCAGTTCCTCCCGCAGAGGATTGTCTTTCAGCCTGTTGACACTGAGCCTGGTACTTGGTTTGGGTGTTTTCTTCATCTTCTTACGCACTTTAAGCTTCACAGTTGATTTTATCATGATGTGGTCAGTACTGCAGTTTGCGCTTCATGATCGTTTAAATTGTTGAAATGAAATAAAACACAGTTTGAAACGCCTTTGTGTAATTTTATATTACGCTGATTTAAATGCACCAAAGTGTGCGTCCGAAAGAATGAAAGTCGCCTCACTTTAACGGGGAGAACTAGCAAAGTCTGATACTGTGGATTGTTTCCGGAGTTATTGTATTGTTAATTTAGAAAATGAGTCACTACATGTCGGGACTAATAATTGTTTTAAAGCGATGTATCTGTGTAAGACAAAACAGGAGACTTTTGGCATGATTATTTGACGTTTAGGATTAGGGTTCTAGTTAAGGGTTAGGGGTTTAGGGGTTTTTGTTTTTAACTGGTGCTAAATAAGGGCGCTAAAAGCCTCCTTTTTTGTTGTATATCGCCGCTTGGTCAGGTTGTGTCACCAAATGATGAGTCAGGATGAGAGCGTGCTAATTTTGCAGAGATTCTTAAACTCTTAGGTATTATGTGTGTAATGCACACTTTTTTAAAACCTCAACTAGGATAAAGAGGGGACAGTATTGAAAATGCATATTAAGAAAAGAAATCAGTGATTTCTAAATTTACTTTGTTCTATTTCATAGTAAACAGTATGAGGACAAGATATTTAACAATGTGGCTGGTAAACTTCCGTTTTTTTTTTTTTTTTTTTTTTTTTTTTTCTAAATGAACACCCATCCCACCCATTCAGGCCTCCAACACATTCCAAAAAAGCTGTAACAGGGACAAATTTAAGACTATTAATGAGATGAAAAAAAAATTTAATTATGTTATGATATGAAAGAGCTGATGTCATCAGGTGATTGCAATCATGATTGGGGATAAATCAGCATCCAGGAATATGTACCTAAGGTACCCAAAATAACCATAACATTGTATTGAGAAATGTACTGGGAGGTGTCCTTAAAAGGTCCCCTATTATGCCACCAGGTGCACAGCTATTTAGCCATTATGAGCCAGTTCAAAATCTCCCCTCCCTGACATCTCAAAGGGGAGTGACCACACAGAATAATGAAATCTGATTGACTGCTTGGCTGAAGGTGATCAGTTCTTCTTGCCTCTGGTTGGTTACCTCCCCATATGATGTCAAGAGGGAAAAGATTTTGAAATGGCTTGTAATAACTAATTAGCTGTGCACCTGGTGACATAGTAGGGGTCCTTTAAGCAAACTATATATTTGATGACATCACAATATACCTGTCTTGCAGAACACAGGAATTCTGTTCAATGCTATATTTTTATGGTTTAAAGGTCTATATGAGTCTACCACTGTTAACTTGACTTTAAGGTTTATGACGAATAAGAGAGGGCAGAAAACACATCAAGAATATTAATTTTATAAGGATTGATAAGGATGATGTGATAAATAATGAAAAATCACTTCAAACAAGATTTTCAAAGTCATCCACCAGTTCAGGAACAAGATAACCTCTCATTCCTTGCCATAACACCACCTGCAGATATCTCTATTGTCAATATTATTACATTTATGTAGCCAATTACTATGTGAATCGGTGAACAGTAATTTGGATGCATGTGGGGACATCTGGTGGTCAGTTTGGACCCCTGGTTTCCAAACTAGTTACTGTGGTCCAGCGGTATGGAGAGTCATTTTAACATTTATTCCATATTCTTGATATCAGACAGTAGTATTCTCTACTAGTTCAGTCTTTATCTGCACTAATGGGCCTTCTGAACCAGACTAGTAACACCAAATGTCTTACTAGTTAACTAGTGACCTGCAAACCACTGACATGTTAACTATCCACATGGAGAGAATCTACTTGAACATATAGGTTATAACATGGGGTCATAGATAGGCTTCTCGAACGAGCAATGATCATCAAACTGGCCGTTTTCATATATTATAGGCACATATAGGTACATATAGGGGAACTCTAATCTATATAACCCTTCCCAGCAGGCCCTTCGCAATTTGCATCCCTGTACCACATTGGCCAATTGCGCGCTACTTCAGAAAAGAGCTGCCGACCACTGCTGGTTGATACAAGGTGGGGACTAAAACCTTTATGTTTATATAGGTTCTTTCCGTGTGGGAATTTAAGAATCCTTGTTATTTCATCCCTGTAGGAATAAGTCTGGGACCTTTAGTTGCTATACAAGCATCTCAGATAAAAGACAAGTGTCTGTTCATTAAAACTGTGAACAGAAATGTAAACTTTGTCTTCAAATTCATTAACCACAGTGAAATGCTCAGATAGATGTGGGGATGAAAATGACTTTTGAAAGGCATGTTTACTTAAATGTATGTTCTTCTATGTACTTTTATTTTGTTATTTTTACTTTATTTTGCTACATTTAGACTAATGACCTCTGAGCCATATTCATCCAGAAACTGCATTGCAGACAAGATAGAAAACGTTGCATTTGGTGGATGTAACAGTGTAGTGTATAACCTTTCAGTGGATGTGCATGAAATGTAATGATGTGAATCCAATTTTATCTAAGGTGGTGAATCTGGAAGTGACTTAAACTTGAAAAAATGCTTAATTGATGAAATCAACATAATCAAACCATTTTGTTTTTATACATTTCCTTCTCTTCCACAATACACAACTCAATCTTCATAGAATGGAAATAAGTATGGTCAAGAAAGAATTTATGACCTTGTTATTGTTAGTGTTTCAGGAAAAAAATGTAACAAATAGTATTAGATATTTGTGTTGATATCATAGCTCTTTGTCTCCTCTCACTTGCCATAGTTAATAATGACTGGTTTACACATAACATGCCGTTGTCGCATGTCAACATGTATTTGGGATCAAATATGATGCCAATTTCACGTGTTCACATGCGATTAATAAGTTATTGCGTGAAATTCTTGTTATTTCTGTAAGGGACTTTGGACTAATTTGCAGATATTACCTTGAGAATAAAAATATGAGCTAGGCATCATGTATGACAGTTGCAAAAGTGAGATATGAGCTATACCATAGGTATGACAAACAGAACCTGCCACTGGGTATATGAGCTATATAGGAGACATATACCTTGTATGTACATATAGGGCCTATATGTGGATATAAAGAAGCGATATAGGAGACCTGTATGCCCTGTATATGCATATATTTGTACCTGAATTTGGCCTATATGCGGCCTAAATGCGGCATATATGCGCATATATGCTGTATATTATCGGCATATAGGTTGCATATATGCGCATATATGCTCATATAGATTCTTTCCATGTGGGCAGTCAAGCACAAATTCACTTAACTAGTGAACTAGTGAATCACAATTATGTGCACTAGTTAACCAGTGAGGACCAATTTGCTCACTAGTTAACTAGTGAAAACAAAATTGCTTACTAGTTAACTAGTAAACACCTTTTTTGAACTTACTAGTTAACTAGTGTGGCTCAAAATGTTTACTAGTAGAACTAGTGAAGCCAAAGTGTTCACTAGTTGCAGTCTATGGAAAGCCGTTTTAACATTTATTCCATATCCTTGATATCAGACGGCAGTACCCTCTACTAGTTCAGTCTTTGTCCGCACTAGTGGGCCTCTGGACCGAACTAGTAACACCAAACGTCTTACTAGTCAACTAGTGAGCTGAAAAACCACTGACATGTTAACTAGTCAAGCACAAATTCACTTAACTAGTGAACTAGTGAATCACAATTACGTGCACTAGTTAACTAGTGAGGACCAATTTGCTCACTAGTTAACTAGTGAAAACAAAATTGTGTACTAGTTAACTAGTAAACACCTTTTTTGACCTTACTAGTTAACTAGTGTGGCTCAAAATGTTTACTGGTAGAACTAGTGAAGCCAAAGTGCTCACTAGTTGCACTAGTTGCAGTCTTTCTGACTTAACTAGTCAACTAGTGAGGTCCTAAATGTTTACTAGTTAAACTAGTGAAATGAAAAATGCCCACTAGTTAACTAGTTTAAGCCTCTTTTTACTTTACTAGTTATCTAGTGAGGCTCTAAGGTTTACTAGTTGAACTAGTGAAAGCCATAATGTTCACTAGTGGCACTAGTTACACTAAATGCTAATGAGGAGGTGGGGAAGGAACAGGAATTGAAGTTTCCTATTGGCTCTCCTGCATGTATTTTTCCCAGCCAAAATTTAACCCTATAAAACCTGATGAGCTTTCACTGGTGTTTGCTACTGGGGAATAAAGCCTACAAAACAACAATGCAATTTTCAAATCAATCCGTTTTGATTTTATTTTTCATCTCCATTTTTCATAATGTTCAAAGTTTTTTATTTGGAATTGGGTTGAATAATTTCATCACTGAAGGCAGTGTAGGCCTACAAGTTTTGATATTATGGGGCTCTAAATTTGTTGACCAGGCGCAGGCGCGGCGGATGGGGGGAGCGCCGCGCCAACGGGATGTATCCAGGCGTACTTTGCAATTTCGTGCCAGGCGCAAGTGCAACTCTGTCCCGCCTCTGTCCCTCCTGCCGGCGCAAGTGGCAAAGAGGGAGGAGAGAAGGCCTGAGTGGGTTTAAAACAGCCGAGTCAAATTTTCACCAATCAAATGAGCTCCTCTCCTCACCTTTAATATGTTGGAATAAAGAAGCCTCTGTCCTATATCTGCATGATGCGTTAACGTTTCATTTTACTTTGCTGCTTCAGGAATGTTTTCTGCACCACTTACGTCTATATTAAGCATTACAAATATGAGTTAGCTGGCTAGCTAGGGCATTCGCGAATTATTACCATTAGCGAACTTGAATGGAATTTCAAAACTAAACAATGTCAGATCATTCAAACTTATGAAGCTGGAATGAAATACGACGGTTGCTCATTTATTTCTTCTGCCTGCATCATTGGGAAGAGAAACGATGGATAGCGTGTTCCTATTAGTACACCCTGTTGCTGCTTAATATTTTGGGATTGACATGCATGGACAACAATGCAAGATACGTTACACATTTATTTTCAATATGTGATCTTAACTCAGTACGAGTTCATAGCAATCAGGCTGTATTCCTTTCCCCGACTAAAAACGATAAAACCTAAGAGACAATAATAGTATTAAGCCGCTTGCACACAGGACGCGAAACAAATATTTCGCACGACAGATTACATTCAAAGTCAATGCAAAAACGCGAATACATGTGTGTATTGGCGTCTTTGCATTGACTTTGAACGTAATCAGTCGCGCGAAAAATTAGTTTCGCATCCGGTGTGAAAGCAGCTGAAGGACACATACCCACATAGCCTACGCACGCACTCACGCGCCCACATGCACGCACATCTCTCCCTCTCTCTCTTTGATCTGACATCAGGACAATCGATATAGATACTATAATTTATGTGCTGATTCAGATAGTTACATTAACCCATTTAAACTGGGACAGCATGTGCGCATTTTAAGAACGTGTCATTGCCGACACAGATATGCGCGTAATTTTGAAAGTACCGTAATTACTGTAAGTTTTGCGCAACAGAAAAAAATTCCAACTGTTCCTGAAAGCTGAGAAGCTGTGCTTCAGCCCAAATACAGGTTACTATGGTAAACATGGCAGCATGATTCTCTGCTGGGATTTTTGCATTAGGCCTTAAAGGGTTAAATAGTGGTTGCTGTAATTATTTACTGCGTTGAAATGTGCCTGATATTCTGGAAACCTTCCTGTGAGGTTTCGGCGACGTGTGCGCACTGTGCGCCGGTCAGCCAAATTACCACTGCACAGAAAATAAATCAGGTTGGAGCTGGGGAGCTCTCTGCGCACGTTCGGCGGGGCCTTTATCCACGAAATTGTCTCTGCGTCTTGATGAATATGTGACACCTCCCCCTACTACGCCGCCACACCCATCTCGGCGCACGTCCGTCTACCAAATTGCCAAAGTGGCTGCGCACGGTGTTGCATCGCACGAAATTACCACTGCGCGGGCTGCACCGGACGAAATTACCACTGCGTGGGCTACGCCACGCTGCGCCACCCTGCGCTGCGCCAAGAAATTAGAGCCCTATATGTTTATGCGTATATATAGTACTCTACCTCTGGAGAAGCTATACAAAATCAGGAGAATTTCAATCTCCTGATATTATCAGCCTCCTTCTGTTATTTCGTCCCTTATCTTGTGATATTCTGCCGTGTTAGGTACTATTATGAAAGCACATTTGCAATATGAAAAATTGCATAGCATTGTGCATCATTTTTCAAAAGAGATGAAGGAAAAAAGAATTATCAAGCAACAATCTTGCTTGTCCATGCTCGCCCATAGTTAGTAGCCAAAATGATGTTATAAGTTTTGTTATACTGTCGTAACAACAAAATAGTGATATAAAGGTGCGCTTACGAGGTATCCATGCAGATGCCTTTCACAATATTTTTGGCCAACTGAAGGAATTGTGTTGTCATATTACAACAAATCTAACTTATGTTTGGAGAAGGTAAGCATTTGTTAGCTACTGCTGCATTGACTATTGACAGTAGCTGGCATGGCAGTGCAAAATGACACAAGTTGCTATCTTCTTTTTTTTTATCTGATGGTGCCTGAATGGTGCAGCACATAGTCAGAGTGGTAGATTCAGGTCCCTCACACATGTGCTCAGTCACTCATGGATGATTGCTGTTGATAATTTCCTTCATGTTTTTATAACACAACAATATAGAGTGACCTTTTGCATTTAGTTGACTTGTCTCCCATGATAAGGCTAAACAGTGTTATATTTCTATCACTTTACACATTGGCCTACACCCTAAATGATCTCATGTAGGCAGTGTTGCTTTTTACACCAGTGAAAGCGAGCTTCAATCCTTCAATTATTGTTTTAAAAGAAACTTGTCATATGTAAATAAATAAAACTACCATCACAACAGTAAAATTAAACAAAGATACTGTGCTCTCAACAGGCTGAGCAATAAAGGATAACAGCTCATCAACTGCGCATAAAAGGAACATACACCGATGAGCCAAAACTTTAAAACCACTCACTGACGCAGCAAATAATGTTGAATATAACAATTGCATATCCAGATTTGAAGACAGAGCTTAGATGGTAAGCGAATAGATGGCTCTCGTATTCAATGAGTTGGATGTGGGAGAAATGGGAACTGAAAGGCTCTGACAAGGGACAAATCACTATGGCCTGATACACAGCAAAATGATCAGAGTTAATTTGACTCTTATGGAGTGGAATTTACTCTTACAGAGTCTAGTTGAGTCCAGTCTTGCCAAAGTGGGACCAAATAGACTCTTTAAGAGTTGATTTTACTCTTAAAACATTTTGCTGTGTAAGTGGATTTGAGCATCTCTGAAGTGGCAAGACTTCTGGGGGCTCCCTGTCAGCAGATTTGAGTACCTGCTGACAGTAGTCCAAGGAGGGACAAAACATGAACTGGTGGCAGGGTTTCTGGCGCCTAAGACTCACTTACTCTCAGCATAACTGTTGGCCAAATCATTCGTCTAACCTGCCATTTAGATAAATGAATTGTTATGAATGTAGTTGTTCAAATATTTGAAGCTAGTAAAATGAGCAAGTTACAATCTATGTAGTCTAGCTATACCCTACGCGCCGCTTTTTTATCCTGCACTGAGCTGGCATATTAATAATAAACTAGTTAGTGACACGGAACAAAATCCAATGAACATAAAAGTAGAAATAACCACGATTCCGTCATCTTATTCTCGAAAATATGAATGCCCTGTAGGCCTACAGATTATTTTTATCTAGCCTTGAATTATAATACCCATTCAGTTACTGGTAATTTCTAAAGGTCTAAATTGCCTGTTTTTGGGCCAATTTCAGCGTAAAATTTGCACCATCTCTTTGGATGCAGAACTCTTGCATAAAAAGAGTGGTTCAGCCACAAACACGTTTTTTTCTTAAAGTTAGAGGTTTTGTTGATAGATTGAGGCCCTTTGCTGGATGTAAAACAGAGATTTATTTTTTGCAAATCATGTCCGTCTTTTCATGGAATTGCCCGTATGGTTCCAGTTGCTGGAGGATGTCCCAGGCGTGGTGTTCTGCCGCTCTCCGCCAACTTCGAGGTCAGCCTCCCCTCCACCTTTATAGCCTCAAGCTGCTGTTCCAGCTCAGCTGCCTCATGTATTTGGTTTAGGGTTTCAGGACCCTGCTCTGCCCTCCTGGGGAGCCAGTTATTCTGAAAAGATAAAGAGGATCTGTGAGCACATGCAGCCATAGGGAACTGGGACATGGAGAGAAAGGAGAGGAAAGAGAGATAGAAGCTGAACATGCTGCAGTTGGAAGAAAGATCCCATGAATTTTCGAAACCCCATGAACTTAGGCCAGGAAGTGTGTTACCTGTCTCAGCTCAATCACGTCCCGCATCAGGAAGCGGACCCTCGATGCCATCTTCCCCTCCTCCAGGATACTTTTCATTTTCTTAAAGAATCCGTCCATTTGGACCTGCAGATACCAAGGGCAGAGTGAGTATGTATTTCATTTTGTGAGGACAATTAGTCTTTAAAGTCTTTGCATGCCAAAGAAATGAAGAAAAAAATGAAGCAAAAATGCGGAATCCTCGTGAATGGGGAAATACAAAATTTTTGGATTTGGTGAGGATGGGCTCAGCAGTAAATGTGTTCAATTTTTTTTGCACTTACTCATTTTGTCTTTGGTTTGAATCAAGACAGTATAATACCTTGACGTTCGCGGTGTCCAAGACTGCGCCAGTGGTGGTTGGGAGGCTGCAAAGGCACTCCAGTGCTTCCTCAGTCTGGGTCTTTAGGAAGGTGGAGATGCAGCCATGAATAACTACATCTCTCACCATTCCCAGCTTGAACAGCTCCCCGAGGAACTTCATGCTGCCCACAGCACGACGGCGGTGAGCAGCGATTTTTGCCTCCAGCTCCTCTTTCAAATGCTGTCCTTCATCCTGAACACAAGGTGAGGCAGGTGAGGAGGTTGTCGTCAGAGGTGGCAATATTAATACCGAGCTCATTTTGCTCTCTTCACAATAACTGCTGATCTCATTTTGTGTTACAAGAGTCTGAACTAGTCCCTTCACCGAGTAGTGGATATTATCTACTTATCGGGTGACAAATCACTCGGGACAAATTATTTGTTTCTGACGGGCGACTCTTGTGCAACTTAACATGGCTTTCCATCAATAACTTCACTTCAACACATCACCATACTCCAAAAGTCTGTTTACACAACTCCAACCATGGTTACCATGCCAGCAGCTTTCAGGGCCTTCCATTTCTTCTCTAGGGTCACACCCTCTCCAGTGACCTTCCAAAACTCCTTCCGGCAGAGATGGAGAATCAGCAGCCGAAAGTTCAGAAAAAGTGCTGGGTCACTGCAAGGGACAGTGAGCTACAAGCGAGAAAAGAGAAGGTTAGGTCAGATTCCAGACACTGCTGAGGAACTATCATTTGGGCAGGGGCGCCGTATGGGGTGGAAAGTTAGGACGATTATAAGGGCCCATTTCTGACAGGGGGCCGAGAAAAATATTAGAACATGTGGCTTGTAGTGATGGGGCCCAATGTGATATCTTTTCATGGGGCCAAAGATCCCAGGTGGCACCCCTGCATATTGGACTGGCATCCATTGTGGCCCAGGCTCAATTGTTATTATGGAAAACCTCAAGAAAATATAGCCTGGACACCATCAGCCAAAGGTAACCACCAAAGCATATTGCATGGGCATAGACTGGTTTACTCACCTCCTTCAGGCAGTTGCACATTTCGGCATAGGTTCTGGCGAATTTCTTCTCTGAAATAGCCTTCTCAACGATCATCTCTCCAACACCTTCGAGCCGTGTCTCCGTATTCAGTGAGAGATCCGTGACCTGGTTAATCAGCCTCTCAAATTTCTCTGGGGTCAGCTTGTTCAGAATGCTGCGCATTCTCCGGAAGAGGTCCTGGGTCACCGTCTCCTCTGGATCCTGATCTACCTTCACCTTCCTGGCCGAAGGCCTCCAGGCATTTTCCGTCTTGTGGAGTTCAACATTCTCCATTCCATGGACCTGCTGTGACAGTCCAGGACCAAATGTCACAGAGGGTACGGGTGTGGAGGCAGAGGCGCTCAACACAGTTTATCACACCTGACACTGAGCTGGGTTTTCCTCTTTTAAGAAAGGATGGGGCAAGAGCTGGGACAGGTTTGCAGTATGTATGTTGCAATTATGGTGATAAAATCACTTTGGCAGCTGTTAACCAGATTCCTCGCCTACTTTATATATAGCTTAGTGTGACAGCTATCCACAGTTTCTCATTAAAGGACCAGTGCGTAATATTTGGCATGGTTTATTGGCAAAATCTGAATATACTACCCATTAATATGTTTATATGTGTATAATCTCTATAAAATAAAATTTGTTTGGTTTTCGTAGCCTTATAATTATGCGTTGATGTATACATATGGCAAGGGCCTTGCTTTAGGGACGTCGCCATCTTGCACCGCCATGTTGGTTCTGCAGCCCGAACCGTAGATATAACGGACAATCCAGTCACCTAGAGCAGTGGTTCCCAAACTCGGTCCTGGGGACCCACTGTGTACGCAGGTTTTTGTGTCAACCACAGCTCCAATCTTAGAATGCTAATGAGTTGCTCATTGCTCTTGATTGCACTATTCTTGTTCACGCTGATTATTTATCCTTTTAAACCACATGTCAAAAATGGCCATGATGAAAATCATTTCATAGTGTGCTAAATTGGAAATTACTTCTCTAACATAAAAAAATGGAAATTTGCAACTGATGACATGAATCTATAAATGGGCTTCTAGTAGATAAAATTGTGGACCCAAGGTCATTAAAGCTAACAATTATTAGGCAATTAAGAATTCAAAGACAAAGCAAGCGATGAGTCAAACCTGTTAAATGTCACTTGATTGGTTTCAGGAAAGAACCTGAGCACCTGCATTCAGAACCTAAATCACCAGATTACTGACTGATTGCAGTCTTGCATTTGATCACATAAAACATACTGCCACCTTTGATTGTGGGTTTACGTGGAATACATCAAAATAAAAAATATGAATGTTGGGCTTTGAAATTTCATGGAATGCGTAGCCATTTCTGTCATAATGTGGTTTAAGGGGTAAAATGTCGTATCTGACAAGCAACTGCTAATCAAAAATGAACAGCTTGTTAAAACTCTGGGATATAATTGTGGTTGGAGACAAGTGGGTCCCCAGGTGACCTAGAGTATAAATCCCAGTCGAGGAAGACGCCATTTCCGAAAAGTGTTTTTGGTCCTCGGAGGCCACCGTCTTTTTTCCGACGGGAGGGGTGAGCATGAGAGAGTGAGTGAGCGCTGCAGTCTAGAATCTGAACGCTGGATGTCACTGTTTCCCCCCCATTTTACACACTGGTCCTTTAATTTGGGAACTGATACCCAAATACTAAATGTTGATGGCAAGCTAGCCACCAAAAAATTGCATAGTTAGTTTGAATGAGCTAACAGAAGTGTTTGTACTTTCATTATCACTACATGTAGCTTCTGTGCAGGCAGTTTATTAATCTTTAAATAGCAAAACAGCAAACAGTTACCGTGTGCTTAAATTATTTCAAACAACTTTGATCCAAATTTTTACGCATGCTAAACCTTGGAGTAAAATCAACAATGACATGAAACAACACTGAATATGCAGTTGCATTTAGCCTGATTATTCAATAAAGCAGTGTTGATGCTCACCCTCCTGGTAGCATCAGTTATTCATTATTTTTATAAAGCTGAAGCCAAGGTAAAACTGTGTTGAATGAGGTAGGGTTCGGACAAGAGAAAATGATTTTGAGGTTAACTAGTTGAGTGTTGAGGGCATTTGAAAAAGAGCACCTTGATGGACTCCTGCTGGTTCTTGCGTTCCGCTCCTTCATGGACCTGACTCCTTCATGGACCTGACTGGTCACTGGGCCACGCTGCATCCTCCAGGGAATCTGCTTATTCTGAAAAAATGGAGGAAAATCAAAATGGGTAACAGCTTATCCTTCTGTACTAACCTTGGAGATAGAAATGGAGCTGCAGAGGAGAGAGACATTTCAAAAAAGACAGGATGGAAGTAATGCTGAGAATGGCAAAGAAGCAAATGAGAACAAGGAAGGAAGGGTTGAGAATTTCTGATTTAAGATGAGAGTCAGAAAAGTAGCCTACATGATTCTGCCCAGAGGCTTGGGCTGCTGAACCGCTGGTGGTCCGGTTGCGGCAGTCTATGCCTGGACCTGGTTGGATGACCTTCACAGAAGGCTAAGAAAGATGGATTAAACACAAAACGTCTTACAACATGTGTCCCAGCCCAAGCTTTTTCTCTTTTGAGTGAACAGCATCAGTTTTTTATTTCTTGCCCTCAAAACCAAGAGAGGAGGAGGCTGCAATGCTGAATTTTCAAATATCTACATCAACATAAAAATGAGGACCTAGAGGGGACAGTTAAGCAATTTTAGTATCATAGATTGATTAAAATACCACAGTGTGTTGAGAACTGGCGGCCTCAGGGTGATCTTCGACCCTGTCTCTCCTCAAAGATGGCCTCCAGACATTTGCCGCCTTGTGAAGGGAGACATCTTTACGCACTGAACCTTGGCTAATGGTCATCAGTGTGGTGCTGCTCATCCCGTACTCTGTAATTTTGAAGCCCATGAATTTACAAGTCAAGATAATCATATTCTCCACACCTGACCATGGAGAACATACAGAATACTCAGAAAACAGGGAAAACAGGACATATAACCAAAAATAGAAACAAACACACACACACACACACACACACACACACACACACACACACATTACGGTAAACCAGTCCAGCTCACCCCTCCTCCGAATTTCATGTGGCACATCCGGTGGTGTAGTGACCCGATATCGGAGCCGCAGGAGTTCCTCCCGGGAGTAAGAAATTCGGGCAACTGAGCTGCTTTTGATCATTTTGTTAATGATCATGTTAATTCTCAGAGGGCTGGAATGGGCAACAGAAGAAGTTTAATCGAATAACAAGGCACCTATCAACAGACCAGTGATATTTACGATTATTACGAGGGCCTATTTTATTTTTGAGTGATGTGAAGGCTCTATAGTAATGCAAGGAATAATATTTGCAATGCAAGCAATAATAATAATAATAATAATAATAATCAAGAGTGATGTGCATGTGATGCTCTGTGACGTCCTCCGCCCAGATAAAATGTATTTCCATGGAAACCAGGAAAAATAAAATACACCACACCGACATTCCACCAGCACCCCCGTCGTGTACGCAGTTGTGAAGGCCTAATAATCGTTGCTAGCAGCATTAATTATTTGGCCTATTATTAGTTTTCAAGACCAACCAAATGCATTGTAAAGAAATATAATGGCCTAAACATACAATAAATCAGTACAATAGACCATACAATCAATAAATAAAAGGAGTTAAGAGTTACTTAACTCTTAAGTAAATCTTTTAGGCCTACTTGCATGTGATTGACATAAGCTAACATAGAAAACTCACCACTTTGCATCCAAAAATGATTATCTTGAATGAAGGACTTCCTCGAATTTACCTATGATAACGATTCTCACCAACCAATACTTCCTATCAACAACGTCCGGAGTCTCCTCAAATATATACCGTAGCCCAAACCAACACTGGATTATTGCGTGATAGAGGGTAGCGGAACATCGTTTACCACTGTTACGTCATGTACCACTGTTGTCGTAGTATTGTTTGATGCATTCGGAACCCAAAGCAATGCGGCGGATTTCATGCCTCCAATTCATATGGATCCCACAATCACAAGTTTATCTTCAGACAGGTGCTCTCGTTTGAGATGGAAGTCAGTCAATGTTGTCAAATAGCATGTATGGCAAACTCTTGCTTTTCCCAATCAGTCGAAACCATTAACCAAGTGCAGCGAAAATCGAGCATCTGTATACGTTTTTTCTCGATTTTGGTGACAGCTGCGCAGATTCAACGTACATGCCAGTTTAGTGTATTCTGACAAAAAATACAGTCAATGTCCGTAGGCAACTTATTAATCAAAACTATTATTAATCAATCATTCAATAAGTATATTAATTAAGACTATTTAGTCATGTACTAATTTTAAAATAAATGTAACTCCGACAAACAAGGGATGGCCTATTAGCGGCGGATAAAGAGCAGATATTGAGCTTGCCAATTTATTGCTGTGCTGGTTGAGTAGCACAATGGTTTGAATGGCAATACGTCTGAATTTGAAACCGTCGGATTAAAAAGGTTCCATCTAGGCTTTGGAAAAGGGAGGCGATGCACAGCGAGCGCCACGGACAGTCGGTGATTGTGATTGTTTCATATCAGTGCGTAGGCCTGCTGTAGTGTCTTATTTTTAGGGCGGTTAGATACTCGAAACTTCAGATACAAGCCAACTGATGAAATGCAGAGGTTATGCCGTTATTTCAGTGGCCCACCACAGAAACAATACATCCAAAAATAAAAATTAACTCCAAACTAATCTATTCAAAACAACGATTGCAGTAAATATTTTGAAACGATGAACAAACCCAGTGGGCACACAACGTTGAAACAATGTTGAAACAACGCTGTTGGGGTTGCTTCAATGTTATATCAACGTTGAATCAACGTCGTGTGCCCACTGGGAAGTTAATGATGAATGTGTGATTGAGCAAGTACATTGTTTCTCGAGAAGTAGGGCGCACTTCAATTTTTGTTTTTATCCGGGAGACTTGTTGAAGTCACCAGGAAGACATGATACAAGCTTTGTTACAGTTGCCTAAACTCTATTCCATGCCATTAGTTTTGATGCTTTTGGGGTTCTGGAAGATATAATTCTTTTTAACTTATAATAGGGGTTTCCGAGATGTCTGTCCATTTTCACGCCCCGGGATTTATTTGTCATTTCTATACCAAGATTCAATTTGGCAGTGTGCCATAGTCTTGATATGGAACTGATCCTAAAACTTAATGAAGACACCGTTAAACAGGGCCCTAAAACCGAGTCCCTTTCATGAAATGATCAAAAACAATGCAGCACTACACAAGGGGGCGTTGTAGTACTGCATATTCCTAAGTTTATAGGTTTTTTTCTCAGGACCAGGGGCCTTATGTATCAATATTTGCGTGGATTTTATTCTTAAATATTGCGTGCGTTCATAAAAAGAAAAGTAGTATTTTGTAAAAAGTATAAAATTTACAATATAGCGGGCTACCGAATCTGTTTGCAATTTTGAATGAAAAAAATCTGAATCAACTTTTTATTTTGCAAAAATGCAAAATTCTATTACTTTCATGCATTTTTTTAAAGTCACGTCTGTTTTCATAAATCTGAAATCCGCAAAAAAAAAAAAAAAAAAAAAAGTGGCGTACGAATCTTTTCTGTTCGTACGCTCTCTTCATACATGAGGCCCCTGGACACGTTCCTATATCGCCTTGAAGCAAATTAGACGTCTCTGCCTCAACCACAAAACCACTCACGTGCAATTATGAGAAAATTAAATGAACAACGAATTTCCGACTCCATTCAGTCAGATTTATTGCAAATCCGCCAGTTAAAAATTATGTAGCTTTTGAGACTGCAATGAACCTAAGAGTGGACTTATTTTACGTCTGAAGATCAGTCAATTTTTCCCACTTTCCAACGGGTAGCTAGCAAGTAATATGACCAAAAGACAAAGGCCCAATAGACACCAAAAGTATGCGAATACAATTTTTTCAAACGTCTTAAAACAGCGCTCTGCCGTGCTTCATCGGTCACGTGATCATAAAACGGGCTGTGACGTCACAAGTGCTGCAAAACATTCATAATGGCAAAAAGCCATACAATAGGGCATGACTGATCACGGAATTTCTATATAAATCTAAGACAATGGGTGGATCTAAATTTGCTCATTTGTCACATCCTTTATCCTCTATTGAACCGGAAGTTGTTACGTGTCTCCCTCCTCGCTGGCTGTATCAATGCGCTTATTTGTGCTGAGCGAGAGAGGAAAGAGGAGGGAGGATAGAGCTCTGACGAGCCATTGAGCGAGCATCAATGACGTAGAGAAAAAATTGAATTGTGCGCTCTCTATTCTTGGTGCATTCCGCCATTGTATCTTGGTGCATTCCGCAAAACCAATGGGCAAAATGCATTGTAGACATAGCAAACACCCCTGTTCAGAAATGAGCAATCTGGAAACCATTTTAAAATAAGGACATATTTATTAGTGAAAGCTCTCAGAATATAAGCAATATGATCAAATTCAGGTAAACTGATAATCAAAAAAACTCAAATATCTATCCATATATATCAGTAAAACTACAGTTTTAGAAAAAAAAAAAAAAACAGATTTCTGCACGGTTTTCACAGCCAACAGGGCAACAGGAACTCACCATTTTGAAACACAAATCATTCGCATCCAAATTGGTTAAAGCACAACATGCTTTGTTTTGCTATGACCGGATGTTAAAGCCAATTGAGAAAGGAGCCTTCATGCGGCCTAGTTTTTTCTCTACGTCATGATACATGAGAGCAGCCTTCCTGGAACACTTCCAGCTGAAAATCATTACATCAACCAGTACGACATAAGCTGGAAGCAGAGGCGTTGCTAGGATGCCAAGCTTGGGTGGGCATTTGTCCTCTTTTGGGGGGGGGATAACTTCTAAATTGGCGTAAAATACAACATGCACAACATCTTGAAACTTTATATATATATATATATATATATATATATACACACACACACACAGTATGTCAGTGGCAGCTGGTGAACTGGCGATAGGGGAGGCTGAAACCCACCCCTTGAAAATAATGATTGGTCATGACCTGTTTTCAATCATTCATTTAAAATACCATTATAAAAGCTCAGAAAACTCTGAACATTAACATGTGTGGTCAGTTTTCATTAATAATGCACACCTGTCAACTCTCATGCATTCCGCGTGAGTTTTAGTGGTATATTTACGTTCCTCTGCTGTAGTCAGCAATTATTCAATCAACGCACGTGTAAGAGATTCTCGCACGGAATTGAAGTCCTTGTGCATGGAGGTTTATCAGTTTCACCTGCGTTATGACTCCGGACTTTTCACGCTTTTCTTTTCTCAGGGGTTGGAAGCAATGAATGGGTTTCATGATCGTTTAAACTGATTAGATGAAATAAGATCATTGGAAGCAATGAAATTGCATAAAGACGTTTCAAATGATCTTATTTCATTTAAACCACCTAATTCCTGTTCTAACGATCCGTGCCGCCCTGACAACATGCATGAGAACCCTGACGGTCTCCTACTTCCGGTCATTACTCGATGTACTGAACATAGATATATAGAACATAATATCTATGGTACTGGCAAGAGATCGGGAGGCCGAATGCATTCAGGCCCCACTTGTTCCGTTGTTGGTTGTACCAATAATTCAAAAAACGTAAAACGTTTGTATGGAAACAGAGTGCCTTATTTACAAGGTGATTTGTAAAGATTGCCCTTGTCCAGCACCTTACAGTCTACACTCGATGCCAGCGAGTAGGCGCTTGGAGTGGCTGGCCGCGCTAAGATTGAAGTATCCACCCAGGAGGACATACGTATGATCACACCATTTCGTGAAAAAGCGCCCGACGGATGAACGGGATGATCATCCCAATCCCACTGTATTATACATGTCAATTCAAAGATCCGTCCAACAAGTATCCTTTTTTCGAACAAAAAGCAGTATTGTCAGCCAGTGGTCAGTTTAGTTTTCCGGTGAAGTAACCAGCGTTTGCCATGTAATTAGTGGCCATACACGGTCACACGCGGGATGCATACTGAAACCCACACATTTAGCAGTTATACTGGCTAACGTTAGCACTCTTGAACAAGTTGACATTGAGCAGTGGAGGGGCTTACCAGTAGCGTTAGTGAATATTTAAAGGTGCATAAGCGTAATCCTGGCTTTTGTAAAAACCTCAGTTTTAGTCGACTCTATTCTTGTGGCAAATATTTGGCTTGTCAGCTACAGCAGTTGTGAAGGATTGGACTGAGATCTTTATTTCGTTCCGTGCATTGGTGATTTCCAGCATGCGAAGTGAAGTTGAGGACTGTACTTTCGTGCTCTGAATAATGATTGTTGCCCACAGCTAACGTGATATCATTCCGTAATGGAGCGGGTGACGGCTGGGTTTTTACAATTGTGCAAAACAAAGAAACTGCTCGCCAGACTATTTGCCGAATCAAAAGCATTTTGATTCGCAGTTTGCTAGCTAAATCAGTATGAATTGCAACTCGCCGTCTTGTCACGCTTTTTTTTTTTTTTTTTTTTTTTTTTTTTTTTTTTTTTTAACTTTGGCTGTAGGAACGTGTGTAGCCACCCAAATAGATATCATGTCTTCGTCAATCTAAAGAATGTTTTGGCCGAATAAAAAATAGGTTAGCTAGCCTCTACATGTGAATATACACTGTATGTATGCGTATGTAGTATGTTCACATCCCACTGTACCACAGACGCTAGCCGCAAGCTACTACTCGGTTCGATGAAAACGGATGTAAGCAGCAGTTCAACAGGAAGATGGAGACCGGCGAGTCCGTTGAATCCACGACGAATCAGGGAAGATGAAACGTTCAGGGTGGATATGAGCAACGTAGACGTGACTTCAGACTGAGTGAAGAGTGCAGTCTAAGAGTATGGGAGGGTTCCTAGTAATTCGAGAGTACCCATTGGTTAGTTTCACATCCGAATAAACTGGCTAAGGAATCCACCAATCACACATAGTGATAGATAGACGAAGCATACGTAAAGCTGTCTACCTCCGGCTGTGAATCACGTGGGATATCGCATGTTTGCCGTCAAATAGTAGTAAATCAGTTTTTTATCTTGAGTTTTCATTGGGTGGGCAGAGCTGCCCCCCTTGGTAACGCCCCTGGCTGGAAGTTAAGAAAAAAAAGGGTGCAACGGATCAGAAAACTCATGGATTGAGTCATATTACTTTTAAGTCAGAGAACTGACCATTTTGTGGATCAACAAAATAAATTGAATAAAGGGAGACAGTTATGTATTAACTTTCTATTTAATCTGTCAGAACATAAGGTGAGGAATTTTTGTACATGGTCTTCATTGAGAACAAAATGTTCACTGTTTCCAAAAAATCTTGAAATAACCAAAATAAAACATTCAGTATTCAATTGATAAAATGAAGCACAGTATGAGGCCTAATACTACAATCCTTTAAACATAGTAGACTGAAGAATAGCTGGTGACTACATCATAAAAAGTACAAAAAAATGGAGCCATTCCTGATCTTAAGCTTTCAAAAAATGTACAAATTAATGAAGATTATAAGATATAGCATCTTTATTGCTAGTTCATGGATTACTTATAAATTTTTTGAAGAAGTGATTACACGTGTCCGTCAACAGACATTCAGCGCATTGACAGCATTTTCCACAGACCGCAGGCCCTCGGCGAATGTTTTGATTCCACTCTGATCTGAAAAATTGCATCAAGTTATTCGTAATGGCTTAGAATGGGTAGGACACAGAGATTTGTGGATGCGCGCAAAAATTAACACATTTTTACATCGGGGGAGGCCAATTTAATCTGATGGCAGAACAGATCAGCCTATGGCCTAAATCCCCTTGTTTAAAATATCACTTTATCTTGGCTACATTTAGCAATAATATCGCACACAACACAATACAATTTAGGAGTTAGTAACTGGGGGATTTCAAAATTTTATAAACCACATAATGAACAATTTTTAAAAACTGCCACGGTTAAAATTTAAGCTTCCCTATGGCGTCTCCGGTGTGAAAAAGCATGGGGCGGTTAAACTGTATTTCATACTGACTACACTTTGCAATCGCAGTTTACATGCGTGCCAATCCGCATAGATCACAATACCTTAGATTCAGCTGAACGCTGGCTTGAGAAACGAATGTGGCGTCAAGTGACGGTTCAGAGGAAACAACGTCTCAATGCACTAAAAACATATGTCCTTGTTTCGTCTGTCCTCTGTCCTGTGCCTTTGCGTCTCTCCGTGCATCATCGGTGGGAGGGACTATGACACAAGGAAACGTCGCAAGTGAGGGAAACGAGGATGCAATTTAAGAGAACTGAGACACAGCCAATGGGCCTATTTCACAAGATGGCGACGACTCCCAGAAGGAGGGTAAAAATACTTCCTGTTGTGCTAACACGAATGTCTCTCCATGCACAGAAGTGTAGAGGCTTGGACTGTCAGCTAGTCTTCTTGCACTCTCCTCTTCCTTTGCCTTGAGTGACAATTACAGTGGTATTTTGGTGTAACAGGGGGGCATGAGAGGGTATAAATTTGTCTAAGGTTATAACATTAAACTTGTCTTTGAACTCGTTTTTGACCGTATGGCTTATGATAGCATTTCAGCTAACTTTGCTAGCTAGCCATCTTACCCGTAAAAATGTTTGCTAGTTTACGACTTTATGACTAAATAAATTCTTTATTGTAAAACTTGATCCGTTATTGTTATTTCCACAGCATTGGAAAAATCCAACAAGGTAAACCACAGTGATTTATTGTATAATCGCCGTAGACGAGAGAGGCAATCATCAAATTTATCTTTTATAACTCGTTTTAGTACTAAATCTCCTAAAATAAAACATTTAATTTATTTGTAATGCCCGCTTCTGTTAGGCATTCCTGTTTGCCCAACTACCTGCCTTTCTTCAATTATTCAATTATCCCCTAGCTCTATCTCTGGTAATTGTCTGGAAGTCCCAGACAATGGAAAACCGGACAGCGTCTGTTGTGCGCAGCAGGCTTAGTCCCAGCATCTGTGCGCTATCCCGGTCGCCCCTGGTCCAGTGGAGGTGAGGGTCGCCCCTGTCGCCCTGACTCCAGCGGCTTGTTTCCCCTGTCGCCCCTGCTCCAGGGAGAAACGGAAGGGGCATTCCCTAGATACCCTTGCTCCTGCCTACTGGATTCCCAGCTGCTTTAGGTGCACCCCTGATCACCCGACTTTGGAAAGCCGTTTTGACATTTATTCCATATCCTTGATATCAGACGGCAGTACCCTCTACTAGTTCAGTCTTTGTCCGCACTAATGGGCCTCTGGACCGAACTAGTAACACCAAACGTCTTACTAGTTAACTAGTGAGCTGAAAAACCACTGACATGTTAACTAGTCAAGCACAAATTCACTTAACTAATGAACCAGTGAATCACAATTATGTGCACTAGTTAACTAGTGAGGACCAATTTGCTCACTAGTTAACTAGTGAAAACGAAATTGCTCACTAGTGAACTAGTAAACACCTTTTCTAACCTTACTGGTTAACAAGTGCGGCTCTAAGTGTTTACTAGTAGAACAAGTTAGGGGCAAAGTGTCTACTAGTAACACTAGTGAGAGTCCTTTGAGTATAACTAGTAAACTAGTGAGATCCAAACAGAGTCACTAGTCAACTAGTAAATGCCAAAATATTCACTAGTCACACTAGTCAGTGTCTTTCTGACCTTACTAGTTCACTAGAGAGGCTAAAAATGATCACTAGTAGAACTAGGGAAATCAAAAATGCTCACTGGTTAACTAGTTTGGGTGTCTTTTGGCTTTACTAGTCAACTAGTGAGGCTCAAAATGTTTACTAGTAAACTAGTAAAAGAATAAATGTTGACTAGTCTCACTAGTTGCACTAAATGCTAATGAGAAGGCGGGGAACGAGGGTGTGCTGAGGCTTCCTATTGGCTTATAAGTTCAAAATAAGAAATACCGACCCATCAGGAATCAGGATTTTGACATTATCCCGCCTGCTTCATTTGAATGTTGTTCACTAGTTAACATGTTGGCCTGACAAATTGCAACTAGTTAACTTGTGGCTCCATGTGGCATCTTGCATGTTAACTAGTCAAAGCATAAATGCTCACTAGTTAACTAATTAGACTAATTAGGCAGTCCAACAACTGTCTGCTCACATCACGGACATTGAGAATTCCTATCCGGATTCTGTGGTGTTTGTTTTAGGGGACATCAATCATGTCAGCCTGAAGCGGTCTCTGCCTTGGTTTAAACAGCAAATATGCGTGCCTACCAGGTATGGTAAAACGCTGGACCAATGTTATTGTACAATTGCTAATGCCTATCATGCAGTGGCCTGGGCTCCTCTTAGGCAGTCGGACCATAACACTATTTCTTAATCCCCGCCTACCGTCAGAAACTTAAGACAGTCAAATCAACTGCGAGGGTGGTAAAACAATGGTCTCCTCTGGCAATAGATGCTCTGAAAGACTGCTTTGATTAAACGGACTGGTCTATTTTTCAAAGAATTATGTCAAGATCTTGATGAGTTCACAGAAGTGATCAATGCCGATGTAAACTTTCCTGAAAGTGTATGTGTCCCGACTAAAACTGTGACTATGTACAGTAATAATGAGCCATGGTTTAGTAGAGAGATTAAAACTCTATGGAAAAATAAGAGTAATGCCTGTAAGAGTGGAAATAAAGATGCATACAAAGTGGCTAAATATGAATTTGAGAAAGCTGTTACTAGAGCCAAAACTGATTACAGACACAAGCTTGAGAACAAACTAAACAGCAACGATAGCAGAGGAGTATGGGAAGGCCTGAGGCAGATCACCAACTACACTAGCACAGCGTCAGTGGTGGATGATGATCCCGACCTACCTGACTGTCTCAATGACTTTTACTGCCGCTTTGATAATAGCCATGCCAGTGCCTCTACACCTCCTGTGGGCATAAACCCCTCCAGCCCTCCACTGGTCATTGAGGAGGATGAGGTTAGGCGCCTATTAAGAAAACAAAGCTGTTGGAAAGCTGCAGGCCCTGATCTGGTATCCTCCGCCACTATGAAACACTGTGCAGATGAGTTGGCTCCTGTCCTTACAGATATCTTCAACTGGTCGTTAAGGGAATGCAAAGTCTGCAGTCATAGTCCCTGTGCCCAAAAAAAACTAAGATTAGCTGCCTGAACGATAACAGACCAGTTGCTCTAACGTCTGTGATAATGAAAGTCTTTGAACGCATTGTATGTGAATATCTGTCCAGAGTGGTCAGATTAGACCCCTTTCAGTTTGCATATAGGGCAAATAGGTCTGTTGATGATGCTGTGTCCCTGTGTATCCACTCCATCCTACAGCACCTGGAGGCCCTGGGAAACTGTGCGAAGATTCTTTTTATTGACTATAGCTCTGCTTTTAATATAATTTTACCTAACAAACTACAGCAGATGGGCATTCATGAGTCTCTTTGTTACTGGGTCTTTGATTTTCTGCTACAAAGAAAACAAATGGTCAGAGTCAACAATAAACTAACTGTCTTTTTAATGACCTTTCGCCTCCGTGCCTGTGCTCTTCTCCTCTCTTGGTCAAGGACGTCAATTTTAGGTGTCGGGGGTCCTCCCCAACCGTCGCCATGTTAACTTCAGAGGTTCTGTTGCTCCCTGTGACCCAGCAGTTGATTGTCACCTGATCAATGTCCTGTTCTGCTTATTGATGGCATTCAGAATATAAATCTTGTGATGAGAGCATGAAAGAAAGCAGACTAACCAGGATTTTTATGCCCCCGACATATATAGCTGGGGGCATATCGGGTTAAGCCGCTTGCACACTGGACGCGAAACGAATTTTTCACACGACAGATTACATTCAAAGTCAATGCGAAGACGCGAATATGCGTATTCGCGTCTTCGCATTGACTTTGAATGTAATCTGTCGCGCGAAAAATTTGTTTCGCGTCCAGTGTGCAAGCGGCTTTAGTCTTGACCATCTTCTTGTCTGTTACGTCCGTAAGGGGTTGCTGATTTTGATGCGAGGTATCGTTTATCCATTTCTCGGATACTGGTCAACAGAATTCATTGAGCTCATATATGTGCTTTATAGGGACGCGAAAGGTGTCCATTGCATACCTTGTTTCTAAATTTTTTTTTTTTTTTTTTTTTTTTGATTAGCTGAAATACAAGAGGGGAAGGCGAAATAATGCATTTATGGGATTTTGTGTTTTGAATTGTTTTTTTTTAAGCGTCTGTGTGCTGTGAACCACATGAAAGTTCACCAAAGCTGCACTTCAGACAGTGATAATGGCTGACGATGTCTAATTTATAAAAGTATACTTTTAAGTATACTGAAAGTAAATTCAGATGTTCTACAACTTGTTATATATTTTAACCCAACTTTTTAGTTGAAAGCACACATTGAAGTATACTGCAAGTAAACTTATAGGTAGACTACAAGTCCACTAGTGCTATATTTCAAGCCCTCTATAGTTTTAATTTAGTTTTAAACTTTCAGGGAGCTAAAGTTATTTTAATTGCAAGTATACTTCAAAGTCTTCTTTTAAGTTAACTTTACATCATACCCACAGCTTATGATTATTGCAATCTAAAATATATTGCTGTTGATATTCAGATATTATTTAACGTAAGTAGATGAGAGGTTACCTCATGTACTCTACTAGTAGACAATGCCTAAGTGCATTCTACTTTAATTTACAGATGAAGGTACTTATAAGAATTTACAATGAAACATATACTCAGGATTGAGAACAAAATTGATTCCTTTATAAAATAAATTTTCAAACACAATATTGTATTGGATGCCAAATTATAAGAACACAACAATGGCAACTCTTATTGAAATCCCAATTCTAAACAAAAAATGCCTCTTTCTCTCATATGGAACCAGAAATGTGCATAAAATATTAATTGGCAATGCCTTCAGCCTGACCAGTAGGCTGAAGGACTCAAGCAAAGGCTGATGAAATATTCCAAATGAGTACACTGATGAGCTGTTTTTCGGTTAATGGAGTTCTGTATCACAGTCAAAAATATGACCGACTAAAGAAAAGATGCAGCAGTGCTGTAATACTTGAAAGATGGTACATTCTGTCTAATAAATTATTTAATCATTTTTAAACAAGAATGTGGACATCAAAGCCCTGCATATTGTATCGGTACCAAACATTGCTGTGTTTAAGTTGAGATGTCAGTTCAATCTAGCTGGCCATTATGTGCAGATTCGCAGGTAAATGTACACAGTATTTTCAAACATGAGATTAAGAAGACTGGAACTTCAGTGCTATCTGACATAGTGACAATGAAATGTCTGTATTAGTTTTAAAACGAGCAACCATACCACAACTTGATCTGAACCAGCTGTGTGGTTGCCTAAACTCAAGGCATTCAGTAAAAATCTTTTGTAAACCAACAATCTGGAAAATTACGTTTTACTTTTACAAAGTTTTAACAGGTAAAGTTTTGTAATCACACCTTCGGTCCGCTTTAAACATACTTTATTTCTAAGCAAGCACACATCAATTCTCCACAAGCAAGTGTTCCTAAAATGGGAGTTTGCAGTTTACAAAATCACTTCAAATGTGCCAAGGAACACACGGAAGGATCTCTTATGCTCCAGAGTTGGCCTCCTGGCTGTTGTCAATCGTGGCCATCAGCTCCACGATGTAGTCCTCTAGATCCATCAAAGGGTCCAGCTCCATCTCCATCTCCCTATCCAGTGGATGGCCGGTGAACTCAATCATCAGTTCATCAAGCTCGTCAAGAGGGGCGGAGCTAGAGGTGTGAGGCGGCACTGTGCTGTGGCGGCTTCTCTCACCAGTGGCTGTATTCCTGTTGATGCGCAGTATCCTCCTCTTCAGAGGAGTAGAGGGAGGAGGTGGCACCTCTTCGGCCTTCACCTCCTGCGCTTTGACTTGTGTCCGAGCCGCCTTCTCCCGGAGGATCTCCTCCAACGTCTTCACTCGGATCTCGCTGGGCTGAACAGCGGCCTTCTTGGCTGGGACCTCCCACTGACGAGGCGCCTCGCTCCTCCCCCTCAGCCTCTCCTCCTCTCCTCTGGCCAGCTTCCTTTTCCTCTGCAGCTGGACTATAGTGCCACGCGTGCCGGCCTCGTGTGCCCGGCCCTGTCCCTCGGACTTGGCCGCCTTCTTCTGTCTGATGTCCTCCAGTGTTTTGATGCAGATCTCACCCGCTGCCTGCGTCTCCTCCCCTGCTGGAGCTGAGAAATCCACAGAGGGGTCAGTCTCACATTCCCAAGGACATTGCTGGTAAGACTATTCATCACCGACCAAAATGTGATGCATTTGAATTTAGTCTGGTTCACCCAGCACAAGCACGCACCACTGCATACCCAGCTGCATACTAACCCAGCACTAAGACATTTCTAACACCCCTGCGTTCATTTAAGTGCATACCTTGGGTGATGGTAAAGCGCAGGGGCTGTATGAAAAACCTCCTGATCTCTTTCTCCAGGCTAGAGTCATTGTAGCGCTGGCTTTGGGGAGACATCCCTCCACAGCCCTGGGACAGGCAGGCAGCAGTCTGACCTAAATGAAGGAAGCTAGTGTTAACATGGCTCTCAAATCACCACCATTTTATCCTAACGTGTCAGAGTTGCAAACGGACAATGAGCTGGTCGGAGTTCCCCAAACAACAAGCACATCTAGATAACAATAAATACATAAATAAAAAATGCACGCGCAATATTTTACCCATATTATTATTATTATCACGAAAGAAGTAAAATATACCATTTATTGTAGGACTGAACAATTAACTGCATTTGCGATGTAATCCCTATGTAATACAATTTTAAAATCGCCTTCACCTGACATTCTGGCGAGAGCAGCAGTCTTCATGAAGAAAACAACTTGCGACGTTATGCGTGTATTAAGGCCCTTTTCACTCATACACGGATTGTCTCTTAACCGGATATCTAACTCCCTCCGGATGAAAAGAATAAAAAACGTCTGTCCACAAGACCTCGTTTTACGAACTATTTGCGTCTGCACGAAAACGTAAAAATGACCACAAATGCTCGAATCTCCAATTCTCCGACAGTAGGTGGCGATAACATCTACAGTTTTATAGTCCAATGCCTGAAGACGTCACACGACCTAAAAGTGTACATATGCTAAATGTGCTGTGACGTCATCGTTTCCCGAAACGTCATAGAGGCGCCGCTTCTGGTCATGGCAAAACCATAGAGAGAGAGAGAGCACACTAGGTTGCTGATGATGTCATGTTTACATTATCCAAAGTGAAGCACCCAGCCACATACTGATACACCCAACTTCTTCATAAAAACGAATGGTTTCCTATGAGGCCAATTTCAAATAAGTCAATATGTGCGTCAGAATGCCGAGATGTGCGGCTGCCTTTTGCTGCAATATTCGTTTGAAGGGCTGCAATAAAACGTTTCACAGCGTAGAAACGCATTTTTGTCACTTTAATAGAAAAAATCGCGTTCGCATGCTAGCTAGCTAATTAGCAGTCCCATTGACTTGAACAGACCGCTGACTTAAGCAAACGCTAGCGATTGATAATGGTCACCAGCGAGCTACCTTGGTACTCTTACCATTGCAGGGATTGCATTGACTTAGCAGTTAATGAAATTAACAAGTTTGCTAACAAGCTAGCAACTTGAGCTTGACATTCAACGACAATAGTACTTCTTACCTGCATAATATTTAAAACAGTGGACAAGTCGCTTTGTCTGTTTATACAGAGTTTCAAAAGACTAGGAGGGGAGAAAAGCTTGGCTGTTGAAAGTCAGAAGAAAAAACTTGTCTCTGTCCCCTCTATCCGCGCTGAGCAGTGATCAGTTTAGGGAGCAGTGTTTTAACGGGACAGGGCAAAGATGAAGCTTCAGAAAGCCCCTTTCACACGATCGACCCAAAAAGCGTCTCTCGCAATTGATCGCAAAAAGCTTTTAAATAAATACAACAGGCAGTCATACAACAAGAGCGACTAGAATTTCATACAGTCTTAAAATGGTTGCACAACATTGCAAGGTTTGATGCGAATTGTCGAACAACGGTCACATCGACGCATCACAAACGCAACCAAATGCAAGACTCTTTATCTAGACATCCCTCCGCACTCGTGCGAGTTTGCAACGTTGTACAACACTCGTACTACTGTCAGTGCGACCTAATGCGACTAGGTTGTTCGCATATGGTCGCGTCAGAATTTTGAACATGCTCAAAAATTAGACACGACCGGTTCCTCAGCAAGACTGGGATCCTTTTAGTAGCACTGGCAGGCGGTGGCAATCTGTGGCAAAACTGCCCTTACGAAAAAGAAGTTTATTCAAGTGTGCTATTAGTATACTTCTTCTAAACTAAAAATAAGAGAGTATACTTTCAGTTAACTTTTGATGTACTTATCAGAGATATACTTAGCAAAGTAATACTTAAGTATACTTAGCTTATAATGAAAAGTACACAGAAAAGTCTAAGTATATTTGGCTAATACTTGCACCTAAACTTTTGATTATCATACTTTTCTTGAGTATATCTCAAAGTATTAAAATATTCATGCCTAATGTTCAAGTATACTGGCTTGCGGTTAGGCTACTATCAAAAGAATAAGCACTTTAAAATATTTTTACCATACATATTGGCTTCTTTGAAGTATACTGCACTATATTTTTACTCAGTTTTTACTATCTCATGGACTTACATATTCCACATGTACGTTTGCAGTAACAAGTCAGCTTTGGGCCAGCATAGCAGAGTAAATAGCACATGGGTGGAGCTGAACTTGATTTTTATGCAGTGTTATTAACCCACACAGAAACATATGTCTGATTTTATTTGAGAACAAATTTGACAATTATTGCAGTATTGACAGACTTGTGACATACTCAAACAAAAAAAATTATACTTCAAGTTTAAGCAACATAAACTTAAAGTACCCATCTAGTTTACATCTAAGTTTTATTTTGTACTGCAAGTACACTACAAGTGAACTTTTAAGGATACTGTGACTTAACTAGTTGTATACCTCTAGCATACTTTTCAATTTATGAAAGTATAATTTGCAGTATACTGCAAGTAAACTTACAGATATAGTGCTAGTTTATTAGTTATATACTTCTAGTAAACTTTTCAGTTCATGAAAGTATACTGTGAAGTATACTGCTCGTAAACTTAAAGATGAACTATTAGTTCACTAGATATATACTTCTAGCACAATGTCTAATTTATAAAAGTATACTTTGAAGTATACTGAAAGTAAATTCAGATGTACTACAACTTTACTTATTATATACTTCAGGCAAACTTTTTAGTTCATGAAAGTACACTTTGAAGTATATTGCAAGTAAACTTATAGGTAGACGATAAGTCCACTAGTTCTATACTTCAAGCCCTTGATGGTTTAAATTTAGTTTTAAAATTTCAGGAGCTAAAAGTTTTTTTTTTTTTTTTTTTAACTGCAAGTATTCTTCAAAGTCTTCTTTAAGCTAACTTAACATCATACTCATCCTTCGCCTCTCTTTTCTGTTTTACTAACCAATACTAACAGTTTGTTGTTTTTGTTATAGTTACTAACCCAGACTAACATTGTATATAATACTAACTTACTAACGGGCACTAGGGATTGTATAGCTGCACTTACTAATTGATTAACAAACTCTCAGCACTCGCCCTGTTCTAGTCTCCGCCTCTTGCCTTCACTTTGTCTGTCCTGCAATTCAGCGGATCCTCCGCACCTGCTCCACTCTGTTCTGCATCTCATTATCTGTGCACGTTAGAACTCCCTAACCGGAGCTGTATGTTTTGTCATAGGCTGTCTCGTGTTCCCTGTCCGCGTTTTGGCTTTTGCCAATTCCATGTGGTTAGGTTCTCCCTTGTGTTTTGCTCCCACGTAAATTGTCTGATCCTCTTCACCTGATCCTAATCATAGCATGTGACTTCCCTTGAATGTATTTAAGCTGTCTTCTCACTGCAGTTCCCCGTCAGATCGTCTCTCGTGTTTACCTGTGCTGCTTTGTTTCTCGCCTTGTACTCATCGTGTTACCTTTCTGACTGGACCGCCCGACCACCTCTTTTTGTCTCTGATTTGGCTTTATATCTGCTCCTGTGTATCGAACCCTTTTTGCCTGACTACGATTTCTGTATTGCTGCCCTGGTTTTTTCGACTCTGGATTCTGCCCCTAGGATTGTGATTTTTGGATTGTGGACTTTGTACTGTTGCCTTCGGTCCTCTTGAGGTTTAGCCTCGCTAATAAATCACATTCTTTGCTACTTCTGGTTATCGCGACTGGTTCCCCGATCGATGCCTGTGAAGTATACTGCTCAGAAACTGAAAGATGAACTATTAGTTCACTAGTTATATACTTCTAGCACAATGTCTAATTTATAAAAGTATACTTTGAAGTATACTGAAAGTAAATTCAGATGTACTACAACTTTATTATTATATACATCAGGCCAACTTTTTAGTTTATGAAAGTACACTTTGAAGTATATTGCAAGTAAACTTATAGGTAGACGATAAGTCCACTAGTTCTATACTTCAAGCCCTTGATGGTTTAAATTTAGTTTTAAATTTCAGGAGCTAAAAGTTTTTTTTTTTTTTTTTTTTTAACTGCAAGTATTCTTCAAAGTCTTTAAGCTAACTTACCATCATACTCACAGCTTATGATTATTGCAATCTAAAATATATTACTGTTGCTATTCAGATATTATGTAAAGTAAGTAGACAAGAGTTTACCTCATGTAGTCTACTAGTAGACAATGCTTAAGTGCATTCTGCTTTAATTTACAGATGAAGGTACTTATAAGAATTTACAATGAAACACATACTCAGGATTGAGAACAAAATTGATTCCTTTATAAATAAAATTTTCAAACACAATATTGTATTGGATGCCAAAGTATAAGAACACAGCAGTGGCAACTCTTATTGAAATCCCATTCAAAACAAAAAAATACCTCTTTCTCTCATATGGAACCAGAAATGTGCATTAAGTATTAATTCACAATGCCTTCAGCCTGACCAGTAGGATGTAGGACTCAAGCAAAGGCTGATGAAATATTCCAAATGAGTACACCGATGAGCTGTTTTTTTGGTTAAAGGAATTCTGTATCACAGTCAAAAATATGAGCGACTAAAGAAAAGATGCAGCAGTGCTGTAATACTTGATAGGTGGTACATTCTGTTTAATAAATGATTTAACCATTTTTAAACAAGAATGTAGAAATTGAAAGCCCTGCATATTGTACCTGTACCAAACATTGCTATGTTTAAGTTGAGATATCAGTTCAATCTAGCTGGCCATTATGTGCAGATTCACAGATAAATGTACACAGTATTTTCAAACATGAGATTAAGAAGACTGGAACTTCAGTGCTGTCTGACATAATGACAATGAAATGTCTGTAATAGTTTTAAAACTGCAACCAATGAACCAGCTGGGAAAGTGTAGGCTTGCTTGCTGGAGGAAAGGTGTTGCTGCTGGAGGCCAGTAGGTTGGGATCTTCCCACTGGTGGAATAATACACAATATTCCAGTGCAGTGATGACGATGTCTGTCTGATGAGATGTAAACCTGAAGTCCTGCCTCACTGTGGTTATTAAACATCTAATGACACTCTAATTTTCCTCACAGTATACTTTCATGAACTGAAAAGTTTACTAGAAGTATACAACTAATAAACTAGCAGTATATCTGTAAGTTTACTTGCAGTATACTTGAATGTATACTTTCATAAATTGAAAAGAATACTAGAAGTATACAACTAGTTCACTCACAGTATACTAAAAAGTTCACTTGTAGTGTACTTGCAGTATAGAATAAAACTTAGATGTAAACTAGATGGGTACTTTCATTTTATTTTGCTTAAACTTGAAGTATACTGAAAAGTATACTTTTATAAACTTAAAAATGTTCCAATTTAGTTCGAAGAAGTATTAAATTAGTATACTTTCTAGTAAACTACAAGTACATGGTCCGTAGTATACTTGCTATATTTATACTCAAGTATACTTAATAAATTGAACTTCAAGTATACTACTTTTTGCTCAGGGAAGATATTACAGTTTACTTTAACACCATTACATTGACTAATAACTTAACGCCATCATTTTATATTTGTAGTTCAAGGGAAATTTCAATTAAATGCCTGCAATAAAGTTTCCCATGCGGAAACGGTTCCGTATACTGTCGGTAATCACAACGTTCCCAATGAAATGATGGTTCTTTTTAGATATGTTCGCAAGGCATAGTGCATCTTTACCTTTCTTGCTAAAGAAGAACAATATTGTTGAGGTTTTTAGAATTTTACTTGGGGGTTCAGCCGTCTCGTATCCTCGGTCAAACGGCGATGCGAATTTTGAACGCCGGGCGATATAATAATTTTCTGCCTCTTAAAGCACCTCAAGTCTTTTTCAAAACTGTACGCAGCATACGGAGGCTGTGCCAGGCTCGCTCATGCGCGATGAAGGAAACCATGATGGCTTACTAAAGCAAGGAAATGACACAATGACTCCTTCTGTTGAAAATATGGCTAAACTCAAGTTAAAGAAACGAGGAAGGTGACAAAAAGAATTTCTTGATATGGAGAATCAGAGTTGCGCGTAGCTGGTCATCTTGTCCTGAGTAGACGGCGATTATCGCCGGTCGCCGGCTACTTTTGAAAGCCTTGCTCCTCTGTGCTAATTAAGCCCTGATCCCATGTTTGTGTGTTTGTGAGGTTATTTGTCAACCGTGAAGCCGCATGGTATACTCTCTGGACATACACAGTGTGTGTGCGTGCGTACAAGCGTGTGTGTGAGACACTGGGGCATGATGGGCGCCTATATGTGTGTTACAGGAGCCTGTGAAGGGACCCTGGCCTGCTCCACGTGTCACCTGATCTTTGACGAGGAGGTATACAAGCAGCTCGGACCAATCACAGACGAGGAGATGGACATGCTGGACCTGGCCTATGGGCTGACGGACACGTGAGTGACACCCACCCCCTGGCTGTGGATGTTGCCAAGGGGACATAGCTTGTGTGTGTGTGTGTGTGCGCGTGCGTGCGCGTGCACGCGCATGTGCTTGTATGTTTTTGTGTGACTTTGCAAATCATTTTCCGTCTCCCCTTTCGCCAGGTCTCGCCTGGGTTGCCAGGTCTGCCTGCCCAAAGCCCTGGAGGGCATGACCGTCACGTGTTCCAGAGAGGCGTTGCGGACATGAGGCAGTCCGATTTAGAACCACCTCCTCCTCGTAGGCTCCGGCCCGCGACCAGCGCCCCCTGCCTTCAAGCTTAGATTTGCACTGTAATTAATATAAATATCTATTTACTGTGTTAATAATCATTCTCATCTATTGGGGGATGCTGGTTTCTGAGGCAACCCCCTCCCCCACTTCTTTGGGGTGCCATGATGGACAGAGCTCTGTTATTATGGGATGTAGACTGCGAACGGTGGAATCCGACACCCGTGCCTACAGAGACTGAGAGAATCTGCATCTCTCTCTGCTACCACTGATGCTGCCCTGAATGATCTTCTAATGTGATTGTACATAGCTCGTTCATGTATAGCTGGAATCATACCTGAAATACAGGCGCGAAGCCATTGTCACATTGCAGAGGGGGCGGGGACTTGTAGTGGGCCCTTAAAGCCTATTGGCTATTTCACTTGTTAACAATTCACATTACGGATCTGGGCCCGTATTCACAAAGCATCTTATCTTACCGCTAGGAGTACTCCTAAGTCGCGCTAAAACATTTTATGCAGGAGTAATATCTTAAAAGTTATTCACAAAGCCTCTGAGACCAACTTTTTGTTAAGAAAACTGGTAACTCCTAGAATAAGAGATTGGTGGGAGTAAATCTCCGTTGCTATGGGTGACGTCAATTCTCATGCACGAGTCTTGGGACAATGAGCACGGTGATTGGTTGTTTGGTGACAGGGCGGCCCATTGAAAAAATATCCCACATACAACCCATGGAGGAAAAAATGAGGAAATAGTCCAAGCGGCTGGTTTGTCCCATGAAATAGTAACATGTTGAGCGCTGCTAAAAAAGCACTATGCGCACTCCCCACACATCACGCTCTAGGCAAATAAATATACCTAGGAAAGAGATCGTTGTAAAAACGCCAATAGCATAAAACGAGTTAATAATAAAACGCGTCATTTTGGGTGGACTATCCCTTTAACCAAGAGACATGTGGGTCCCAAACATCACTGATTTAATGTATTATCTGGTGGTATCTATAATTATTGAGGCACAAAAACGTAATTTCAACATTTATCAATATTATAACTGCGCAAGCCGCATGCAACTTGAGTCTTGACGTTCGCTGCAGATGAGAGGGAGAAAACGCCTGTGATCTGTCGCTGTCTGACTGAACTCATGGTCATGGAAATTATATTTTACAATTCTTCATATTATAAACTAACGAAATTCGTTAAGGCAAGTAGTTTGGTGCTTTCATAGTCATGGTTTTGAGCTCAGATACATTCCATAATCTGCATGCATTCAGACGCTGCGGGTGGCCGGCACGGTGTGTGCCGCGGTGTCAGACTGTCGGCTAAATAATGTCAGCAATCAAAGTTAAAAGGCAAAGTTATAAAGCGCATCCACTCACTGGGTGTGAGGTTTCAGATAGATTCTTCAGGAGATTTTTCTTTATTCAATGAGAGCCCCATTCCACCAAAGCCAGCTGCATCTCTGTCTGAAGTGTTTTGCATGAAGTATGAATCCAGTGTTCTTGTAGTGTTTAGCTGGGGAGGGTATTTTTATATATTGGGTAAAAACATATAATTTGCCCAAATTTATTAATAGGGTAAACAGTGGGCCTGTTCAAAACTAATTATTTTTTGTTATGTAACAATATAATAATTATCTTGACGTTTTTTATCAACCTTAATTTTTGGGGCCCCCGCCAGGTACTCGTGGCCCTACGCACTCTGCGTACCCTGCATATAGGGAGCGGCGGCTCTGGTTAGCGGTCACAAGTGTTTGAATTCAGGGCGTTTTGTGATTGTTAATGAATTAATTAAGGCCGATGTTATTCGCACTTATACGCAAGTGCCAATGCTTAATCTTTTTCTTGGCCACACTTACTCGCTCGCCAGTTGATGACCATTCCAGTTTTTAGAACGTACCGCTTAAAATAAGTTTGGCCAAGAAAAAAATTTTTACTTTTGGACACACTTAAAATAAGTGTGGGCATTGGAGCAATGAGCATTTTGGCCACACTTAGAGGTGCCTCTAACGCGAATTTCGATCAATTTTTGTGCTTGGACGAACTTAAATAAGTGCGTATAGTCAGTTCGATTAATTCTCTTTCCCTGAACGCATACACACACAGCTGTTCCGCCTGCACGCACACACACACAGCTGTTGAATAGCCTATGTTTTAAGAAAGTAAAATAGGCTTACATATTTTCTAAATATATTCCATTATCTTATAAATATTTTTTAAATGTTTTTTTCCCGGTTTCCCGTTTTTCTATTTCCCGAGAAACGGAAAATGGTTTGGAGGTCAAATCCCGGGAATCTCGTTTCCCGGGATTAAACCCTAATGGCAACTATGATGTCACATTACCTCTTAATCTTATTTCAGAAACGCTCTGATCTGGACTGTTTTTCCCCCGTTTTTTACACTTATATCCTGACAAATACAGCAGTAAGAGACCAACTTTCTGACTTTACGTTTTTGTTTTTGTTTTTTTTTGCCATCAGTCTGACGGTGGGCCCCCTCGTAACCGTGGGCCCGGGGCAGCCGCACC
Source organism: Gymnothorax javanicus (assembly GCA_029692085.1). Classification (NCBI taxonomy): domain Eukaryota; kingdom Metazoa; phylum Chordata; class Actinopteri; order Anguilliformes; family Muraenidae; genus Gymnothorax; species Gymnothorax javanicus. The sequence continues at coordinate 17,347,683 of CM056210.1, read as the reverse complement.
CTCTGCCTCCCCGCCAGCTCTGCTACTGCTCCAAGGTGAAATGCATCAATACCGGGGCCCCCCAGGGGTGTGTATTATCACCTCATTTATTTTCATTGTATGATTGCGTTTCCCATTCTGACCTCGTTAAAATGTATAAATTTGCCGATGACATCGCACTAGTGGGGTTGATTTTGGAAGACGATGACACTGCATACAGAAAGGAGGTCCTCAGCCTGACTGAACGGTGCTCCTCACACAACCCTGAGCTAAATGTCTGTAAGACCAAGGACTAGCTGGATTTCCGCAGGAAGGGGAGGGCGTCCCAGCTTCTGTCCATCAAGGGGGTGAAGGTGGAGCGTGTAGACAGTTTTAAGCTTTTAGGCACCTCAATCTCATCCTCACTGAAATGGGGAGACAATGTTAACCCTTTGAGCGCCAAATACATTTTCAAGGAATTAAAAATGTAGTTATCCTGAGCTGTTGAAAACCTATCATGTGGCAACTTGTTTAAAAGAGCTCCCAGGGGAGCTCTTTTAAACAAGTTGCCACATGATAGGTTTTCAACAGCATCTGACTTTGATATCTTATATCATCGGGCAACTATAGTTGCCCACGGCGCTGAAAGGCTCAACTGTATCGTTAAGAAGGCCCATCAAAAGCTCCAAAAGAAAGGGCCTGGAAATACTAGTAGATAATACCCACCCTGCTACGTTGAACATAGGCTATGTGGTTTTCCGGGTCTGACCCCCACAGTCCTTCTTGTCATAACGTTGTGATCAATGAACACTGCTGTTGAACATACCTCTCCCTATCAATTAGTCGTAGCAATTGTTGTTAATCAGGCACAGAAAACTGCGAGAGGAGGTTTCGGTAATTCCTAAACAAAACTCCTTTGCTTCATTAACAAACTTCCCCCTTGTCAGAAACCATTAAAATAATTCCTCCTCGTAAAAATTAATTCTTGGCTACTATAAGCATCCGTCTTTTAGACGTTACAGACCGCTGGCTGTCTGTGTAAACTGTTAAGCTGGAGTAAGGGCTGATGTAGGCCAGGATTGTTCAGTTTAATTAGCATATAGTAGCCAGTGGGTGCACTTACTTTGATTTTGAAGGGTTACGGTACAGATCTACAGCTCTGCATCATGAGTGAATAAAGCTAATCAAAGGGAAAATCTTAAAGACTCAGGACAGCTACCTCAATTTCAAAGCCGATTAAGTGGCGTTTGTCCAAGCTTGCTTAATCCATGGATTGAAAACATTGACAGGCTTTTAGCTCTGGATGACTACCAAGGTAAGATCATCAATTTCAACATATTTTGACAAACCTGAACAATGCTATACAACTGAACTTATGGGACTCCATTGACAGGCGGAGGGTCGTTATGATTTTCGCTATCGTATTTACATTATAAAAGGGCTAACACAGTTATACAATATATACAACAATATTTCAAACACAATATAGCTAGTTCTCCAATGTAGCACAGTATCTGTTGGCAGGCTATAAAAACAAAAATAGGCGGCCCACCCTGGGACCGATGCTTGTGAAAGGATTAGCCAGCTTTTCTTTACTTCAACTTAGCTAGTAAAAATAAAATTTCCTCATACAAAACTTTCTTGAATTTCTTGAGTCATAAAATTTATGATGACATAGTAAACCTCTGTACTAATACTACCTCTTTATCTGTGTAAGTGTTGCCATTAGGGCTTATATTTACTCATTGGATACTAGACTTTCTATTTGCTTGGCTTATTTTTTCACTGCTGAGAATATGATGCAAATGAAGTGATGATTCCATTAGCTGTCAGGCGAATGAGCTATCGATGGTTCTGAAATAACAGTGTAAGTGTAGGTGTGAAGGGCAATGAAATCGCCCTATGAAAAGTTCTGGGCGAAATTGGGGAAACAGCCATTTTTATGTCTGTTTTTTTAATCAATCAATCAATCAAGCAATCAATCAATCCAAGTTTATTTATATAGCACATTTTAAAAAACCTCAGCTGACCAAAGTGCTGTGCAGTAAAGAAAATACAATATAATCATCATACACATGTAAAATAAATAAATAAAAACAGACTTATGTATCCAGGGGGCTGGACTGAGACTTGAGCCTGCTTTTCAGTTCTATGTGAGCAGATTTTAAAAAATTCTATAGAATACTGAATCAAATCGTTAGCAGGTACCTCCGCAATACTCTCGCATATCAGGTCCTTAAGTGCCCCTGTGACGACCTCAAGCATATTTAATGATTAGAAGCACAATTTGATTTCATTTTCCATTTTTGCTTCTCACATGCTTATTGTATTTTCCTCAGATCTGACCTCTGACTTGAATGGTGTTTAAAGGTTGATTATGGAATATGAGCAGAATACCGACATCTAGTATCTCAAGATCGTAGTCGCAACAACAGAATAATTCCAGCAGTCGGGTTACCAGGTTCGTTGCCGAGTGTGTCAAGTGATCAGCCTGCACAAGCATATGCTCGCCGATATTGACTCTCGTCTTTGCCCTTCTCCGGTCACTCTGCTGCTGGGACGGATAACGCACCGTTCGACGGGGCTCTGAAGCAGCAGCAGCAGGACTTGAAGACTCCGCCATTTTACCCAGTGCCAGCCTAGCTGTGCCGAACATAGAGACCGTATTTGGCAACCTGCAATGCCCCGGCCGCTATTGTCTTGTAGGATGTAAACAGGAAGTCATTGTCGAACCCGTCAAAAAATTTTAAATTATTTAATTCAGACTAAATATATTTTTTACGGAAAAGAAAGACTTTTATTCTGCACCCCTCTAAACGCACCGTGGATTTATTATTTTTGAAAATATAGATTTTAATACGCATTCTCCATAATCAACCTTTAATTAATTCTGCAGTTGGCTCAGTGCTGAGTAGTTTTATTAAACCCATCTACATTCCATCTGTCCATGATTCAGTATTATTTTAATGAATGTAATTGTATAAAATCCTGTTACAATAATGTCATTTTTTCTAATACATTTGTCTTAGGCTTCATGTGGAATTAAGTTGATGATCACCAGATGGTAAAAAAGGTGGTGATAGCAAGAATACCAAGGGAAATTAGTTGCCACATGGCAATACCATAGCTTCAAAAAAAACATTTGAGGTTTTATGAATGATAAGAACCATTTTACTGTCCATTTATTTGACTATATTCACCGTTTCAATGTGTCATCACACTGATTATCAGGCCTTGCGTCCCTAATTGGCTGCATCCTTCACTACTCAGCCACTGGGTGTAACTTGAGCTTTTCCATTTTTTTTCTGTATAAATTACATGAGCGAGCGAATAATCACACGCACACCTTTAAACACAGGCTTGATTAACAGAGCCGCTGCAGTGCAGCGTCATTCCTTCTCCTCTCCGCCTCAGTAGAAATTGCTGATTTTTTTCTGGGCCAGCGTGAGGCGCTCCAGCCGATTCTGCAAGTCGATCCTCCTGCGGCTGACCTCGGTCTGCTCGCTCAGGATCTCATTAACATTCGCTTCATCCATCAGGTTAAGCATCTCCCGGCACAAAATCTGAGCTGACTCCTTCAGGAGGAAGAAACGGATCAGCATCGGCACCTGGTCGGCCAGCCGCTGAGCGACGATCTGTGGAACAGGGAGTGGAGGAAGAGGTGATTTTACAGGAGGGGAAATGGACGATCTTTTGCGTGAAAATATACACAAACCTGACCCCTGCTCACTTTTAATTAAAGTTTGCCAAATGGTAGGATCCGTTTTGCCAACACGTTCTCATCCCGACTCGTCATATAATGTCGCAACCTGACCAAGTGTCGATATAAGACAAAAAAAAGACTTTTGGCGTGATTATTTGACATTTAGGGTTAGGGTTCGAGTTAAGGGTTAGGGGTTAGGGGGTAGGGTTTGTTTTAAACTGGTGCTAAATAAGGGCGCCAAAAGCCTCCTTTTTCATCATATATCTCCACTTGGTCAGGTATTGTCACCAAAGTGTCACCGTGCTAGTTTTGCTGATTCTTCAACCCTCAGGTATTATGTGTGTAACTGACACTTTTTTAAAACCTCAACTAGGAAAAAAGATGGGACAGTATTGGAAATGAATATTAAGAAAAGAAATCAGCGATTTCGAACTTTACTTTGTTGTAATTCACAGTAAACAGTATGAAGACAAGATATTTAACAACATGGCTGGTAAACTTCAGTTTTTTTGTAAATAAACACATCTCTCCCATTCAGGCCTCCAACAAATGTACGGGTTGGTCCTTACAGCCCCTCCCCTTCCACAGTCTTGCAATGCCACCTTAATGGGCTCCACCTGTGGCAACGTTAGGGTGGAGCTTCTGCAGAGCATTTAGCTGCTAGCTGCGCTGCATTCACTCCCCTCAGCCAGTCTGTGAGAATTCTCAGCAGTCACCGCTCCCTTTTTCCTCTCCGTATGATTTGGAACCTCAATTCCGGTTCGTTTTGTCATTTACGTTTTGTTGTTAACCCTTTGAGCGCCGAATACATTTTCAAGGAATTAAAAATGTAGTTATCCTAAGCTGTTGAAAACCTATCATGTGGCAACTGGGGAGCTCTTTTAAGCAAGTTGCCACATGCCAGGTTTTCAACAGCATCTGACTTTGATATCTTACATTAGCCGAAAGGGTTAAACCCTTTCCTTCACCCCCAGCCTTGGCTTTCTGAGTCTGCTTTTTCCTAGGCCCTTGGTCCTAGAGCCTGCCGGATCGCCTTTAGAATCCGGCAGGGCCGAAACCATGACAACCCATGCCAAAAAAAGGTTGTAACAGGGACAAATTTAAGACTATTAATGAGGTTAAAAAAAAAAAAAAATAAATAATGATATGATTTGAAACAGCTGATGTCAGCAGGTGATGGCAATCACGATTTGGGATAAATCAGCATCCAGGAAAGGCCTAGTCCCCCCGGAGTAAAGCTGGGGCGAAGGAAAAGCGTAAGTCACACATGCCATGTGCACTGACACACCCCCCAACCCAGACAGATGCTGGCTTTGGGACCTGACACTGATAACAGCCTAGGATGTGCTTGTCATCTTTAGTCCACGGATCAATTTAGCCGATTTTTTTCTCTCCCAAAAACCACTTGGAATGTTGACTCGTCAAACCACAAAACATGCCTCTACATTGCTGATGTCGGTCTTGGGTGACACCAAACCCGGAGAAGTTAACACATTCGGAAGCCTTGACCAAGTTTTGTTATATATTGGTTTGATTTAGTATCTAGTACAGTTTTCCTGGTATCTGAATGACTGAAACATTTTCAACCTCTCAAGTTTCAGTGGGTAGATTTAGATCTGACTCGTTGAAAGTGTTCAAAGTCCTGCTCCAGATGAAGCTGAAATGTTTATATTTCTTGACTGCATGGATATTAAAATCCATTTCCTAAGGAACTCACAAGATTGACTTGCTAACCCACATTTTCATTGATTGTAATGACTTCACACCCACTTAATTGTGCATTTCACGTTAAAGCTCATTGTTTACAGTTGAGCATCACTTAAGCACTTGCTGCACATGGTAATATGACTGATTATAGCACAGCACAACTGAAAAGAATTGTTACAATGTCAAGCCTAGTAAGTGATACAGACCCCATGGGCCTCTTCTTTAAATCTATTATGCACTGTCTTGGGAAAAATGCCCAAAATCTGACCAATCTGTATACATTACTTTCAAAGTAATTCATTCTTCTGCTGGAAAACAGGTGCATCTCGACCCCTCTTCGCTCTTGAGGGACTAGTCCCTTTTCAGGATCTCTTTTTGTACTATAACACGACTCGCTTGCCTGTTTAACATCAACTTATAATTTCAAGTTGTCACATCATAATCAGTCGTATATTATCCCTGTACCAGCTTTTAGAGTCTGTTGCAGTCATCAAATTCCCAGCCTAAATTTTCAATAAACAACTGAATTTTAAATTTAAAACTTAAAACATCAAATAATGTGTCATTGTAGTGATTTCTTTATTGTTAAGGATGAATGGAATTCTTGAATCATTCTTTTTTTTAAATTTAATTTGCATTTTACACTATCAGTCAATTTTTATGGGAGTACAGTAGTAATTTAAATACTATTTTTGACAAAGAGGGACTTAATCAGACTAATTTTGCAAGTTATTTCATTTTTATTAAAGTGGGAAAAAAAATCTTTGCCATTGCACGCTGTCTGCAGATAACCCAGGGGCCCACCTTTCCACAGAAAATGTAAAACATAAAGTCCAGACATATGCAACAGTGGGTCTTACATAAGAAATACCCTTAGTCTTACCCACCTCATAGTAGGCCCTGAGCATCTCAGGGTAATTGGACCGGCTGTCCATCTCCGCACAGTTCTCCTCGCTCCCCCTGCCTGAACCAGAGCTATTCAGGGTTTTCCAGTAGATTCCATCCTGTGTGTAAACCAGCTGCTCCATCTCAAACTGTTCCACGATCCGCTCCTTCACCAGAGCCTCCTGTGTCGACTGTATGTTGTCTATCTTGTTCTATCAGGGATCATCAGGAGATGGAGGGTGAAGTTCATGTAGGTTCCGCAAAGTTTTCAAAACCTTTCAATTATACTGTCACTCAGTGTTTTGACACCTTTATCTAAATCACAGGATCTTACCCTTATCCAGAAAGGACCGATGTGGGTACAGGCTTTCATTCCAGCCATGCAGTTGCTCAAGTGAAACTATCAATCAATCCCTGAAATTTTCACCAGGACCGCGATGAGAAGAGTCAGGTGTGTGACTGCTTGGATGGAACAAAAGCCTGCATCCACACCTGCCCTTTCCCATGTTATAGTGTGCAGTGCATTGATTCTTCAGCAGACAAGCATAAACCGCTGGTCTAAACCATTATGGAACAATATGGTGGATTTGCACTTTGTCATGCAATATTTCTATTCTGCAAATATGCGTCCGTTGACCACAGTATTACTGAAATTGTTTCAACAAGTGTTTATTGTAGCCCTCAGACGGAGTCGGGCAGCTACTATGGTTTCACGCTTGTCATTTCCGCTGCCGCGTCCGCATCCGAAGACACTTCCTTGTGGACACTGTACAGGCTGTAATTTTTGACTGATTACGTTCATATTTGGTATGGACATGTGTATACTTCGCTTGTGACACCTATCGATTTTGGTTGCCATGGCGACAGTATTGGTGGAATAATGCCCTACAAAGGGGAGAACCGGGCTTTCGGGAGCTACACCAATGCAGTTTTGTATTGTATCAGCATGATGCAATAATTTAATATGAGGCATTTTATGGGATTTAAAAGATCGATATCGGCTCCCCAAGCGAGATTACTGTATATGTGCAAAAAGATGTTTCAGGTATCTTCTACAAAATTCATGCTCCAAAATTGACTTCAATTCAAAGAGTTCAGATCAGCTGCAGCTAACTGTAGTGCAGTCATGATGAAAACTCGAAAGGTTTGATTTTCAAATTGAAAGTACATATTAAGGCCTGTGAGAATAGTGTGCAATTAAATGTAATTAACTGTTTTAATTGATCATTTATCTATGATGTGGTAAATTACAGCAAAATCTGCTCACAATTCAATGCTACAAACATGAAGAGAAACATAAAATGTCATATGATGAGTCATTTACCATGGAAACGCATTGAAGATACGGAAAATTTATGAAGGAAGTTTTTGCCACGTCTGTAAACTGTTCCTGGATGGTATCTGGCAATGAAACAACAATGAGACAGAACAAACATTTATAATTACCCCCATAAAGCAATCAAACAGCCACCTTTTAAGAGTTAGTGTTGTGATTATTCGATGGGATTTTCCAAAAATGGTAGATCAAAGAGACCCGATCAATAGTTCCAAACAAACCCTGCATAACATGGTTACTCATTCTCTTAAACATTTAAACATGTTAAACATGTTAAAACATTTTAACTTTGAACCCTTATTCTTATTGACTCTGCGGCCACCCATACATGTGTTAAGATGTTACAAGTCTACACAAACTCAATTATGCCATAGAACTTCAGATTAGGAGACCCACACGCTATCAATCGTAATGTCACAAAAGCGTTGCGGTTAGGGTGTCTGCTAATGGTTGAATACTACTGGATTCACAGTTTATCCAGGATAAACCATGTTCCCCCTCAAAATTACCTCTGATGTTCTTCATTGTGTCGATGGCTGGCCCCTTGAGTTCCACCGCAAGTCTCTGGACGACCATCTCAAATACGGTGTAGTTGTTGAACCCCGGCAGCTCCCGGCCCCTGTGTTTCAGATCGTACTCGTTCACCACTTCCTGCACCCTTTTGTGAACTTGAAGGATACAGACAAAACAGAGTCAATGTGAATGCTTCTGCCACAGATACCAAAAATACCGCACTGTGGGCAAGGGTAGCCTACAAGAGAAAGGTCTCCTCACGTGACGGATGGTAAGAATTAGTTTCACTGGCTCATAGAAATTTTACTTGATTTGTGAATATAATTTTTCAATTCTGTGTGAATGCATTTGTCATTGTAGAGTTCTTTGAGTGTGGCAAAAGTGCTTTATAAATATAGTGTATGATTATTTCCCATGACATGGAGGGAAAGCGACCTCTAATACTGAGCTAAAAATGTGAAGACATTCCTTTATTGATGCATTTCAAAATATGTTCTCTGGATCTTGTACTATCAGGCAAATAATCCACGTGCAAAATCAGTTCCAATGACTTTAATCTTATGTCACGCCTCGCAAGTTTCTTCTTTCCAATTCCTTTTTGCTCATATCAGGGACAATCCCGCTGAAAAAAAATGTTTCTGCATTATGATGCAAATGTTGAGCAAGCCCAACTTTACCCTTCCTTCGTAAATAAGTAAACACTCCGTACATGTGTCTTTAGTGCCATCCAGGTATTCTTTCCACTTTTTAAATTCCGATCGCAGCAAGGAGAACAGGTTGTCTGGCTGGACGATCTCCCCAGTAGCCAGTCGGCTTATCTTCTCGTTGAACTTGGTGAGGGTCTGTTGGGGAACAGAGGGAGACTATTAATTTAAAGATACACAGCTCTCCAAATTCTGACTGTTTTTGTCAAGAACAGAAATTCATATTTAAAACTCACTCTCAGTTTCTAATTTCCAACAGCTTTAGAGTTGTGAAAGTTGTTGTCAGTGATGTGCACATGATGAATAACCATGAAAACAAGCCATTCAGCCGATATAGATGTGAATGAGCAGTCAATTGTGCCTCATGCCTTTCTTGCCTATTTGTGTTACATCTGTCACTTTCTCTTCAAAATGGCATCCTACGAATGCTCATTAATCCCTATAATGAATAATTCATCCATTATCTAGCCTGCAAACAGATGCTAGTAGTTGCTGAAGGCAATTTCTGCCGCTCGACCCAATCCCTAACCTTTGACCGTACACCACAGGAACTCCAAATTTGAGAATAAACACCGCTAAAAGACCAGCCGAGAGCCTGTTTGCAGGCTATCCATTATCTAACACGCTTATTCCTGATTAGAGTTGCACAGAGTAGAGTGAATGATTCAGAATTCAAACTACTGTAGAGACAAAGGGGAAAGACTAACCCTACATTTTACCCATTGGGGAATTAATTAATATGTTTGGGGATATAAGCGTCTACTAGTTTTCAGCAACATGGTGTACAAGGTGTTATGGCTTTTAGGGAATGTGGGGTGCCATCCACTGGGTGGCAGCACTGGCCTGATGTACAGCTTGGGCCACAGTGGTGATTCATTGCAATCACTTCAGCTATGGCTCGATGACGTCATGACTCTGTGACTTTCTTTAACAAGTCGTGTGTATTGAAACATTCTTTTGAGTTTTCATCACCTGCCCTCCACATGAAAACAAGACCCTGCCTAACCCATCATCTGATGCCTTGTGCCAAATAAATCACCACACTCTTCACACTACCCTCCAAGTGCACTCTTTGATGACATTAGCAAAGTGTGGAATAATAATGCTGCTCGAGGGTGCAAGGGTTTAAAAGTAGTATTTGGGACATCGCACGGTACAACTCAAGCACGTGGCAGTCATTGAACAGAATTGTGCATTGTCAGGTACTGAGGAATCCACATCGAGGCAGCGCATATCAAGAGCTGTAATAGGGCGGTTTTGGTGGACTTAAAAGGCTCGCTTAGATGCAGACTTTAAGTGTCTCATTTTTAGAATTAGGGCAAGGTACTCACATCGATGAGGAAGATCTTCCTCTTTTGGGGGTCAAGAGGGGGCCCATTTTCAAACTGGCTCAGCTCCTTCCTAGTGTCCCACAGCTGTTTCTTAATTTGCTCTGATATGAGGGGAAGAGATTTCTGGGAAACAAATGAACAGACTAATCAGAAGGGAAAGTTAAAGACCTCATGAAATAAAACTTGCTGCAGAGTCCAATAATCGAGTAGAATAAAATGTTCAGTGAGCTCAACCAGAGCAGAGCCGATTGCTGTTAAACGTGAAACATTAAATGTTAAGTGTAATGCCGTGTGAAAGGACATTGATTGAAGGGGAACTGATGATTGACAGATGTATTCAATCAAAACCACAGCTGCTGGCACTCAGTGGCTTCAAGCCATGATGTTGGAAAAAAAAAAGACTGTGATTAAATTAACTCTTAGGGCTCTAATTTCTTGGCGCAGCGCAGGGTGGCGCAGCCCACGTAGTGGTAATTTAAATCCGTGCAGCCCGCGCAGTGGTAATTTCAGGCGGTGCAACACCGTGCGCAGCCACTTTGGCAATTTGGTAGACAGACGTGCGCCGAGATGGGTGTGGTGGCGTAGTAGGGTGAGGTGTCGCATATTCATCAAGACGCAGTGACAATTTCGTGGCAAAAGGCAAAAGAAATTGTCCTGATGTCAGATCAAAGAGAGAGAGAGAGAGAGAGAGAGAGATGTGGGTGTGTGCGTGTGTGTAGGCTACGGGGTATGTGTCCTACAGCTGCTTTCACACGGACACGAAAAATTTTTTTTCACGACTGATTACATTCAAAGTCAATGCAAAGACGCGCGTGTATTCGCGTCTTTGCATTGACTTTGAATGTAATCTGTCATCTGAAAAATTGCTTCGGCCCAGTGTGCAAGCGCTTAATACTATTATTGTCACTTAGGTTTTATCGTTTTTAGTGGGGGAAAAGGAATACAGCCTGATTGCTATGAACTCGTACTGAGTTAAGATTACATATTGAAAATAAATGTGTAACGTATCTTGCATTGTTGTCCATGCATGTTAATCCCAAAATGTTAAGCAGCAACAGGGTGTAATAATAGGAACACGCTATCCATCGTTTCTCTTCCCGATGATGCAGGCAGAAGAAATAAATGAGCAACCGTCGTATTTCATTCCAACTTCATAAGTTTGAATGATATGACGTAGTTTTGTTTTGAAATTCCATTCAAGTTCGCTAATGGTAATAATTCGCAAATGCCCTAGCTAGCCAGCTAACTCATATTCGTAATGCTTAATATAGACGTAAGCGGTGCAGAAAACATTCCTGAAGCAGCAAAGTAAAATGCAACATTAACGCATCATGCAGATATAGGACAAAGGCTTCTTTATTCCAACATATTAAAGGTGAGGAGAGGAGCTCATTTGATTGGTGAAGATTTGACTCAGCTGTGTTAAACCCACTCACGCCTTCTCTCCTCCCTCTTTGCCATTTGCGCTAGCAGGAGGGACAGAGACGGGACAGAGGAGTACTTGCGCCGGGCACGAAATTGCAAAATACGCCTGGATACACCCCGTTGGCGCGGCGCTCCCCCCATCCGCCGCGCCTGCGCCTGGTCAACGAATTTAGAACCCTTAAAGTTGATTAATTTATTAATTAATTTCACTCAAGTGTTCCTTTTAGTGGGTTCAAAGTCAGAAAAAACATGTTTTTCCATATAGTTGAACTACATGTCACAAACATATTCTGTATCTGCTGATTTCAGCCCTACACTGAAGCTACATCACACTTCTACTGAGTTAAATATTCAAACCCTGGATGCCATGGTTTTTGAAATTTAAAAAATTTGGCATCTCCAATCCCACCTGAATCTGGAATGCCCAATTGGTGAACAATGTACAAGGCACAAGGCTTGCTCGTATGCGACCCCTTGCTGCCAATTCAGGAGAGTGTAGACAGTTCACGGCTCTCATCCGAAGCACGCGCCTGTAAGCCACTGCTTCTTATACACTCATTGGTTAAATCTTCGCAAGTTCTGAGCGAGGGCGGAGGATATCCAGACATGAACAGGCTTAGAGTCTTCCTGACGAGCGCCCGTCTAACCAACAGGAGGCGCTTGAGCAACGAACAAGGCAACTATTATTTTCCCTCCCCGGCAGTCCCTTCCCAATTTGCAACCCTGTAGAACAATAGCCAATTGTGCGCTACTCTGAAAAAGCTGCCGACCACTGCCGGTTGGTACGAGGTGGGGATCGAACCCTGGATGCCATATTTTAATGGCCGAAGCAGTACATCAAATGAAAAATATCTAGATGTTGCACATCATTTGAGCCCCTCAGAAAAATAGTGGTCTAACTCAATTTTTTATCATTTTGAGAAAACCGCTTCCAAAGTTTCGACATTGTCAAATTCAGCATGCCAGTAAGCATTTAGACCGGTCTTGCAGTGATATCCTTTGAATCTTCGCTTTCATGTTTACAAAGTATTTTGTTGTCAACGTTGACGATTTTTGTTATTTTTGCATGTTTCGCTTAAAAACTAAAAATTTTGGAGTGAGACCACTCTTGAACTACTATCTATATTTCAGAGGTGGAACTAACAATCTTCTGGCCCATTATTGCATGAATAGATTTTACCTTTAGCATGAAAAAATACGGGTCTAACTCAGAAAATTTGAAAATTGGTGTTAGACCACTATTGCTCTGAGGGGCTCATTTTATGCCCATTTCCCAGTAATTCAGCAGCACATATTTGGAATCACTGGAACCCCTGGGATCCCCACTAGAATTTGAAATAGGCCTCAAGTTTCCACAGGTTTGAATAGAGCAGCTGCATTTGTCTGACTCATATATGTGTCTGTGGGCTTTATGGGGACAGAAATTTTAGTTACATATTGATAAAGCAAGCAAATTGAAGGAGGTCGCCAGTTTGAAACTTACTTTGATGTGGTCAACCAGGTCATTGGTCAGTTTTGTGGCAAGACACTGTGTGGTGGCTTTCTCTTCATATAGGAGAGCCCTGTAGAAAAAGTAGGTCAAAGCTTCAGTTCCCATACGGACAGACTCAATACGGTTGGTGCCGTGGGCAGAAATGTCTCCTGAACAAATCTCTGATTCGAGGCACAAGTGTCAACATCGACAGTAATTTACCCACCATCATCTGTGACTCATAATCCTGTGAAGGCATCCTCTCCTCTATTTAGTGGTCACATGACCACCTTTACACAGTGAAAGCTACCTGAAATTCATTGGTAGGATTCCCAAAATGGCCTCTACGTTGCCCCTTCATACAGCCCCTATTCTGGTTAGCCCATCTGAGAAAAAGCAAATAAAATCTAAAAGGACTGATTTTTTTGGGGTCTATTCACCCTCTATTGTGTCAAAAACAGTACAATGACACATAATTTCATGTTCTAACATGGATTTAATTGCTTATTGAAGATATGCTATCCCATGACTGTAACAGAGTCCAAAGAAAGTTGGCACTGTTGACAGTTCACCACAGTATATAATCACCCTGTCATTTACGCACTCTGACTTAGCGTTTAGCCACTAAAGACACCAGCAGGCGGAAGTACAGTGGGTAGAATTTACCCCATTCCTCCTCTATGCAGGAACTAATCTATGGAACTGGACACGGCCTTCTTGCCGTATATTTAGTGTCACCATGTACCGTGTACTCTCAATCGGGACTGCTGGCAGGCCAGTCTAGCACTCAGACTCTTTATGTATGCAGCCATGCACTTGTAATCCATGTTTCATGATGTGCCAATGTTTTCAGAGCTGGCTTTTTATGTAGTAAAATGGTAAGAATGCAAGGGTAGGAAATGGGAAGCTTTGTCGAGCTGAATTGCCAGTTCTTGTCATTGTTATGCTGACTTTGACATTATGGACAAATACGATGTCATTGGTTCATTTTTTGCTCGTCTCTCACTTGAAATGCTCATGGCGTCTGAAGAAGTCTCTTTCTATCCTGGTGGCTTCCGGCAGGGACACCTTGTCATCGATCTGCTTTTGGCCGCGGCACTTCACGACGATGTAGCCCTTGCTCAGCGGGATCACTTGGTTTCGGATGATATCCAGAACGTTCTTCTCTGTCCCCTTATCAACCAGGTCTGGCTTGGTCAGAATTGCTTTTGAGAGTAACAGAAAAGAGTCATGAGTCATTTCTCATCCATATTTGACAGAAAGCCTGTTCATGGAGATCTACTGAGCTGTAGGTTCACATCACAACCTTAACCTGGCACACCTGACTAATTAGCCGCACAGTAGACTCTCTAGTTTTGGTGTGAGATGGACAGCATTAGTATTAGGTGCGAATACTTAACCCTTTAAGGCCTAATGCAAAAATCCCAGCAGAGAATCATGCTGCCATGTTTACCAGAGTAACCTGTATTTGGGCTGAAGCACAGCTTCTCAGCTTTCAGGAACAGTTGGAATTTTCTTCTATTGCGCAAAACCTACAGTAATTACGGTACTTTCAAAATTACGCGCATATCTGTGTTGGCAACGACACGTTCTTAAAATGCACACATGCTATCCCGGTTTAAATGGGTTAATTTGGGTGGGGCATTTAGGATGTCTAGATGTAATAACAGCACTGGAAATCATAAATGATAAAACTCTAAAGTGCTTCATTTGTTCATCGACACATTCCTTTTTTGAGCATAACATTTAAGATACCTTTCACTGACAAAAACATTTGATGTCATCGCAATCAGTCCACGAAGATGATTTTTGATTGGTTCCTGCATTTCTTACCCAGAGTTCTCTTCCCCTCAGGATCAACTTCCTGTGCCATCTTCAAAGCTTCTGTTGTTGCAATGTCAACATTACATGGAACCACAACTAATATAATGGTTTCTGTCTTCTCAATGAAATTCAGGATGAGACTTTTGATCTGAAATGACAAAAAAAAGTTTTTTTAAACAATTTCAATCATGAAATGTAAATTATTTTAATCTTAATGAATTTTATATTAACTTACATTAGGGAACAGACTACACCAATGCTCCACTTTATTCACCATACAACCCCATTTATACCGCCGCAATTAGAGTGATAGAGTGGTTTATCCTTTTCATAATAAAATATTAAAATACGTTTTTCTGATGTAGTGTCATTTGACCAAATATACATTTGAGTATCAGTGGATCCATTCAGGTCAGCTTGGACAGCTCACAGCTTGAGGTAGACTTAGTCAACCCAGGGAGAGAGATGACAAACCAGTTGAGTGTTTCCAAAGCCTTGAACATTTTTATGTCCCCAGGATTGATGTTTATTGAACATGGTTTTTTGCTCATCTGGACCAAAGGTCCAATCGGCGTAAGACATGGCCTGCTTGTCTGTCAATGTTGGTTGTCGTTCGTTGTTCGTCGGTGAACATCATCTTCCCCAAAACCGTTTGGTGGAACAACTTGAAACGTTAGATACATGTTCCTTACACGATCTCTTTGAAATTTTGTAATTAATAATTAATTAATTAATCTTTATAGGCATAGTGTTGGTCTTGAATATTCAATAAATTAATTACTTTATTGTTAAATAGGTGATTTTAAATTGGAATAGATTGAGAGCAAACCTGTTCAAAGGTGAGTTTATTGAAGGACTCCAGGGGAGTTGGGGGTTTAAGAAGTCAATCGTGAGTATTTCGGGTAAATAAACTGTTTGCTGTGAAATTAAACCCAGCGAGACTCTGCCATTTACTCTTAAATATGATTAAATGTCTGTTCCTCCGAAGAAATGCATGATGGCACACAGTGGAAATGAAAAAAAAAATCTTTTAGACTTAATTTTAAGGCATGTTGAAACCATAATGTATGTGATAAAGACTGCAATAAATGTTACCATAATACATAATTAAGATCATTCATTGTCATTTGAGCCTTGTGCTCCACATGGTGAGATAATCGCGGATTGATATCACGTTGCTCGTGCCTGACCACAGAGCTCGACAGGTAACAAACACACTCACCTGATCACCAATATCCTCAGGCTGGCCTTTTACAGGGACCCTGGCGATTCCAGGCAGATCAATCAGGGTGAGATCACACACGTCAGGGCAGCTGATCTCCAAAGTGATCATCTCATCACAGATCCCCACTCCATCTCCAGCCAGCGTGTTCTGAGCTGTGAACAAACAAGTGGAAGTACCATGTTATTCTGCTGGAGTGGGAACCAGAAGGTTGGTGGATTGAGCCCCAGTGAAGCCACAATGAGATTTGTTCCCCCCGAAAATAACATTAAGTTTCCTCTCTATTTGTCCATTGAAATTTTTGAAATAAGTGAACTGGACTGGTAATGTTTTGCAGATTAATTCATTGTAATGTAATCCCTTTTCAGCATTGGGGAAACTTACTCTTACTTACTGTGTTATTGCAGCAAGAGTGAACTGTGAGAGCTGAATTCTCAACAGAATCACCTGTTTAGAAAAAGATGGATAATGACATATAAAGAAGTATAGAACTTACCTTTCCGTACATAGTCTTCCACCAGTGAAGGGTCATCAAACTGGATGAACTCTTCTCTGTAGGAGATGAAGGCTCTCCACGACACTCCACCTCGCACCTTCCTCAGCTTCAGCTCAAGAGGACAGCGGGTCACGATTCCTACAGAGGAAGGGAACAGGAGTTCAGTTTCACTCATTAATGTTGCCTTCACATGGATCATGATATGCGGTAAACCAGAGGGCTTTATATCAGAGGAGAGAACAACGGTAAAATCTATTGGAAAGGCATAAAAAAAATTCAGGTAAGGTAATAGCTGATTGAATTTGCCATTGAAGTAAAACTTATTTAAATGTCCATACTTATACTTAAAGTGAATTTTGCATTTTTTTTTCCAAAATTCATAATTAATCTGTCCTGACATTAACCATTTAAAGGATTAATGTTGGAGTTAATAAGTTTTACAAGACATATTCGCAGAAATCAAGAAGAAAGAGCAGCATTTTGAGCCTGTCTCATCAAAACTGCGTTTTTTTTTTTTTTTAAACCACATGGTATGATGTAGCTAGAGGTGGGAAGCTGATCCTGCATTTGAGTGGTCGTGTTTTGTGCATTGGAATTTTCTGGATTTTTTCGGTTGCTCTTCTTCACTTTTTGCGTGTAAAATAGTGAATTATTGTGTTTGTCAACTAGTATGTTCTCAAGGTTAACTTTCACAATTCTATTGGAAACTATCATCGCTGACGTTAGCTTCTGGTTTGCGGTTTATTCAAGTCAGTGGGATGAATAATTCCTCAGCTAACATGCAAATGCTTTCGGCCAGTAAAGTACTGAGTTGCACCTGCTACTGTAATCGTAGACGCTCAAATTTATGAATTCAATGGCGAAAAGCGTTAGCATGCTAATTAGTCATCCGATTGACTAGAATAGACTGACAACTAGAAGCCACCGCTGTAT
This sequence comes from Gymnothorax javanicus, assembly GCA_029692085.1. Lineage (NCBI taxonomy): Eukaryota > Metazoa > Chordata > Actinopteri > Anguilliformes > Muraenidae > Gymnothorax > Gymnothorax javanicus. The sequence continues at coordinate 17,330,175 of CM056210.1, read as the reverse complement.
TTCCATTTTCCATTTAATACGATTCAGACATTTATGGGATCAATAAGTTCTAAAATTCGCTAGCGCGAGATTCGCCGAAGGCTCGGAATAAATGGAAATGACTACTCTCATTACATAAATTTGACATCTCGGGCTCACTCATTGGAAATTGTATCTCCTCAGCAGTACTGCACAGTTGAATAGTGCAGTTATGTTACACAATACCAGGCCTGTTTACGTTATAAACAACAGAATTCCAAATTTGGATGCAACGCATCATGACACACCTGCACAACATGGACACAGTTAAGGAGAAATGAATTTTTCCATGTCTAGGTAATGAGTTATACCAAGCGCAATAATCTTTCTCATATCCATGCTGGAAATGGACTGTGCTGTGAAAAAAATGATAGCGTAACATCGCCATAACGACATTTAGATTACTATCACTTGTAGCAACTATTTTTTTCAGTTTTAACAACAAATTAGAGGTGAGGCATGATGACGAGATTAAAAGCTGCAATTACAAGGTGAAGACAAAACAACAAAATGGATGAATGTACAAGTGTGATATGGAAGTGATACCAGATTCAGTGCAGTCATGCTGAATTTAGTCACGTTCAAGTAAGAAGTGATCACTGCGGAAAATAAGACTTGGCGGAGTGGTCTGCAGAGGAATCCGCGTGTGTCTGAGTATGTGTGTGCCTGGAAGAGAGAGATAAAGTGCGTATATGTGCGTGTGTGAGCATTAGAGAGCGTGTGTGTGTGTGTGTGTGTGTGGGGGGGGGGTGCATTTGAGTAAGTGTGTGTGTGTATGTGTGTGAGCATTAGATAGAGAGAGTGTGTGTGTGTGTGTGGGGGGGCATTTGAGACTGTGTGTGTGTGTGTGTGTGTGTGCATGCATGTGTGTATATACTGTATGTTTGCACAAAATCTGATTATTTTATCTCGTCACTGGCCAAAAGTCAGGGTAATCCTGCAAAATTTTGGAAAATTGTCAAGTCCCTGAATTTTAATCCTTCTTCATCTATACCACTCTCTATCCACACTGATTCTGGTCCTATAACTGATAAACACAAAATCTGTGATCTTTTTAACCAACACTTTATTGCGGCCAGAAACCTTTTTGAAAATTTTATTATTCAGTCCACTACAGGAGATATGACCTCTGGTCTAGTTCATTCACAAATTCTCCTATGCCTAGAGTACTGTTTTTTTTTTTTTTTTTGAGAATTTCAAGTGAATGAGGTCCTACAAGAATTGAAACGAATTGCTGTAAATAATTCCACTGGAGAGGATCATCTAGTGCCGAGTCTTTCGCGTTTAGCAGCCCCAATGATTGCGCATTCAATAACTAATATTTTTAACTTATCATTATTGACGGGGACTATTCCCAGTGTATGGAAAGCTGCTCATGTTTTTCCATTATTTAAGGGTGGTGATCCCAGTTCAGTGAACAGCTACTGACCTGATCTCAAAATTGCCTTGCCTGGCTAAGATTTTAGAATCTTTCATTAAGCAACAACTTTGCAGCTTTTTAACTTTCAACAACATTTTAACTTCACAACAATCTGGCCTCAGGCCTGGTCATGGCACCATTACAGCAGCCTCAGTGGTTATAAATGATTTGGTATCAGCTTTGGATAATAAACAAAAATGTGCAGCCCTATTTATTGATTTAGCAAAAGCTTTCGATACAGTAGACCACTTTATTTTATTAAAAAACTTGTCCTCTATTGGTCTTAATTGTGATGACTGCTTGTGGTTCCAGGACTACCTCTCTAATAGAACACAAGCTATTATGCTTGGGGATGCGAAGTCTCAATTTTTAAAAGTGATGAAAGGACTACCCCAAGGATCCATACTTGGACCAATTTTATTCACAATCTATATAAATAATATTGCATATAATATTGTAAATTGCAAGGTTCGTTTTTATGCAGATGACACTGTGTTGTACTCCTTTACACCAACGTGTGCCCAGGCCCTTACCTACTTGCAATCAGCTTTTAATCTTATTCAACACGCTCTAGCTGATCTGAAACTTGTTTTAAACACTGATAAAACTAAGTTCATGGTTTTTTTCTGTACGGAATGCAATTATGCCAAATGACTCAATTTTCTCTGTGACTGGTGCGAAAATTGAGCAAGTTCAGTCTTACAAATATTTGGGTATCTGGCTGGATCATGATTTTTCCTTTAAAACACGTGTCTAACTTGTCCAAGAAAATTAGAACAAAAATTGGGTTTCTTTACAAAAACAGGTCTTGTTTTTCTTTAGACAGTAGGCAGTGGATTGTCCAGGCAACTATCTTACCTTTATTTGACTATGGGGATGTCCTTTACATGCATGCCTCTGATAGTACTTTAAGACCTTTGGACGCAATTTATCACAGTGCCCTGCGTTTTATCACTGGTGATGGTTTTCGCACTCATCATTGTGTGTTATATAGTTCATTAGGGTGGTTTTCCCTTCATTTTAGAAGGAAGCTACATTGTATTTTATTTATTTATAAAGCATTGCTTGGCAAACTTCCTTCTTATCTTACTAGGCTTTTGTCCATCAAAATCAGAAGCCAGCATGTCAGATCGCAAGGGTGGATTTTGTTAGAGTCACCCAGGACTAGAACAAATTTGGGCTGTTCTGCTTTTAGCGCATTTGCACCCTGTGTCTGGAATAGATGCCAAGACTCTCTGAAGCTTGATTGTCTCATTCCGTACGAGTCCTTCAAGAATTGACTGTGGGAGATGTTAGTTGAGGAGGCCAGATGTACTTGCCTTTAGTTTTAACTTTGGACTTGTTCTCTGTCCTTTGTACTTGTGTGTTTTACTTATTTTATTACTTTCTTTTTTATTTTTAATTGTATTTTAAAGTTTGTTTTCCTTTAGTCTGCAATTGTTGTATGTAATTGTGTGAATTTTACTGTGCTCTGTGTTGTTAACTGACTTTGTAATTGTTTTATTGTATTCAGGGCTCCTCTGAAAAAGAGACCTCGGTCTCAGTGGGACTTCCCTGTAATAAAGGAAAATATATATATCTCACCGCTTCCTCTGGGCAGGGCCACTCCAGACAGGGCCTCCAGTACGGAGCTCTTGCCGGAGCTCTGGTCTCCGATCACAGCGATGGCGGGTAGAGCCAAATCCCTCTCAATCCCAATCACTCTCAGGGAGTCAATCAGGTCTATGTAAGGCCGCACCTTCTCATCCAGGTGACTATGAACCACTCCTTCCATTGGTTGGCTGACACCATGAGGCAGAAACAAACCAAAATAAACAAACATTTCGACATGAGCATTTTTTAGTGGCAGAAATCACCTGTCTGACAAAATTTGTTGCTTTTTAGAGCAATTTTGAACAGATGCTGTCGAGGCTGTGAAAGAATGTAAACAGCCCTTACCCCTCTTCCCCAGAAATACTGGCATCTTCAAAAAATTCCTCAGGACTTTCCATGGTTTAAAAAAATCTGAAATATACAAAACATGATGACTGTCACTTCCAAGTTTACTTAGTGCCAACTCACTTTATACTGTACATCACTTTTGAATATTCAACCCAAAACTGTTGAGACTTTGCTGAATGGCAGATGTAGGTGTCCTACACTTGTAAATTAACCTGTGAACTAGCTGAGGCAGTGACTCTACAAGAGCTCTGATGGTGTCTTGTGGCATCTGGCACAAACTCTTTAGCAGCAGATCCATTAGCAGCTTATGGTTCTTCCAGAACATCTCAGGGATACTCCATCGGTTTGAGATCTTGCGACTTTCGAAACTAGGGCAACACCATGAACTCTTTGTCACTGATGTGTACAGGAATGTCCTGACTCAGCTCTTCCCAGTGGAACATTGCCCAGAGCATCACACTCCCTCCCCCTACCTGTCTTCTTCCCACAATGCACCCTGGTGCCATCTCTTCCCCAGATAAATGGCTCATGTGTTCCTGGCCATCCATAAGCCTCAAAAGACAATGGGACTCGTTGGACCAGGTGACACCTTTACATTACTCCTATGTCCGCTTCCAACACATGCCCAGTGATGGCCCGGTCGACGGTGGACAGTAATGACAATACTAAGGTTGAATATTGTAAACTGCATGCTAAGGTCAAAAAGAACTGAGGAAAGCTCAAAGACTCTGAAAGTCAAATTGCGGAAGGTGCAAAAACCTAATCCTAAGCATTTTTTCAGAACTACTACTACTATAGGAAGTTAAGGGAAGGGCGAGTGTATGAAGAATAAAGATGGATCACTGCTGTGTGCGAATAAGGATATTGCTGATGCCTTAAATTGTTACTTTGTTGAGAGTTTTACTGAGGAGCAAATTTCTAATTGGCCAGAGGGCACTTCCAATGATCAACTTATTTATCAGAATTTGAGATGAAGGTATTGAGAAGTATTTAACAAATTGCATAAATTAAAGATAAATGAGGCAGCTGGCCCTGATTGCTTATACCCAAAAGTTCTCAGGGAAATAAGTGAGATCATCTCTAAACCACTTTCTGCAATTTTTAGGCAGTCTTTAGAAACTGAAGAAATACCAAATGATTGGAAGCAGGGCAACATAATTCCAGTATATAAGAAAGGGGACCAGAATTAGTCAAGAAACAACACAACAGTCAGTTTAACTTACATTGCATGTAAAATACTGGGATCTGTCATTAGGATAAGCTGGAATCATTTCCTGTAATAACATCCTGAAAAATTGCCAACATGGTTTCCATAAGGGAAGGTCATGGCTGACAAACCCCATTGAATTCTCTGAAGGGCTTTTTTTTTTCACTTTTTTGGCCTGTTGCCAACCAGCAGAATTAAACCTTCCCCAGCTTTAGTTGCAATGCCTGCACTTTCACTGTTTATTTAAAAGCTAAAACTCAATCTGAGCTCAGGTGAGAAAAAGGTTCATTTGTGGCACACAGAGCTGAATTTTCACCTTTTCACAAAATAACCGTGCTAAGGCTAACTCAGTCATGTTATCTCAGTCATTGTGGTTGCACAGAGAGCGAGGCAACCACAAAGTGAAAGTAAAACTAACGTAAGGTTAGGAATTCCCTTTGGCTATCAAGTGACAGAGATATACAAATAAAAACAGTAAAACAAATTTTAAATGAAGGATGACACATCTTTAATTAATTGTAGATAGAACCAGCTTCAAGGTGAAGAAAATCCTGTGCAGTATGCCTTCAGTCGTTAGGAAAATATGAGAAAATCAAGTCAAAGTACAAAATAAGAAGATAAATATGCTGCCAGACAACATGGAAGGTGTATGGCGGAGTGGAGAGATGAATAATGCATAAATCCTTAGGGATGACCGGACGCCGCACCAAACTTTGGGGACATAAAGCACATTGCATTTGGCCTGAAAAGTTTGAAACTGGTTACATGGAGTCACAAGAAAGCTATTGCCTAGTATTCTGATAATGAGCTTCCAAATGCACATCATAGACATCACTGGAATTGTTTTCTATTTACTTCATCTCTGCCCATTTGAAGTGGTGTGGACAGTACCAGTCAAAAGTTTGGACACACTTTGATAATGTCAACAGCATAAATTTAAACGGCTCAACTCCTCTATATAATCTCAAATGGAATCTGGTAAGAGAGGAATGGTCAAAAGTTAAAAGAGAATAATTTACTTGTTTGAATAGTGTGCAAAATTTTGGAATTCTCAGGGAAGCCATGTTTTGCAAAGTAAACAGACAATTCCATTTTCCAGCGGCTGAAATGAAGTCAAGCTGTTTAAGGACTTATTGGGCAAAAAGGTCAATGAAAAGCAAACCGCAAGTGCAGCTCATCTTTGGGAACATAGACGGTCACTCAGCTGCAAACTCATTATAGTCATATGACTGCGCAAAAAAAAAAAAAAAAGTATGCTCAGCAATTATGACAACAAATGCTGTTTAGTTTGATGGATTTAAGACTTAGATCTGTTTTGCAAAGTAAAGGGTGCTTATTTCTTTTTTTTCCACATGTAAGAAAATACTGTACATCTGCCCTTACTGACTGCGCAACTCAGTGCTTGAAAAAAATTCAATTTTAAAAATACATTTTTAGCAAAGCAAACGCGAGGTAGACTTACCGCATCAAAGGGAGATGTTTTGTCTCAAAGGTTTTAACCATGCACTAAGCCAGACAGGAGTGTCAGTGTTATTTATATTGCAAAGCTGAAAGTAACCGTATAAGGGTTCGGTCTCTCCTGGGAAAGTACAGAACAGGATGTCACACCCACCATTCTAACTGAAATCCAGCTCTTCTTAGCAAAAAACTGACTAAAATGCCATGGATATGTTTACATTTTTATGTTCTCTATGCATACTTTGTAAATTATAATCTTGAAACTGAGAATGATTTATCAAGATGATACATGCACAGTTGATGTACTACATGCATGCTTCATCATATTAAATTTCACCTTCAATGTATTTGAAATTTCTGCATGCTTCACATTAATTTGGCAAACATAAGTGTGCCAATACTCTGGGTGCGGTGCTCAAATCATAACCAGTTCTCAAACTGGAATTAAAACGATGACATTACATAATTTTTGATCGTTGGTTTGTCCCAATGTAATAAATGTTTAATTGTAATTAAATTGAATAAAATAATGCTGAAAGTTGAATTATTGATGGTGTCTCTTTGCTTTGCAGCCACACAATCAGTGACCACTTTATTAGGTACACCTTTTTAATAATGGATGGGACTTCATTCCATTCCCACCCCACCTAGACTCCGCTGCTGGCATGGTTTTGGGGGGTTGCTGCCTGCTGTGCATTTTATTCGCCACCTGAGGGCTATCCTGATCTCTGATCAGGTGGTTGATCGCTTATTTTTTGCATCTGTGGAGAGACTATTTAAGAAGCTCTTCCAGCGCTGTCTGGTGCTTTTATGTCACTCTTGTGAGGACTACTAAGCCTTCGGCTTTTAGTCGGAGGAAACTCCTTGTAAGAGTTTAGGATTTGGTGTTTGTCCGTCCAATTTATCGTTCTGCTTGTCAGAGTATATGTACTGTTCTGCAGTCTTGTTTGTTGGAGCATTGTCTTTGCTCCTAGACCTCTGTCAGTTCGCCCCTGTTCCAGCAGGAGGGAGAGGTTACTCTGTCTCTTATGAGAAAGCTCTTATTTTCTGGGAGGATTTTCTCCCACTTTTTTTGGGCTGTTTTTTGTTGGTGGAATCGCAGGGGAGTTACGTTCCTTTTTTCTGTTACCTTTTCTCCCATTTGTAGTCATTCACGTTTCGTGGGTGGCTTTTAGAAACCCTATCCTGGGTCGCGTCTGGGCCTCCGTCCCATTTGCCCCTTCACAGCTGCAGACAACTCATGTGGTTCGCTTCCCTCACACAACAACATCTGCACACTCGAGCTGGGTTCTGAGTTCCGTGACGTAATAGCATTCTGTGAAATAAGCCAATCAGAACGCTTGTTAAAATAATAGTCCTTTTGGGCTTCCCAGTCAAATATTAATAAACAAACATGGTGGTTTCTGAAACTCCAAAAAAACTTGTTGATAATGATATTTGTTTTGGGTCTAAAATAAGAATCGGATCTAAGAAAGAGAAAATACATGTAAATGGAGAGAGCCAACTCGATATTCCTTCACTTATGAGTCGAGTTCTTTTAAATTCTGCTTTTTATTCCTCAAGCGAACTGTTTGAGTGCCATACTGGATGCAAACATTTATTAGAAAGGTTCTCAAGAATAAAATGCTGACTGGATGATAGAATAAAAGAATTCAAGTGACTTTACCACGATAGCAACCGGCTCTGCGTCAAACGTCTAATTACCGAAACACCGACCGAAATGAGCTTCTCTGCCGCTAAAGAACCTGTGTTTGGGAAAACTTCAACACTGAAGAAGCCTGGAGAAATTCCACCTTTTGAACATTTTCAACACGTTGGTGTTGGTCAGCCTCCATTGCAGACGTCCATTGCAGACGTCTTACATGTTGTTTAACTCCCATAACAGCAGGTGCCAACAGCCTAGGAAATTTCAGTGCTTCTCTCTGATTGGTTGAACTCAAAACCCGGCTCGAGTGAGCAGACGTTGTTGTGTGAGGGAAGCAAACCACATGAGGTGTCTGCAACGGAGGCCACAGCCCACGCAGGTGAGTCTGGTTTTCCCCCAGGTGAGTCTGGTTTGCCCTCAGGTGAGTCTGGTTTGCCCTCAGGTGAGTCTGGTTTGCCCACTGGTGAGTCTGGTTTCCCCTCAGGTGAGTCTGGTTTGCCCCCAGGTGAGTCTGGTTTGCCCCCTGGTGAGTCTGGTTCACTGAGGCATGGATTCAAGAAGGTGCTGCAGACTTTCCTTAGAGATTCTGGCCAATTTTACACAACTGCATGGTGCAGTAGCTGCAGAATTGTCGTCTGCATAATTCATGCAGCGAATCTCCACCTCCTCCACATCGCAAAGCTTTTTAATTGGACTGAGATCTGGTGACAGTGAAGGTCATAGTAATACAAACTGAACTTATTGTCATGTTTATGGAAGTAGCTAGCGATGGCATGTGCTTTGTGACATGTTGTGCTATCCTGCCAGAAGTTGCCATTAGAAAATGGGTTGTCTGTGGCCATAAAGGGGCACATTGTCACAAACAATACACAAGTTCGATTAAATGGAGATTCCTCAGTCCAGGGTTTTCCATTCATCTTCTGTCCAGTTTTGTTGAGCCTTTGCTCACTGCAGCCTTGGTTTCCTGTTCTCAGCTGAAGGTCGTGGAGCCTGATGTGGTTGATTGCTGCTGTAGTGCATCCACATCAAGGTTTAACGTGTTCTGCAGTCAAAGATACTGTTCTGCAAAACACTGTTGTGACACATGATTATTTGAGTCGCTGTCACCTTCCTGTCTGCTAGAACCAGTCAGGCCATTTTCCTCTGACCTTTTTCATTAAAAAGGTATTTTTGCCCACAGAACTGCTGCTTACTGGATGTTTTTTTTCCATGCCAGTCTCTGTAAACTATAGAGACTGCTGTGTATGAAAATCAGCAGTTTCTGAGATACTCAAATTACCCCATCTGGCACCAACAATCGGTCAAAAGTTGAAGCCACAACAAATTTTTGCCCATTTTGATGTTTGGTTTGAGCAACAATTGAACCTCTTGACAAATGGCTGATTAGATCGTCGCATTGACCAGTAGATGTGCAGGTGCACTAAATAAAGAAGCCCCAAGTGTTTATATGGACTGAGGTCTTCAATGAGGCCAGAATAATAATTAAACAATTTGTCAGCTGAGTGATCAAGACCAATAAGTTGTCAAAATTGATCTAGACGTGATAGTAACAATCAGATAACTGAGAAGCAATACAAAGGGCATAAACTGAAAAATTACAAAAAAACTAAAGAAAAAATTGAAAATAGCTCAGAATTCCATTTGCTTCATTAGGAAATACCAAAGATTAGTTTTTAAAAAAGAAAGTAAAGTATGGGGGATTTAAGATGGCACTTGACTTTGCTTTAAGTGTTGCAAAATATACATTTGAACCTGAAAAACTAGCTTAGCCACCTCGAGCACTGAACTCAATAACAAGGTCAAGGTCACCGTAAAATGCATTTGTCTCAAAAACAAATTACTCGCAAATAAAAACTGATATTCTGCACAACAGAATAGGTATTTGCATCAATATATCATGAACCGGTGGGACTTACAGCCCTTTTAAAGTTGTGTCGCTATCCAAACAGTTGAGCATTTGAGGACTTCACTGCAAACTGAAGAGCCTCTTAAAAGAAATTCTTCATTTCTGAGAAAACAAAATTGCGTCATCACCTAATGATTCACCCGGCAAAAGTTCCACAAGCAGAGACAGGACTGCCTGCATGGCCTGGTACGGCGGTGGTGGTTGCGGGGGTGGGCAACCATGCGAGACTGTGTGCATTCCTGCACTTCAAACTGAAACTAAAATATGCCCTTTGCCGGCCGGCTTGGCACTGTTACAGTTTTTTTCAATCGCTAACAACAAGTGCTTACCCATACTTCAGATACTTTTTCTAAACTCGTAACACAGACACACACCTACAAAACACAATAGGCCAAATGGTTAATTTTCTTCTCAAAAACACATTTTGTTAATTATATACTAACTCTTTGTTTCAAAATACAATACATCTTTCTCTGCAAACACTAACTTTACCAAAACACTGGAAATCTTACTCAAAATGAAATTATTCTGTCAAAGAATATTACGTTTTCAGTTAACAAGATACATGCAGTCAAAGTGCACCAGGTTTCAAAATACTGGCAATTGTTGGCATTACAAAAACTGCATAGACTTTCATGTTTCAGTTTTACAGGTATTTGCTTGCAAAACATGCAATCCACCGTTTTTACACTACATTTCTTGGTTGGGAACTGTATGTCCACATGTAATGTTCACATTCCAAAGCATTCCAGTAAAAAGCAGTTCAGTTTTTTTTTCTCCCTTTACTTTATACAACAGGAGGTACAGTAGAAATACTGTTTATGATAGAACAGAAAAAGTTTTATTGCTTACAGTGAACAAAATATCCATGAAACATACAACAGCATTCTGAACGTACACACAAAAAACAGCAACAAAAAGGCTCAGATGAAAGGGGGGGAAACTAAAAAAAAAAAGCACAAAATTATCTAATCTCTGCGATCTTCAGGGTTAGGCCACATGTTTTCGTCAACATCGCATCTGATGTCATCTAAGGTGATGCACCTGGGATAAAACCGCTTGGTATGTCGGATCTACCCTTGGCAGTCTTCAACTGCGATGTCTCTGCAGCCAGCATCCATGGCATCAAGGAGGGACATCTGGTCATGTGGCTGATGGTCATAAACCTTCCACCTCCATGCAGAAAAGAACTCCTCTGTGGGATTGAGGAAAGGTGAATAGGGTGGAAGGAAGAGACGTACCAGTCTGGGGTGGACTTCAAACCACGTTGTGATAGCTTGTGAGTGATGGAAAGCCACATTGTCTCAGGTGATGACAAATGTCCTCATGTTTTTACCCTCCTGATCCTGCTCTGGAACCAGGCACTGGTGAAGATCATTCAGAAAGGCCAGGAGGCGCTCGGTATTGTAGGGTCCAATCTGACATCTATGAAGGACCAATCCAGAATTTGCAATGGCTGCACACATTGTAATGTTTGCCCCTCTCTGTCCTGGCACCAGGGGCGGATCTACAGGGGGGCAGAGAGGGGAAACTGCCCCCCCACTGTCGAGCCTTGCCCCCCTAGCTGCCCCCCTAACTTTAAAGTTCTTAAAACTATACTTGTAAAACAAATCACCACTATGTCTAAAAGCCCCTCAAAGCATCGAAATAAAAGATGAATTCACCAAACAAAAATATAAATTTAAATATAATATTCGGCTCCTCAAATACTGAGCTACAATCAAACGCGCGGAGTCTGCGTGACTAGCCTCCTGGTCCGCGCTGGCGTGTCAGTTGGCATGGAGTCTGCGTGCAGCGCAGCAGATTGGAGCCACTTAGCCACGCAACTTTCTCCAAGTAAAGTCAGTTTCCCCCGGTGAATAAAGTTAAGTTAAATTTGTAATAGATGGAATGTACGCTAAAGGCGATGGTTCAATGCGTTCATTAATCGCTGGTCAAAAGTGACTTACTCCCGTGTGATTTCTTGGAGCATTTTTCGCTTCGGTTAGTTTTGATTATAGTAAAAACGAGCACAGTTCATGATGCATTTAGCTATATATCAAAAACAGGCATGTTTGAATCCAGAGGGTCGCTGTTAAGTTTCAGTGTTATGTGATCAATATCACAGCAATGAGGCTGCATAATAAAACCAGGTCTTTACTGTCACGGCAGTGGCTACGGGCGCGGACCCGTATCTCTGGCCTGTATGCTAAAGGTAAGGCAGCGGTATTATTAGCCTCTCAGTCCATCACAGGTAAAGGTACGGGCGGGTCCGTACCCATTACCGTTAGCCCTTTTTGCAAATATACGTATGGTATGTCCTAATGAATTTGGCATGTCAGCTGAACCAGCCAAAATTTCTTAAATTCCATTTAAACTTGAAATATAATTGTTATTTTACCGTATTTATGTTTGTATAGATCTAGCAATTCCGTTTCTTGACGTAGCTCATAAGTACTCGCGGCAGGAGCAATATCCGACTTGGCGGAAATTCCACCACACGACTAGAGGTCTATGTAGCCTGACAATCAGATGATCGTCTTAGAAATCTAGCTGTTCTCAGAATTGAAACAGCGTGCAAAACAGCTAGATTTGGATATGTTTGTGAGACGTTTTGCTGCACAGCACAACAATCGTCGTCTGAAGCTCTCTTAAAAGAGATGGCCAATATCAGTCCTGGACTGTGACTTAAGTACTTTTGCTGTATTTATTTTGAGGTACTTTTATTTCATTAGGCCTAAATATTCACTCTGCTACATCTTGGAAGGCATAATAATACAGTCCGTCCGGAAAAAAAGGAAACTGGGAATAAAATGAGAAGTATTCTGTTGAAACTTAGTATCTATAAAACTAATTAGGACTATTAATTACACAACTTGTGAGGTAGCGTTCAGGAACCAGTCGCGAGAACCCAGCAATGCAGTTGGTGTGATCTTTATTAAGCGAGGGGGTAAACCCCAGAGCAGAAGGCAACAGTACAAAGTCCACAATCCAAAAATCACAATCCAATGGGCAGAATCCGAGTCGAAAACCAGGGCAGCAATAACAGTATTCGTAGTCGGGCAGAAAAAGGGTTCGATAACAGATGCAGACAAAAAAAACCAAAACAGAGCCAAAAATCGAAAGTCGAGGACGGTCCAGTCAGAATAGCAACACTAAGAGTACGAGGCGAAAACAAGAGCAGCAAAGGGAAACGTTCTGACAGGGAACTGCTGTGAAAAGACTGCTTAAATACACACAAGGGAAGTCACATGCTATGATTAGGATCAGGTGAAGAGGATCAGACTAATTACAAAGGAGCAAACACGAGGGAGAACCTAACTACATGAAATTGGCAAAAGCCAAAACGCGGACAGGGATCACGAGACAACCTATTGACAAAACATACAGCTCCGGTTAGGGAGTTCTAACGTGCACAGATAATAAGAAGTAGAACAGAGTTGAGCAGGTGCAGAGGATCCGCTGAATTGCAGCAAAGATTAAGTGAAGGCAAGAGGCGGAGACTAGAACAGGGCGAGTGCTGAGAGCTTGTTAATCAATTAGTAAGGTGCAGCTATACAATCCCTGGTGCTCGTTAGTAAGTTAGTATTATATACAATGTTAGTTCTGGTTAGTAACTTTAACAAAATAACAAACTGTTAGTACTTGTTAGTAAAATTGAAAAGCAAGGCGAAGGAAGCAAACGAGACTAGAAGGAATGGTTGTAAACCCAGAAACCATGAAATCACCTAAACATGTGACACGCAGTACTTGGGGAGACCAGACACAAGACCAGACAGGGGAGACAAAGTGCAATGCAGGGCATGAGCAAAGGCATGGACCGGAATATAACAGAAATGTGGAAATGGCAGGGAATACAAAACATGGCAACAACAAAAACATGGCAAAATTCTAGACTAAACAGAACATGAGCAGAAACAGAACAGAACATGGCAGAATCATAACACAATTGTGTACTTTTTCACATCATACGAAGAACACAAAATTAGTCAGGCATCGCTGTCAGAACTCTGTTGTCAGCTGCATGATTTGTGCACCTGTCATGCAGCTAGTAGGGTTTACATTTAAAGCAGTACACGCTACACAACCTAAAGCACGAATGGCCCCGACAATGAAAAGTTGAAACTGATCATCCAGGTTCATCCGTGTTTAGGCCTGTCATCATTTTATGTAATCTGGCGCAAAGTGGTTACTGAATTACTCCAAAGGTGTCAGTGTTGTTCAGTTGAGTGCGGCACAACCTCCACGTACTTCACATCATTAGATAGAGGACATAGTTATATAACACCAAATGCCATTTTTAATCAAAGAATGTTAAGTAATTTTTTGTAGAATTAACCATTTATTCTTGGTTTCCTTTTTTGGGATGCACTGTACAATAAATACATTGAAGAATATTTTTCTGAAATTGTTCCCCAATTTTTAGACGCAGTGTTTTTGCAGATTGGTGAACTTCTGCCTATCTTTACATACAACATCTGATTTGTTGTCTATGGTCTATTGTGAATAAAATATGGGTTATTGAGATTTGCAAATCATTGCATTCTGCTTTTATGCACGTTTTACACAATGTCCCAACTTCATTGGAATTGGGGATTTCCTAATACCGCACTGAGGATGTCCCATGCCACCCCTCCCAGACCTCTTGCCACCCCTTTGCCACCCCATGTAAAATTTTCTAGATCCGCCACTGCCTGGCACTTCAACTGTGGCTAGTTTTGTCATGGTTTAGTCCCGCCGGATGCAACCTGCAATCCAGCGGGCACTGGGACCATGGACCCAAAAGCTGGGAAAGGGACCCACACGCACAGGCTGAGTAAAAGCAGCAAGATTTTTAAAACTAATAAAAAGCAATAAACAACACTACCAAACATAAGGGGAGCAGCAGCACGACAAAACAGGGCTAAAATTCAGAATGCTGCTGCACTAGATAATAGCACAGCCAACCCTTAAGTAACCCGCCCTCGGGCTGCCGGATAACTCACTCGGTAAAGCATCGCGTTGCGAAGCAGAAGTGACTATCACGTCGCGGGTTCGAGCCCCGCTTCGTACCAGCCGGCAGTGGTCGGCAGCTTTTTCAGAGTAGCGCACAATTGGCTATAGCGCTACAGGGTTGCACATTGGGAAGGGACTGCCGGGAAGGGATTACAATAGTTGCCTTGTTCGTTGCTCAAGCGCCTCCTGTTGGCCAGACGGGCGCTCGTCAGGAAGATTCTAAGCCTGGTCATCTCCGGGTATCCTCCGCCCTCGCTCTGAACATGCGAAGATTCAACCAATGAGTGTATAAGAAGCGGTGGTTGACAGGCGCTGCGTTTCGGAGGAGAGCCGCGAACTGTCTTCACTCTCCTGAATTGGCAGCAAGGGGTCGATACGAGCAAGCCTTGTAACATAGTTCACCAATTGGGCATTCCAGATTCGGGTGGGATTGGAGACGCCAAATTTAAAAAAAAAAAAAAAACCCGCCCTCACCTCCACCTCAACGAGCCACACCCGACGCTTGTTGAAGTGGAGGTGAGGGAAGCAGCAGGGGAGGGACTGCAAGGGAAAACCCTTACAATTTTTCCTTTTATATTCTGTCCTCGCCGACGCCTTTTAGCCAAATTGAATCCTGCCTCGTCTATGTAGATGAATTCATGAGGGGCCTGGTTGGCCTCCAACTCCATAACTCTCTGAAACAAAGTTTATGTAAATTCATGTCATCATACCATACTGTACTGTAACCTCTTATAGGTAACCTAAACATATACTTGCAAAGTGTAAAGCTTATAGAACTGGGCAGTGAATATACACTATACCTGGACATATTGTCACCGGAGCTCCTTGACCCTCTCACTGTTCCTTTCAAAGGGAACAGTGTAGAGCTGCTTCATCTGTACTCTGTGTTTGGACAATGTCCGAGTAATAGTTGTGAGGCTGATGTTATTGATATTGTGAAATATCCCATGGTCCTTCACAATTCTGGTTTGAATTTCATGCAATTTTATTGCATTATTAGCAACGACCATTTCTACAACGGCAAGCTCTTGATCATTATAGAGGAGCTTTCCTCTTCCCCCAGAGGGAGGAAGACTTTGCATCCTTTAGAGGGACAAAAAAAATCAACATATGCCTTACTGTATGGCCTTATTGACATGTCAAGTGAGAACAGAAACAATCCATGTAAAATGCAGTACTTACCTGTCGGTTTCTTGAAAGATACGTATAATGGAGGCAACCCGTGGAATTTCTGGCCAAATAAATCTTCAATCATCGGCCAAATAAAACAGTCAAAATGTAAACAAACACAGCAATATGAAATTCACATTTTCATATTCACATAATCCCCTTTACAGATGAAGAAACACTTGTTTTGCATGAAAAAATGATGAATGAAAACAAAATTGAATCTCGCTGTGCAACCCCAATTTCTGGAATTTTTACCACAGACAGTTTTTTTTGCTGATGGTACAAAACCCAAAACCAGTGAAGTTGGCACGTTGTGTAAATCGTAGATTAAAACAGAATACAATGATTTGCAAATCCTTTTCAACCTATATTCAATTGAATACACTGCAAAGACAAGTTACTTAATGTTCGAACAGGTAAACTTTTGTAATTTTTTGCAAATATTACCTCATTTGGAATTTGATGCCTGCAACATGTTTCAAAAAAAAGCTGGCACAAGTGGCAAAAAAGACTGAGAGAGTTGAGGAATGCTCATCAAACACTTATTTGGAACATCCCACAGGTGAACGGGCTAATTGGGAACAGGTGGGTTGATTGGGTATAAAAGCAGCTTCCTGAAATGCTCAGTCATTCACAAACAAGGATGGGGCGAGGGTCACCACTTAGTGAACAAATGCGTGAGCTGATTTGCATCTAACAGTTTAAAAACAACATTCCTCAACGAATTGCAAGAAATTTAGGGATTTCATCATCTTCCGTAATATCGCCAAAAGGTTCATAGAATCTGGAAAATCACTTGAATCTTACAAGGCCGAAAACCAACATTGAATGCCCGTGACCTTCGATCCTTACTGCATCAAAAACCGACATCAGTGTGTAAAGGACATCACCACATGGGCTCAGGAACACTTCAGAAAACCACTGTCAGTAACTACAGTTCGTCGCTACATCTGCAAGTGCAAGTTAAAAACTCTACAATGCAAAGCGAAAGCCATTTATCAACAGCACCCAGAAACCGCCGCTTCGGGCTGGGCTCAAGCTCATCTAAGATAGACTGATGCAAAGTGGAAAAGTGTTCTGTGGTCTGACGAGTCCAATTTCAAATTGTTTTTGGAAACTGTGGGACGCCGTGGTCCTCCGGACCAAAGAGGAAAAGAACCATCCGGACTTTCAAAAGCCAGCATCTGTGATGGTATGGGGCGAAGGCATGGGCAACTTACACATATGTGAAGGCACCATTAATGCTGAAAGGTACATACAGGTTTTGGAGCAACATATGTTGCCATCCAAGCAACGTCTTTTTTCATGGACGCCCCTGCTTATTTCAGCAAGACAATGCCAAGCACATTCTGCACGTGTTACAACAGCATGGCTCCGTAGTAAAAGAGTTACTAGACTGGCCTGCCTGTAGTCCAGACCTGTCTCCCATTGAAAATGTGTGGCGCATTATGAAGCGTAAAATACGACAACGGAGACCCCGGACTGTTGAACAACTTAAGCTGTACATCAAGCAAGAATGGGAAAAGAGTTCCACCTGAAAAGCTTCAAAAATTGGTCTCCTCAATTCCCCAAACGTTACTGAGTGTCGTTAAAAGGAAAGGTGATGAAACACAGTGGTAAAAAGGCCCCTGTGCCAACTTTTTACAATGTGTTGCTGCCTTTAAATTCTAAGTTAATGATTATTTGCAAAAAAAAAATAAAGTTTCTCAGTTTGAACATTAAACATCTTGTCTTTGCAGTGTATTCAATTGAATATAAGTTGAAAAGGATTTGCAAATCATTGTATTCTGTTTTTATCTACGATTTACATAACGTGCCAACTTCACTGGTTTTGGGTTTTGTAGAAAACGAACTGCTGGCACTCCAAATATCATAATTTTTTGTCTGTTGGATCTTGAATTGTTAACCTAATAGTCTGTACAGTTTTTATTTGAATTCCTACTTACCTTCTATAAAATTGAAGGGCTTTTTGTCACTTAAAACTTTGAAGTGCTCAGGCGGCCATCTTGGAAATAGGAAATTGAGAACAAGGTAACAAGGGGAATTCTTGGTCATTTTTCTCTACGTCATCAACGGGATTTCTGGGAATTCCCTTCCTTTAGCCCATAAAAGGCGATTTTGATGGGTATACCTCTGCCACTTCTGGAAATTCCGGAATGCACTATCGGAACCAATATGGCGGCGGCAGATTTGCTGATGCTAACGTACCTAGCTTAAGCCATTACTCAGTACTCAGTTCATCTTCCTACATCGCAGAGCCCGTTCAAGCAAAAAAAAAAAAAAAAGAAAGACAGATGTTTTCAAGGTCTTCAAACTGGAGTATTTTGGAGAAAACAGCAAGAGCTGCTTGCACACCTTACAACCTGTTTTTTTTTTTTTAGGAAAAAGGTTGTCAGATACCTTTACAAAGCATGCGACAAGTTACTTAATTGCACCCCTTATCATAATGACATTGTGCTATCTTTACGCAGCAAAAATAGCAACCAAACGCATCCAGTAGATAGTTCTTCACATTACTGCGGGAGAATTTTGGTCAACTTGTGGAGACGCTTTGATTCAGCCGCACGCGACAGTTTTCTTGGCTGTGCTTCCCCTTAACATCCTGCTGCTGATTTTCCACAGGATTCATATAAGAACAAGAACTGAGTTGCTCACATTTTTTTTTTTTTTTTTTTTTTTTGACTTCCAACCTAATTTCACTGAAGTTTCAGATCCCAAATTGATGACTGAACATTCCCCTTCAGGATTTTCCAACAAAGAGCAGAATTTACGTTTCCATCAATCAGGGCAAGTCACCCAGGCCCTGCAGCAGCAAAGCAGCCGCTCACCAAAGCACCACCTCCACCGTGTTTGACTCTGATATGATCTTCTTATTGGGGAATGCTGTGTTAGCTTTACACCGCATGTAACAAGACCCATGTCTTCCAAAAAGTTCCGCTTTCGACTAATTAGCCCACAGAGCATTACCCTAAAGGGCTTTAGGGTTATCAAAGAGTTTTTTTTTTTTTTTTTTAATGCGAGATGAGCCTTCATTTTCCTCTTTGTTATTACTGATAGTTTTCATCCTTCCCATCTATAAAATTTTTGACCCAATTTAATGGTTGAACCATGAAAGTCGACCTCAGATTTGGCAAATACTGAGTGCCCCTGATCTTCAGTCCTTCAGATGGCTTGGCACGGAAATCATTTCTTTGTGATGGAAATAAGCACATAGACTAAGAGGACTCTGGAAAACCTTTGCCGATATGCACCATTCATCATTGCATCCACAAATGTAAACGAAGATCTACATGTACTGAGGAAGCCATTTGTCACAAACATCCTGAAACACCGCCATCCTCCATGGGCTCAAGCTCATCCCAAATGGACTGATGTCAGTTGGAGACATTTTGCTATTTTTGGTCCAGCCATCCTTGCAAATTGTTCATGGTAATAATGTTATCAATGCGATAAAGGGAAAGGACTGTCCTGGTTATTGCCAACGTGAGGTTAAAAAGCCAGAATTTTTCATAATATAGGCGTGTGTTAGTGTCCATAGATTGGGTAACATGAGCATTACTGTTGATACCGTTGATGCTGATGGATATATGTGCTATTTGGCGCAATAAATGGTCTTTTATGTATTATGTCCACAGGGATGCCCCAGCTTTTTTCATTAGGACAATGGCAAGGCACATTCTGCATGTGTAACAACAGCGTGGCTTCTTACTCAGAGTTCAGGGATGCTAGACTGGCCAACCTGCGGTCCAGACCTGCCTCCAATAGAAAATATTGTGTATTTCAAGAAGTGCAAAACATGAAAATGAAACTGCCTGGACGTTTGAATAGTTAAAAACGTCCAGTACTCTGCAAAATCTGAAGCACCCTAGAATTTTAAAATACATTGGGGTGCAAAAATTTGGGCACCCCTGGTTTAACCCTCTATTAACCACCGTAGCATATCTGCTACATAAAGTGAAAGGGTTAACAGCCTGGACACCCTGCTGGTTTTGTTTCTTATTGCCAAATAAACATTTGAGAATAACTTGAATGGTCCGTCACTTTAATTTTTCCATTCAAGATTATTACCCAATGTAGCAGATCTGCTACATTTTGGAAAGGTGGGCCAAAGGGTCGAATTTTTTTTTTTTTACTATTTTTCCAAATATTGGCTCATAATCAACATATTTGCCTAGGGAAATGATTTTTACACAGTTGGAAAGGTACTTGGTTAACAGAGGGTTAAATATCTGTTACAGTTAATCTCCAAGTGATTGAAAGCAAACCTGAACACTAAATGCTACAAAGTTAAACATGACACATTTCATCACATTTTAAAGCAAGAATAATTTTTATTTTTAACTTTTTACAGTTTCAAAATAATAAAACAAGGAAAAAGGCCTTGTGCAAAAGTTTGGGAACCCCGTCAGCTAGTACTTTGTAACTCCTCATCGGGCAGCTATAACAGTTTGCAAACGCTTTCTGTAGCCAGTCTTTCAATCCTTGTCTTTGGAATTTTTCCCCATTCTTCCTGACAGAACACCTCTAGCTCAGAAATATTCTTCGGCCTTCTTGCATGCACGTCATGTTTGAGGTCTCTCCACAGATTTTCAATAATATTCAAGTCTGGGGACTGTGATGGCCATGCTAAAACCTTCATCCGTCTTTCCTTGAGGTACTTCATGGTGGATTTTGAGGTATGCTTCAGGTCATTGCCTTGCTGGAATACCCAACGTCTCTTCAACTTCAATTTCTGGACTGAGCTTTGAACATTAGCCTCTAGAATGTCTTGATATTTGGTGGAATCCATTATTCCTTCCACCCGCACAATATTGCCTATTCCCCCAGCTGCTACACAACCCCAAAGCATAATGGATCCACCTCTATGCTTAACAGTTGGCAACGTGTTCTTCTCTACAAATGCTTCACCCTTTTTTCTCCAAACATACCTTCTTTGGTTGTGGCCAAAAAGTTCAATTTTGGTTTCGTCAGTCCAAAGCACATTGTTCCAATAGGCTTGAGGTTTCTCAAGGTTTTCTTTTTCATACTTCAGACGCTTAATTTTGTGTTGAGGTCGTAGGAAAGGCTTCTTTCTTGAAACTCTGCCATGTTGGTCTTTGTTGTTTAAGGTATGCTGTATTGTTGTCCTGTGAACAACTAGACCTGTGTCTGCTACTCTTTTTTTCATCTCTTTTGCAATGATGTGTGGGTTCTTCTGAGCATTTCTCACCAGATCTCAGGCCATTCTATCTGAAATTTTTCTTGGTCTTCCAGATCTTGCCTTGACTTCAATTGTTCCATTTACTTTCCATTTTCTTACGATGTTTCTGACAGTAGAAATGGGTAGTTTGAAACGTTGTGAGAGTTTTTTGTAGCCCTCTCCTTCTTGGTGGAAGTGAATTATCTTGATTTTGACATCGTTGGACAACTGTTTAGAGGAACACATGGTTTTTAACACCAGACACAACAGCCACCACAGTTGGATACTTTAGAAGGCATGGAGTTACTTCAGAATATAAAGTTCAACCCTGGAATTATATTCACCTGACTCACTGAAGCCCTAACGAGTGAATCACCTGGGTCTGGGCCTTAGTAATCATCTTCTTAAAAGGTAACAAAGAATAATCCAAAAGGGTTCCCAAACTTTTGCACAGGGCCCTTTTATCTTTCTTATCATTTAAAAACTCTGAAAAATTAAAATAAAAAGAAACCTTGCTTTTAAATTTGCAGAAAGGTGTCATGTTTAACTTTGTAGCATTTTGTGTTTGGGTTTGCTTTTAATAACTTGGAGATTACCTGTAACAGACATTTAAACCAGGGGTGCCCAAATTTTTGCACCCCACTGAAGTATTAGATTTGAATCTGGCCTTTCATGTTTCCTCTTTTTTTTTCCTGTCAATGCTGTAGATAAACAGCACACCCAAAAAACCAAGTGCAAATTCGAAAAAAAAATTACAATTCATTATTTGTATTTCATTAAAGAATGTTTATACAGATTATATAGCCTTGACAGAGTCCTGATCTGAACAACATCAAGGCCGTCTGGAATTACCTGGGGAGCTAGATGCACGTCAGGCAGTTAATCTGCAGCAGAACCAGGACACATCCTCCAGAATGTTTGGAACAACCGCACACGCTTATGAAACTAAAAAACTACAGGGCAGTGTACCTAATTTTTGGGCAATGGGTAGTCTCACCAAACACTCATTTGATTTAGTTTCCAACGTATTACAGCTCTTCAAAGTACATTTTCGATAAGGAGACACTTTTTAATTCCATTATTTTTGGAAGCATCTATACCTTATGGAATTGTTTTAAATGTACCTAAGACTTTTGCATGGTACCATCCATCAAATCCTTCAAAATCCTTCAAAAAATAAAAAAGATAAAGCAAAATAATTATTTCGAGGGCTAGTAAAAGGAAAAGTAGGTTGGTATAACAGTGGAAAACATTCCCGTCTTATCGAAGTGATGTAAGGTGCGATTAGTAACATGCCAAGCAGATCCATGGCATATGGTAAATGGACTGCATTTATATAGTGCTTTTCTAGTCTACAACCACTCAAAGCACTTAAGCATATGCCGCAGTCACCCTTTCATACACATTCTTACTCTGATCCCATAGACTGCCATGCAAGGCACCAACCTGCACATCAGGGGCAGTTCAGGGTTCAGCGTTTTGCTCAAGGACACTTGGACACGATCCCTGGAGGAACCAGGAACCCTCTGATTTCTCGACAACCCAGTCTACCCCCTGAGCCACACCGCCCCACAGATGGGGAAAGGTCAATCACGCGTCTCGCAGTCCTGATAACATATATGACCACAGAGGGCGGTCCCACCATTCCTTTCTGAAGTTACCTGTCCGGAAACCTCTCAGTCATTTATCAGATTTGAATCTCTTTAATATAAAGCTTGATTGATTTTAGGAACAGGCATGTGGATGGAGGGAAAATTAGCAGTTGGAATGAATCCTCTTCCGTCTCTTTAAAGTTGTCAACATAGACTTCCACCACGAATCCACCTTGCAGGAGTCCACTTTGTTGCAATACGGCGTGACTTCCAGTAACTGAATCTGCACTGTGTGGTTGCAACGGAGGGGAATTCCAAGACTGCGTTGGTACAGAAAGTGAAAGCTGTTCTAATTTGTCCCATTCACATTTAGTCTTGTGCCATGTTATGCTATGATTCACATAGAAATTAAGTGGGTATTTGAATTAGATTTATACTGTTGCCGCGAGTCCACGTGTGAATATTCCATGATTCCATGAAGTGGGTCACAGCACACGCATGCTATAGCTTTAGGTCACAATATGCCCATAATGAACAGATGGAGCTGCATTGTGTATCTTTTTTATGAGTAACTTCAGAGAGGTCAAGCGTCCCATGCTTTATTTTTTTTTTGATTTCCTGCCGATCTCTTTGATGATGCTCCTGTCTACAGTACTAGAAACAGGAACAGCGAAAGACTGGAACTTCAGAACGCAGGTTGGGTTAATCGCCTACTTGGATGCTAATCATGGTCAAAAGTAATAAGCAGTATACAGTATGTCACCTGCATGAAATTTGCTACCGTGCCAAAGATGCACTGATGACACACTAAACCAGCCAAATTCCACAGAGCGCAACCGGAGCTGCTATGCTGGTGCGCTGCATCCCGTGATGTACAGTATGTCTGCAGCAAACAAGTATCCCCATTCAGAACACGCCTGAGTCAGCTCATCAGTTGTGGTTTGGAGAGTTTCCTGTGAAAACAGCCAAGTTAGGAAATGCACTCATGAGTCAGAAGAGTAAGGGCCACTCCTATGTCAAACCATTGAATATCACTATAATTATCATTCAAAGTACTGATATGATGATAATAGAATGTATCATAATTACTTAATCGTAGCTGCGAGATAATCATAATCACACAATTATTTGTATCTTATGTATAATGAGTAGTGAGGCTATGCAATACACAGACATCTCCATGAGCAAGAATGATCACCCAAGGACCAAGAGAAGGGGGTAGTTTGGTGTCCCCCAAAATGGCAGGAGGGGCGGGAGGAGGTGGCAGGGGCAAGAGAACCCCCCCCGCCCCAAACTTTGTGGTTTCTCAAATTGCGGGGGTTTTTAAGCCTTATTTTGATGGAGATTTCAGATTTTCTGGAAATATTCGACCCATCTGCCGACATTCTGTGAGATTCTGAAAGTGTCTGGGAGCGGTTGGATGACTTAACCCTTTAACTGCCCGCTCAACATTTAGGTGAAGCAAACTTTGAGTCACTGTCTGAAGTTGAAAGAAGTGTTAAACTTAACTGATTGGATTTTTTTTTCAGCATAACATACCACAAACAAGTGTAAGACATAGCTCAATCAGGTTAAGTTCGACACATCTTTCAATTAAATACAGTGAGTCAAAATGTGCTCTGCCAAAAGGTCGAGCAGGCAGTTAAAGGGTTAATTAATCTGCACACGAGCAATGTTGATGCGCTGCTTTGTGGTCTAACTCTTAGTCATCAAATATCTTGTGACACTCATCAGTAAGAGTAGGGCGTCACCCAGATTACTTGTTGCAAAAATGCAATCTGGCTCTTCCAAACTGCCACAAACCTAACCAGAACTGCACCTCTCCTCAAAGCAATGAAAGATAGGCCATCATAATGGATCCGATCGGTAAGATCTAAACATGAACCCTGACCCATCAATTCATGGGGTTTTATTTGCTTAGAAAATCATATTGCTGGGAAACTGGCAGAGCAGCTGTTTGCCCAGTCGTTGATCAATGACAAATAATGTCAATTTATAAAATTCACATCCACCTGCGACAGAGATTGGTGATTTGTGCGGCACACCTGGGCGGCAGGTCACAAAGCCCAAGAACCAACTGGGGTATCCCAAGCTAAGTGAGAAAAGGTGGATCTTCAAATTATGTTTGTTTTTTTTGTGTATATTGTATATTCTCATTAACCCTTTCAGTGCCTTGGGCAACTATAGTTACCCAATGATGTAAGATATCAAAATCAGACGCTGTTGAAAACCTATCATGTGGCAATCTTTTAAACAAGTTGCCACATGATAGTTTTTCAACAGCTCAGGATAACTACATTTTTAATTCCGTGAAAATGTATTCAGCGCTCAAATGGTTAAACTCAGAAACAGAGCCTTTAACACAGAGCGAGGCGAAAATAATAAATAAACATTTAAAAATAAATACAAGAATGTATTCAGATGTTCAGAGTAGAAAGGATAAATGAGTCATATCTCAGAACTGGGTGGGATTTGACAGTACCTTCCCAAAGGCCCGGTCGTATCTGCGAACCATGTTGATTTGTATAACTGGTGTCTAGGAGGAGAGTTCAGTACTAACAGGATCTCAAACTGGGAAACATGGACAGCTTTGAATTTATTAGCACTGAGGATGACTAATTTAGCTGAATAACAGCACTGCATAAAGCCTGGAACATTCTCTAATCCAGAGCACGGACTGAACTGAAAGAGCTATAACAGATTTGCTGATTGAGTAATCCTTTGTGAAACATCCCGTTGCTCTACAGTCAGCATTGCATTTTGACTCATAATGGTAAAAGTTATAATAGCCCCAGCGATTCTTAATTTGGACTCTCTGGCTCAGTACATTGGACATCACTTCGAATGCCAAGGCCAGCCATGATATTATCTGGTGCAGCAATGGCCTCTAATGTAAACTAAAGGTTAAATCAAACTTGTGGTGTAAGCTAAGGCTACTGGGGTGCTTTTGCATTAGCTAATGATTGGCTGACGAACTTCAAACCAGGAAAGGTTACTTTAAATACAGCAGCACCTGAAACGTCAGGTGATCCTGAATTTTCCACCACAGTCGGGACCAGAATGAGCAGTCAGCCAATCTGTTAGAGCGATGTCATCTTGGAAGAGGGAACTCGAAGAGACGTCAGAATCAGTGGTATTCCGATTGACTGAGGCCATATTGTATGATTTACAGTGAAACACAAAACAAAATTTTGCTGTAACATACTAATAATTCTGCTGATGCTGCAGCCACAAGATGGTTGAATGTTGAGCAAGCTGTGGTTGAACGCTGAGGAAACACTACTATCTTTTAAATGCTTACCCTGCAAATGTGCTTTTTGTTCCCACCTACTCATCACGTGCTTTTAAAAGAATATTTCAAAATGAAAGCAAATTAAAAGGAACCCACCATGTCTCATGTGCCAGAATATGTGCAGAACATAGAGCCAGCAGATGTTAGTCACGAGTGTAGCATGTTCTGCTCTCAAGAAAAGCTTTCAATGGATCATCTTGCCCGTGTCAGATCTAACCCTGACCTTGTAGTGTAAATGGGTAAACTGGTACTACATGGTTATACGGATCCTGTAACGAGACGGTTGTGTAACGTCTGTACCGACTAAGAAAACCAAACAGCCTCCCTGTAAGAGGGAAGTGCAGTTGAGTTCGTCAACAGAGGAATCACTGTAAGTGTTCTCAGGGGTTCCGTTATTAGAAATGGGCCAAACTGTGGCAGGTCATTCATGTGGCCTGGGAGATTACAGGAAAACCACAGAGACGGGCCCCCTGAGCGGTATGTGTTATGTAAGAGGTAAAAAAGGCCAGAAAATCTTTCAGGGTTTCTCACTTCCCTTTGTAATCCGATTTCACAATCTCCGAATGCTCTTTGATGTCCTGTTTTGCACTGTCCAGTGTTCATAAATGTAGCTATAGTGAAGCTAAGGAGAAATTTCCAGAAATGAAAAAATCACTCTTTCTATTCTATTACAAACCCCAATTCCAATGAAGTTGGGATGTTGTGTAAAATGTGAATAAAAACAGAATACAATGATTTGCAAATCCTTTTCGACCTATATTCAGTTGAGTACACTACTAAAGACAAAATATTTAATATTCAAACTGATAAACCTTATTATTTTTTTTTTGGAAATATTCACTTATTTTGAATTTTATGGCTGCAACACGTTGCAAAAAAGCTGTGACGGGCAACAAAAGACTGGGAAAGTACAATGTCTCTCAACGTGCAATTGCAAGGAATTTACGGATTTCATCATCTACAGTCCATAATATCATCAAAAGATTCAGAGAATCCGGAGGAAGCTGTACACGTAAGCGGCAAGGCCGAAAACCTACATTGAATGCCTGTGACCGTCAGTCCCTCAGGCGGCACTACATTAAAAACCGACATCATTCTGTGAAGGATATTACCATGTGGGCTCAAGAACACTTCGGAAAACCATTGTCAGTTAACACAGTTCATCGCTACATCTAACGCAAGTTAAAATTCTACCATGCAAAGCGAAAGCCATATATCAACAACACCCAGAAAAGCCGCCGGTTTCTCTGGGCCAAAGCTCATCTGAGATGGACTGACGCAAAGTGGAAAAATGTGCTGTGGTCTGACGAGTCCACATGTAAAATTGTTTTTGGAAATCATGGACGTCGTGTCCTCCGGGCTAAAGAGGAAAAGGACCATCCAGACTGTTATCAGCGCAAAGTTCAAAAGCCAGCATCTGTGATGGTATGGGGATGTGTTAGTGCCCATGGTATTCTAACTTGCACATCTGTGAAGGCACAATTAATGCTGAAAGGTGCATTGAGGTTTTGGAGCAACATATGCTGCCATCCAAGCGACATCTTTTTCAGGGACATCCCTGCTTATTTCAGCAAGACAATGCCAAGCCACATTCTACACGTGTTACGACAACATGACTTTGCAATAAAAAGGTGCGGGTAATAGACTGGCCTGCCTGCAGTCCAGACCTGTCTCCCGTTGAAAATGTGTGGCGATTTCTGAATCGCAAAACACGACAACAGAGACCCCGGACTGTTGAGCAACTGAAGTCGTACATCAAGCAGGAATGGGAAAGAATTCCACCTACAAAGCTTCTACAATTAGTGTCCTCAGTTCCCAAACGCTTATTGAATGTTGTTAAAAGGAAAGGTGATATAAAACAGTGGTAAACATGCCCCTGTCCCAGCTTTTTTGGAACGTGTTGCAGGCATCAAATTCAAAATGAGTGAATATTTCCAAAAAAACAATAAAGTTTATCAGTTTGAACATTAAATATCTTGTCTTTTTAGTGTACTCAATTGAATATAGGTTGAAAAGGATTTGCAAATAATTGTATTCAGTTTTTATTTACATTTTACACAACGTCCCAAATTGAGGTTTGTATAGTTTATTCTATTCTATTCTATTCTATTTTTTCCAATCTTTAAAAAATTTGGCTTCTAAGAAGTGACTGTGATACAGTCATGATCTGTTGGGTAGCAAGTGGAAAGCGTTTTGTTCAAATGTCAGCGGACGTGGCCTAAGATCTCATTTTACTCACACTGTCTCCCAGAGAGAATTGCCCTGTGGAACACTGAGCCTATCAGAGAGCAATGCAATACAGCCCACAGCCAATAGCAGCTGACCCCTGAGTAAGGCCTTTACCCGCACAATTTGGATTGGAGGATTGGCTCTTGCTTGGTTGAATCAACCGTTAGACACTTTAAATAAAAGCTTTTCTTGACAGCTTTCTCTCCACCAGTGCTGGGTTGGGTGCTGCATGAACACAGTGCCCTCTAGTGGCTGCGTTCCAAGATAAAGGTGAGAAAATGCTGATTGAATTTGAGAATCTACTTACTTTTCTTTTTTTACTGGCCTTGTCTTGCAGACAAAAATCTTGTGAAAAATAATTAGCAACATGGCGTTCATGCTTGTATGAACAGATATTTGATTAATGTTCATTCAGAAATTTAATCAGGGGTCTTGACCAAACTTTTCAAGCCTGAGCTCGATACAATACTGGATACCATCTAATCCTAGATTATCTGAAGTGTTAGATTCACTTTAGCGATAGGAAAACGGCAAGCCTAGTTGGGCTGAATGGCCTATTCTCACCGATCATGTGATGTTATTTTCACTGATTAAAGACGAAGCCTTTTTCACTTCTGGGACGATGATGCCTAAAACTGATGCATGCGAGTCCTTCAACAGCTGTGAGGGTGTCTTTGAAAAAGTCTTCTTTAAAAAACTCTTATTCAAGCAAACTCTCATACAAGCAAAAAAAAAAAAAAAAAAAAAAGGCCAGGAATGCAGGATGGAGTGAAAACAGAAGTCTTGTACTCCTGTATGTTGTACTCTGGCAAAAGGCTTCAAGTCCAGTATTTAATATCCAGATCGGCATGGTGGTGCGGTGTCCCTAGCTTTGGACTCACAGCAAGACAGTTTTGTGTTTGAATATGGCCTGGAGCTTTTCTGTGCGGAGTTTGAATCTTCTCCCTGCAGTTGCGTGAATTTTCCCCGGAAATCCAGTCTCCTATCACAGTCCAAAAGCATGAGGGTCGGGATAATTATAAGCTGTAAATTTCCCATAGGTGTGAGTGTGTGAATGAATAGAGTGTGAATCGTTTGTGCCCCCTGCGATGGATTGGCGAGCTCTCTTGGGTGTGGTACTGCCTCTTGCCCATATTTTGCCGGGATAGGCTCCAGATCCCTGGCAAAGGAGCTCGTAAGATTAATAGATGGGATTACTGCCTACCATTGGCAGCCCAGGTAAGGTCCTGACTTTCTGTCAGACTTTAATAAAGCTTTCACCAATTCGCTAACCAATAGAGGATGGGCTCCTTCAGTATATCAGGCTGCCTCCTGAGCTTTCTTCCCATCAGGGAGTTTTTTTTTTCTCACCACTATTTATAGATTTTTCTCCCCTCTGGAGATCTTTTTTTTTTCACCTCATTTGCTATTTTGGGATTAGGCTTTTTTTTTTTTTTTTTACTCTGGAAAGTGTCTCTGTGACTCCTTCTGTGAAGAGTGCAATAAAAATAAAACTGAAATGAAATGAAACTGTAGCACTTTTCTTGCGATTCATGGAAGAGAGCATTTTATAAATGGTATCCAGACCAGGAGGAGGGCACTTAGCGGAGGGAACGTTGGCCAAGAGGAGGATATAGTGGACGGAACATAGCTCTGAAAGAGGTCACACAATGGCTTGAATGCAGACTAATGCTTGTCCAGTGACTGTGAGAGGGTTCAGAGCGCATGCATGGATGCTGCTGCCTGCTTCCTGTTCTGGTGAGTTTCACACTTCCTGTCCTGGTCAGTTTCACTCTTCCTGTCCTGGTTTTGAGTTACAGGCTATTTGTCACTCAGCGGAGGCATCATCACCTGATGGTTAGACAGGACCTGGTCAGCTCACATTGCAGGGCCCGTCTCCAACAATGCCTTCCTCCTCCCATGGACAGGTGCATTCGTCACCATCGAACATATACACCCCCACACAGAGCTGAACAACTGTGTTGGGCGTTTTACACAAAGAACAATAAGCAGTTTAGCCTAGATTTCATTTAAAAGTGACACGAATGCCCCAGGACTGATGTTATCAAAGTTTACCCAGCTTTCTGCAAACTCTCAAATGCTTTATGTACATGAAATTAAATGATAATCCATGTTTTTCATCTGGGCCTTTCATTTTAGATTTTATTTGACTTAAAGTGAGTTTGATACCAGCTGTAATTCTCCCTCTCTTTGCCATCTGTGATATCATTCATGCACTCTCATAATATAACCCAACAACCCTTTTTAAAGCACAACATAACATAACACAGCATATGATGAAAGTTATTGATGTGTGATTAATCGTGGACTCCATATTTTGCCTGAGCAACCACGGACGTGAAAACGGGAAAAAAAAGCAACATTATAGTGAATTCTTGCATCTATTCCCCGGTTGGCTTGTTCCTTTAGTATTTTTCTCGCTTTACTCATTGGTATCCATTAGAGTCCTCGGATGTTTTGTACTCCCTGATTTCACTGATGGATATGAGCTGAAAATAAAGGAGCGAAGACAGTCTATCTGTCTCGCCTTCTCTCCTGTTTCGGTGTCTCGCTCTCATGCCCAGATCTGTATGGACACTGGGTCTTGGAAACTGGAGATGGCTTGGCTGTCGCTTAGCAACGCCAGGACTACCAACAAGCGGAGAGAGGGAGAGTGAACGCACACACAGTCCAGAGAAGAGCGTGTGGGCTCAGGTGTGGGATACCTGCGCACAGGTGAGATCTCACTCTTTTGAAATATGCACAGAAATAACATTTATGTGAAAGGCCTTGGAATAATTGCCTGAAAAAAAATGTTAGTTTGAAGTTGGAGACATGTTACCGTTTATATTAAATTCCTTTTCTGTACAGAGGATTCTCAGGTGGCTGTGCATCAGCATCAACATTTATTTATCTGTTAATTATGGTTCACAATCTAGTAAATAAATATACATATTTCAATAAAGTAAGTGGTAACTGCAGTGATGTCGACCAAATTTAGGGAGCAACCTATTTTCTAGGTTTTTCGAAGTACATAGCTGTTGCCTGGAAGGTTTAAGCTTCAAGCCTCTGGGTCAGGCCCTGAAGCCTGCAATGATTTGGGGGGGCTGGACTGGTCCTCCACTTATTACAACCATCTGTACTTCACCTTAACCCTTCTACTGTCAAAAGACATTTCTGTCACCATTGGCTAACAGGTAAAGCGACATTATTCACACACTTGCGGAGGTGTTTATTGTAACCACAGGTATGATTAATAAAGAGTTAATACAAAAAATGCGTGTTATTTCATTTTAAGGGGCATCGCTGTAACAGTATTGTAATTTTTTTAGTTCATTCGTAAAAAAAATTTGCCGAGTGGTGCTGTACAGCTGGAAGGAAATCATCCAGTAAAAGGGTTAAAGAGCGTCAGGGAAACAACTGTTACCATTATTTGCAAAAAGAAATATGACTCTAAACGTCTTTTTCCTCAAGCAAGATGTTAATAACAAACTTCAGATACAGTATATCAAGACTTAAAGAACGTTGTCTCACTGTTTGGATTGATCTCGCCGCCAACAAATTCCTCTTCTTCTTGGTGTCAGGTGACACTACACTGTGGCTTGTAACATTAGCCTCTCATTCAAAATGCAGGAGAGTAACGCTAGCGCTGAGAGGTTTGTTTCAGGGGCATAAGTCAGTGTGATAGTGATGCACAGTCAGTGTGTTTGTCCATCAGTAAACAATCTGATACCCTTATTGGCCCTCAACTCTGGAGCTACTCTCTTTAGAGCCTGACTAGCAGAAGCAGACTTTTATACTTTAAAACTGCCAATTTATGCACAATTATGGTCATTTAAGTAAATATTGCAGTGTGGGCATATAATGTATATAATATGGCAGCCTGAGTAATGTAATTCAGTCAGCATTGTCATTTTTGCGTGGACAATTTGATTATTCTAATCAAATCTCATTAGAAAATTTTTCAGAATAAGTTGTATATCCAGTGATTTCTTTTTTCTGTGCTGCAGAAACATTTCTTGTGCATATAGCAGTCCAGTTACTCCAGGGATTTCCTAGCTAGAATAGTGGAGGACTCAGCATTTACAGGGTTGAATAGAGCAGTTTCGAGCTGGCCCACACCTTGTAGCCACAACATTTTGACACTGTTTGATGATGTCACCGAGTACCCATGTGTACACAACTGACAGTGCACTCTACTGTCTCCAAGTGAAGATTTCAATGAAGATTCAGAGGCGCCATTTCAAACTGTCCTGTGCCAATGACATTACTGTTTTTGCATTCAACTTCGCCAAAAACAAGGACAATGAGGTGGGGTTTGCACTTGGTCATGGCTTCAATGCCCCTGACAAGCTCTGTGGAAAAAAGTATTTGAATCCAAAACAACTGTGTAATCTATCCAGGTCTGTTTCCAACACCACTCCAGTCAATCATGTTTCCCTCGTCTTGTTCTGTTGTTTGCAGGAAGTGTAGAGTTACAGCAGGCATTGAGGAGTGCAGAGCAGACCCTCTCAGACCCTTTCTGAGCACGTACAGACCAGACCCTCTCTGAGCACGTGCACCATGATGTTTACGGGGTCCCATTTGAGCAGCAAGGACCCCGTGAGGGAGGGCAGCTCAAGCCCCCTGCCGGTGCGAGACTCTGCTGTGAGGGGATCGTGCAATAGTGAGCCCCCGGAGGATCGGGGCCCCCCCTCGCCATCCGGACCCCCGGGCCCTGCCCTGCTGGGCCTCGCAGGGCCTGTGCGAGCTGGCACGGGCAGATAGCGAGCTGCGGCTGCTGCGGGAGCGACAGGCCGGGGAGGCGGAGTCAGTGGCCCGCGGCGTGGAGCGAGCGCTGCTGGGCGCCCGGCAGGAAGAGCGCCGCCTGCTGGAGAGGGTGGAGCAGGACCATCGCGATGCACAGCGGCGCCTGGAGCAGCTGCAGCGCGAGAACGCCGCCGCCCTCCGCGTGGGCCAGGCGCTGGTTGACCAGCGGGTACAGGAAGTGGGGCAGCTGAGGGAGCGGATTCAGGTGTGGGGGGCTGGCGGTGGCGAATCGGAGAGGGATCAGCTCCAGCAAGCCATCACCGAGCTCACCCAGCCCTGGGAGATCACCCTCTCGCTCAAGCGAGTCAGCTTCCGACCCAGCCCCCAGCCGAAGTCCATCGCATTCGGGGAGATCCGCGTGCACGAGCACAACATCACCTTCCCCGTCACAACCTGCTGCGGCCCACAGGGACGTCACTGCAGCCTCCACTCTCTAGGGGGGCGGGGCCAGGAGGAGGGGCGGAACATGCTTGATGGGGCAACAAAGCGCGCTCAGGTGACGGACGGTGGCGGGCGACGGAGTGGGAGTGGGCGGGTGGTGAGGAAGCTCCGTCTCTCTTCGGGGTGCGAGGATGAGGAAGGTCGAGGCGAGGAGGAAGGGCAGGGGGAGCAGCTGAAGCTTCTGTCCCCTAGGTGGCGTCGTTGGCCCCCGCCAAAGCGCGAAGGCTCAGATTGGGAGTCGTCCCAAGAGGAGGAAGAGGAGATGGATTCCTTGGGCAGCGATGCACGGGCGGAGGAGCTGTTCCAAGCCATCCCCGCTTGCCTCAGCAATGGCGAATCTGAGGGGGAGGAGTCAGCAGAGGGGCAGGGGCTAATCAGGCGCCAGAGAGACCGCAGAATGCCGAGACGCAGGATATCTGCTCCACCAGGAGGGGATGGTATTGGGCAGGATAGTCAAAGTCACAGCCAGGATGAGGCCAGAGGGATATCCCGCCACAATCACAAGGTCCTCGTCTCGCCCAAGACTAGTCCGCGGGAGCAAATGAGCAGCCTTGCCGTCCCGGGAGCCAGGCCCCTCCCCCGAACCCGCCTCAGCCTGTCATCCTCAGACGATACTCCCCTCGATTCCGGCCGTGCCCCCTCCCCAGCAGACAGTCTGGACTCTTGCTATACCTTCATTGTCAGCTCGCCCCGTGATTCCGGAGAGCCCCTGGTCCGGGACACCCGCCTGTCCCGATCCACCGCTGACCTCTCTCGCCAGACCCCACCTCTCATCGACGGATCGTGGCGAGTCAACCGTAGGCGCCATGGCTCCGACTCCTCCAGACTTAAGTGGGGTGAAAGCGGCGGGCAGGTTTGCCGGTCTCTCTCGCTGTCTGTCATAGATGCGTCCGTCACCAGGACTGCCAAAGCACGACCTGCCAGAGAGGCAGGGGGTCAAGCGGCGTCTACGCTGAAGGAGGAAGATGAGGCAGAGGAGGGGCTCCCCAGTAGCACAGGGCGACTGCTGAGGCAGTTTGGGAAGCAGGGCTCGGGCCGGGCCGACTACACATTGCCCAGCGGCCTGCACGTCACTCTGCAGGGCCAGCTATTTATTGTGGACTGTGGCAACTCGCGGCTGCAAGTGGCTGACGCCCGCGGTAACATAGTCCAGCAGGTGACCCCGGCGGAGGGGTCCAGCCAACGCTGCCGGAACTACTTTGACGTAGCGGTGAGCACTAAGGGCCTGATTGCGCTGAGCTGTGCTGCCGAGAGGGTGCTGCTTGTCTTCAATCGCCACGGCCGCCTCCTGCAGACCTTCGGCACGCGCGAACAGCTGGATGCTCCTCGAGGCGTGTCCGTCGATGGCTCAGATCAGTTCCTGGTGGCGGATTTGAGGCGAGGCACGCTTGTTGCTCTGAAGCTGGACCCTAAAACGGGCGCCCGCCTGGAACGCACTGTGGTGCCAGGCTTCCATCGGCCCTACCTGGTGGCGGCCAGTCCAACAACGGGCCTGGTGGCGGTGTCGGAGAGAGGCAGCGAGTCGGGTCGTGAACCATGCATCCGGGTGCTTGAGCCTGGCTGGACCACCGTGCGGATTCTGGGCATCTGCTCCGGGCTGGGGCCCCTGCTGACCTGCCCTTGGGGAATCTGCATCGACCATGACGGGGACGTCCTGGTGGCAGACTGGGGCGAGGAGGTGCACCGGGTGCTGGTGTACCCTGTCCGGGGGCTGGGTCGACCGCTTGTCACCCAAGGACTGAGCAGCCCTCGAGGCCTGGCTCTGCTGCCGGAGGGTCACCTGGTGGTGTCGGACAGCATGCACCACTGCATCAAGATCTTCCAGTACAAATGAAGTCATTTAACTCGGAAGCACAAGGACCATATGACTGCATTAACCGAGTCTCCTCCTAAAGAAGAGAGTTGCCGTCTACCATCTACCACCAGTCTTCATCCCAACCCGAAGAATGCTCATTTCATTCAACAGCTAGAGCAGGGCTGCCCAACCTTGTTCCTGGAGATCTACCATCCTGTAGGTTTTCACCCAACCCTAGCAATGCACAGCTCACTCGACATTGTGAGCAGTCCAGCCCAACCCTGTTCCAGTAGATCCACAAACATGTTGGTTTTCATGTTAACCCTGATTTGGTGTGCTTGACACTGCTAATTAACAGCAAAGCCAAATCGTCAACTGTTGAGTGAGGTGTGCTTTGTTCAGGTCGGAACAAAAGCCTGCATGATGGTAGATCTCCAAGGACAAGGTTGATTGGACCTGCTCTAGCTGTTGAATGAGGTGCGCTTTGTTAAGGTTGGAGTGAAAACTGGTAGATCTCCAGGAACAGATATGTTGAGCCTCGGTAGAGAAGAATTAGGATGCAACTGGGGAACCAAAGACCTGGCATTAAGGGGTAGAGTATCAGTGGAACATTGCAATGTTCTTCTTAAACTGCAGCCAGTGCGAGCTGCAGAGACAAGATGTGAGAATCATAAAGCTACCGAATTACTGCACAGCTTACAAACGCCCAAAACCAACACACTGACCTCCCAGAACTGCATTTGTGCTTCCAGTGTTAGAGGATGAGAGATTTCATTCAAAGGTATTTTAATTTTTAAGCGTTGGACATTTAGATAGTTGTTCTTGCGGAGTCCTACACCAGCATTGTGCTCATCTTTCGATAATAATGTGCGAGTGTGTGCGTGATTTATTGTAACGGAATACAGTATTTTACGTTCATAAAGACTATAATGGTATAATGGACCATGGTATACTGATTGACTCATTGCGAGGAACATTCTGATACCTCCTGATTTGTAGTTAATGCCGTATGTTACAGGTTGCTGAGTAGGTAAGAGTAGGTACTCCATGTTTGCACAACTGTCTGAAGTGCATTGTGTCCCTACTGAAACAGTGGAAATAACTGATGATCAATTTTAGCAATGAAGTGCTTGGAATGTTGGAAAAGTAACTTTATAATCATAAAGAATATTCATATTCAAACACTCAGGACTGCAGTGACCCTGCCCATGACTGAGGAGGGACCTTTTCACATCTCACTATGTCTCCACCAATCCCCTTTAGATATGTTTTCTTTCTTTCCACTTGGGATCATATCATGGAGATAAAGGATTATATAAAGAAAAGTGTTTCATTGCATAACAAAACAATTTTGGTTTGGTTACCATAATGTTTATTGATTTTAAATAAGCCATATGGGCATTCTTGGCAGTATTCTTTATTCCTGAAATAATGAATATGTTCTCTGATTGTGTACACACCGCTCTGGATTAAGTAAGGTGTTCTCAAGGTTAACGCAATGCACACGTTTAACGTCATACTGTTTGCATTTACAACAATGGTGTGTTTCTCAGTAACAGATAAATGAAGGGTAGTTCACAACAAAGCCAAGAGGGGTCAGTATAGCCTGCTAAAATCTCATGGGTTAAAAAAAAGAAAAAAGAAAAAAAAATCGAGCCATTTGAACGTAATTCTGAGCCTCCAAGCAGTACATTTCTTACTTAGTTTACCATTCACTTTTTGCTGTCAGTATTGTAAGAGATCACAAAGTTAAGTATTTAAAAATGCACATTTTACTTCAGCGTCAAGACCGTTCATAATCCCAATACACAAGAAGAAGAGTTTCACACGGCGACTGCTGAGGCAGAAACCAAAATCCTAAAGGTCCAAGAACTGCCTGTAGTCCAACTTCCCTTAACCTGGGGTTGGATGAGGAGTCAGACTGGTCAATCAAAAATCATAAATTGTTCAATAAAGAATCTGAATGAACAGAAATATACATCTGGATTTGCATTCAAGGTTCAGGTGTGATTATATCTGTTCTTAACCTTACATTATGCAGTTGGTTTCAGCTCTGGACTGTCACAGGTTGTTGGCAATGTCCCAACCTTTTATTCCCCGCATTGGAGCCAAAATGGAGAACTGCATGAGGAACACGAGGCTGAGGGCCTTTCTCAGGTCACTTATCTTCCCGCCGTCCAACCTCCGTCTCCCGTGCGTAAAAGAGGAAAGACCTTCGGTTTACACTTTTACAAAAGGACATCAGCGTTATGGCTGGAGTTCTCAAGAAACTGAAGGTCAGTTTCACAGGCTGAGTTAATTTCAGTCCTAGACTAAACTCACTTCTGTATGGAGAGTCTCTTTTCAGAATTCTGATCTGGGTGTCATGGTGGTACAGCTGGTTCATCACCTGCTGCTTACAAATGGAGCACGGCATCGCAGAGAAGTCACAAATTTAAGGAAAATGCCTGAATAAATGTGAGGACAAACATAAATGCAGACGTATTTACACTTGCGCGTACACTCAATGCCTGCTGAAGCTGATCTGGCAACTGGAGATTTTTCCATTAGTTTTCACGGGTTATACACACACACACACACACACACACACACACACACACACACACACACACACACGCACACATATATATGTATACATATAGGACACTATAACAGTACAGTAGTTTACCGTTGCTACATCATAAAAAGCACCAACAGATTCAAAATGTCGGCAATTTATGTTAAGGACCGTAGAGGGAATTTATTTTCAGGAATAATACTAAGGTCTAACGATTAATATAAAAAAAAAGAAAATATTTACATGAACATCTCAAAATCATCAAGTGACCTTTATGAAGCCTTGATGAGAAGGTTAAGTGCTTGTTCATCTCGTTGGACCGGTTCCCCACATGGAGGCTTCTCGTAAGTACGGAAAGTTGGAACGCCAGCAGCTGATGACTCCGCAAACAACATGCAAGTGCAAGTCAGCGGAGCAGAGCGACAACACTGACAAGACATCCAGAGACAAAATGGCCACTTCACTCAAAGCTTTATTCATACTGAGATTCGGGTGAAAATTACAGTGATGTGTTTTTTCAGTGAGTTTTTGTTAGACAACACAGATAAGAAGGAACGATCGAGACCTGCGAGCAGAACATATCAGGATACAAAAAGAACATCTGTACAATGTTTTAAAAATTCATTTAGCAAAAAATTTGTTACAGGTTTTTACATTATCTTTAAAAAGGTTTTTATTGATATAGCACCAAAAAAATGATCCATTACAAAGTCAGAGTCAGGGGTATGTTTGGTCATACCCACAGATCTTTACAGTGTAGGGATTGGCTATTGAATAGGACAAGAAAGATCACTGAATGCATTCGATGAATCTTTCAAAACATGGAGTATTGGCCACGCGTGGCTGAATCATTGCACAAACAGGACTTGCATCACAGAATCCATATTCCATCAAGTTTCACACATCACACCTGTCGCTCACACTGTGTTAGATGTGTTGCAGTTCAGAAATACACTTATACAAATATATCTGAAATTCATATTTAATTATACGCCAGTTCTAAATTTTAGCAAGGGGTGGGTCCTGGCAAGCATACATGAGACTAGCGCTCCGTAAATCGCGGGCAGACTGCAAAAGTGTCCATCTTAGCAAGTATTTTAACCCTTAGAGTGCTGAAATGAATTTTTAAAAAACTATAAATTTAATTATCTTGTGCTGTTGAAAACCTATCATGTGGCCACTTTAAACAAGTCACCACATGATAGGTTTTCAACAGCTTTGATTTTGATATCTTACATCATTGAGCAACAATAGCTGCATTCAGCGCTCTAAGGGTTAATCTTATTTTGGGACTTAAGTTCCTAATTTTTCTCTGTCACATGGAAAATATAAGCTTATTTAAAGTTACCATTTGCTTGACAGGTGACATTTTCTTATCCCATTGGCAAATCTGGAAATGAATCAAAAATCATCTCACCTCATTGGCATAATTTTTGCCTTGCATAGAAAAACGGTGACAGAAATAAGTGTTTTAAGTCCAAAAACAAGATCATGATGCTTGGTAAGATAGACTTAGTTTTAATTTTTCGCAGTGTAGTCTATTACATGCAGGGACACGCTCGCCTGCCGTTTGGCACAAACACTCCTCATGAAACACTGTGATTCACTCGCATCACAGTTTCTGCATTGTTCCATACTTGCGAAAACCACAAAGATTCACTGTTTGTAAAACAGCTTGAAGGGTCATCTTGAAGGATCATCTGCGAGAGAAGCAGGTTCACATGCAGTAACAGATCACTTCTCTGTGTTCGAAACTTTTGGCACAGTAATGAGAATACATAAATTCATCAGGAGAGTGGGAGGAATTGCTAAATACTTCTCCACCATTATGAAGAAATTACACTTATTCTAGTGATTTTGGTGGTGGTCTGAAACTATCCACTGGCAACCAGAGTCAGTGTTGATATAGTCATTGCGCTTCACCTGAGGTAATCATTGCTATAGTGGACAGGAGACAGGCAGAGTCACTCTGCATTCCTGCACCATGTCTATCTATCTCTCGAGCTATAAACCCCAATTAGTGACTGAGGTGCTTAGCTGAGACCTGGACGGTTTTTGTGTTGCCACGGTTAGATCTGTGCAGCATGTGTAGTTGTGCCATTGGGAGAAGCCCTCGACCCAATTTACTCCTGGGACACTGGTCCCTGATCGGCCCAATCATTTGCACATCGCTTGTGAAGTTGCGATAAATGTGTGGGCTACATATACTGCTCCCACATCAAGATTCCTGACAGTTTTCACAGCTTAGAGATTTTAAAGATCTGAGCTTTTCCTGCATGTTTCTATCCTGAACACAGCGGCAGACCTGCTGGGCGCATATTATATTTATTTATTTTGGGGGTGGTAATGTAACTGGCACGAACAGTGAGCTACACCCCTGTGCCAGTTGGGAGCTGGCGTTCGGCGTACAGTGGATTCGGGTTTCAGCCGTTTTGGGGGTTTGTTCATTTTAGCGTCTTAACTCCACTGCTGTCTTGTCTGACACCATTGTGTTCGTGTCTGCAATCTGTGCGCCGACAAGAGGAGCCATAAGACGGATTTGTCATTCGTCTGCCTCTGACTCAAAGCAGACCCATTCCTCTACATCCTCTCTCTCTTTCTCTCTCTCTCTCTTTCGTTCTCTCTCTCCCCCTCCCTCCTGCTCTCGCTCGTTCACAGATGGGAGAATTTCAGTATCCCCCCACTGAGTCACTCCATCATACCCTCCTGATATGCGGTGAGCATTCTGTCACAAAATGGCCGCCGCGCATCATCCAGGTGGGCGCTACATTTGGCAGTGGCTAAGGTGAGCCCATCGCTAACATGTGCTCTCAGTGCAAGAAAAGCCATGTATAAATGCGCCAGCCAGCCTACATTCCAGTCAAATGCAGCATTGACGTAAAAGACAGGAATGCTAATTATGGGATGAGAAAGGGCCGGGGAACGGTCTCTGGTACAGCAGATGACCCCATCTGTCCCTTGTGACCTCACCAAAAGGTATTTACGGGCCACTCGTAAACCCTGAGTTCAGGCGAAGCTGCGGATTAAGACTCGACCCACTAAACACACGCCTGTCTGTGGCTCTGAATTTTCATGTCAAGAAAGACAGCTATGCTGACTGAAACCAACAGCGGTTTAGAATGACAGGCAAATATCTTCAGGTGAAACGCAAATATCAGGACTTCCCTGGCAAAGGTTGAGGCCATAAATACCTCTGAACATCTAAACTGTTATTCCTGAAACTGTCAGCTTCCCACTCTCAATTATCATGGTATAAAACTCCTTTACAAACACATTGGATTTCTTCTCAGAACAGAATGTGAAACAGGATCTTTCCGTATCTCACAGTTCAATATTTTTACATCTTGAATGGGCATGACAGAGGCAACCAACACTAGACCCCCTGATTTGCATGATCATTAAAAATGAGTGCAATGCCCCAAATATTGCAGTGTCCCACTTATGCAAGTGGGCAAGACGTTAGCAGCTAGTGCTAAACTGCGTTGAGAAATGTTAGCGGCCAGAATTGCGTGTTTAAAAGGGGGAAAATGAACTGCTCCAGTAAAGATTTAAGACGCGCCATCGACAACAACATTGCCATGAAACTCATTTCTTTTGTGGTGTCCTTGAAAAACAAATGACATATCCACCCCGCACTCCCCTTTGGGTCAGATAAAGGGTTAAAAAATTCCTGAGGAACAGACAGGCAGGGTCTGTGGGGTTGGGGGGGGGGCAGAGGGCACACAGCTGGTCCTCCCCCCTCAGTGCGGACAAAGGAAACAGCTGGAATGTAAACAGAGTGTCGCTCACGCGTCCCCGGGTTCCTCCGTCCGGTCTGCCTGTGACAGTCGCAGACCAGCACTCCACGGCGCAAAGTATCGCCCGCCACCCGCCGTCGGCCCCCTCCAACACGCTGCGGGGGGAGTTATTGGCAGTCCACGCCTTCACTCCCTCCTGCAAGCAAACAAAGCAAAGCGGTCATTACCGCGCCACACATTCTATTCAGGCAGCTGTGCGGACGCCCGTCTCTGTAATTTCAGTTAAATAGCAGAGTTCAGTAGGCGCCTTTTTGGAGGGGTTTTCCAGCGAACG
Organism: Gymnothorax javanicus; assembly: GCA_029692085.1. Taxonomy (NCBI): domain Eukaryota; kingdom Metazoa; phylum Chordata; class Actinopteri; order Anguilliformes; family Muraenidae; genus Gymnothorax; species Gymnothorax javanicus. Next base: position 17,288,492 of record CM056210.1, on the reverse strand, counting down.
CGTGTCGCTTAATTCCCCCACACACACACACACCCACCCACATTCAACTAAGCCAAGGCTTCTTAAGTTGGGGGGGAGCTGCCATTAGGGGTGGGCTTGAGATGTGGAAACCAAAAAACACTGAACCTCAATCTATTATGTGATTACTCAGCTCCATATATAAAGTGCAAACAACGAACAGTATGTAAGACAATAACACTCATTTAACTTTCTGTGGATGTTACGGTAATACTTCGGCCATTTGCAACTAAATTTTCCTCGAAAAAAGAAAACAGTTGTACGATCATTTAATATGTTCCCACTATATGCTTCTTGTGTTGTTTGTCGTTCTGGATAAGAGTGCCTGTTACATGTCAGGATTGTAATGTAATGTATCGTTTGAATTAAATAAGCTTGACTGACAGTGGCGGAGTGTGTACTGATGGAATGACAGTGATGTGGGCTCATTACAGGAGTTGTGGGGGCGGATCTTTGAGGCTCGGGGGCACAAACACTGATGACCACAGACTTCAAGAGAGTCGTTAAAGCCCTCAGATCCGTCCTTCAGTTAACAGCCCCGAGATTTTGAGCTGGTCCGTGCTCGGGGGCTGAGGTGGACGTTTGTCATCGGTAAACACACTGACATGCCTTTGCATCCCAATCTGGCTGAAGGACCAATCAGTGGCCAAGTTTCAGCTCACTGAGGGAGGAACATCAGGTTTTAGGCAAAAATATACTGACCAGCATCAAAAATGCACCACCCTAATTTCAAGGCCAAAATAGAAATTATGCATGTTTGTGATGTGTAACTGTTATCAAAGTGTATTATGCCTCCTGACAGGACTGCAAAATTAGGTCTTTGGTGCGTTTTAATGCCATTTCAGGTTGAAAAGGCTGAAATCAAGATTTTTGTCACCAGGGCAAAATGCAATAATGTCTTTCTGGGTCTGTTCATGAAATCTGGTCTTTCAAAAGGTGGCAAGGCAAAAGCCAACCAAAGTCAGTTGATAAGCATCACCATTATATAGCTAATGAGGCGAGAACTTGATGAAAATGAGTAGAAACACACTCTTAGAATGTTGCGAGTGCACATACGCGTCTGTGCTCTTGCTACATGGCAGCCTCGTCGTCACACACTGGGAAGATTGACCAGAAGTTTGAGGGCATCAGTCTAGTGCCTGACCGCAGTTTGCTAGCCACGGTGTAAATTAAAGAATCGAGATCATTCAAATTGACTCGAACGGCTCACCAAGGTGATGTCAAAGAGGTCGAGTGTCCGAATCCACAGTCACAAGTCGCCTGACAGCTGCAAAAGTGCCGTGTTAAACCCCAACTTGAGCCCATTTTCACCAAGGACACCAATGTAGTACTGTTTAAAAGCAAGAGTTACTCTAAACTAGAGGCAAGAAATCTAAACCTAAATCATTTGGTCTGTGTCCAGTTTGATCATTAGAAACATCAATCTGATTTTGTTTAATGTCACACTTACACCCCATAAACATGCATAATTTGTATCTTGGTCATGAAATTAAGGTGGTGCCTTTTCAGTGATGGTCAGTATATTTTGAGGCGAGGAGGAGTTCATGATTCTGTCACTTGCCTCTACTGATCCTGAGGCTTTTATGCGAGTTTCATGCAAAATCAATTCTCTCTCAGTAGCTGTAAAAGCTAAAAATGATGTTCCATTTATAAGAAAATACTGTATATCCTATGCGTGAAACAAAACTTAATTCTAAACAGTAACTTTGAAGTCACTTTGAAGTTTCTTTGAAGTAACTTTAAGCAGCTGAGTGCGTAAAAGCTGACACAATATTTTAAGTGAATCCTGCATTACTGGTTTTAGGAGGGAACGCACACTTCACAGAGTCGTTTTTAAATGAAGCTGATAATTTGAAATTACAGTTTCAGCATCTGATTCTCCAGGAAACGCAGTTCAACTTATTCCTCCGACACAAATGAGGCTTGCTGTTCGCCGTTGCAAACAAGGCTCTATAATTCTGCCTGCCCAACAACTGTGGGTCAACCCACAGCCGGGTCAAAGTGTCCTCGCTCAGCAATTCTAAGGTTCATTTGCATTTTAAATCAGATGGAACACGCTCGACTGCAGCCATGATGTGCTGCTAACGTTATATCGAGTGGTTTTAGATTTCTTTTTTTTGTAAATGATTGAATTTTGTTTCCCTGAAGCATTATATCTAAAACATGGTTTTCAAACCAAAATGGATCCCAGTACAGTAGGAGGTGGGTCCAGGACTGTTTCTGTGTTAAACCAGATTATTCTATCATGTTCATTTGACAAGCCACTTTTTCTTTTTGAATCCTGCTATTTGATGAGGTAGCATTTCTAATTTATGTCACAATATGTACAGGTATGTGAAACCTGAAGGGAAAACGTCGAAACACACTACAATATCCATGAGGAGCAGGGTGAAAATGTGGTGGAGTATCGCACACCTGTTTATTTGCTTATAATGATTTATAATACGGGGCGTCCCAAAAAATGTCCTAGCCAAACTGGGCAACCTCAGAATGTATGTTTCCTTGGATCCTTATATGGAATCTTCATACATGAAAAGCTGTCTTTATTTCATCAAAATCGGCCAGGTGTATCTGACGTTATGTCAGGTTTGGTGCAGCAAGGTCAGCCCCTCAACTACGCTGCCGTGAAATGACAAAAGGAAGCAAGTCCATATTTTGTCAAAATTGAGTTGCATATAATTTTGGAATCAGGGAGGTAAGTCCTATTTACTAATGGGTTAATTTCTGCAAAACATGTTTTAGTTAGGCCATACTAGCCAGTGCAGAAGGAAGCAAGTCCAACACTTTGGCCACATTGTCACAACAGAAGGAAGCATGTCCATATCCAATGAGGCGGGCCGATGCAAAACTTTCAGCCAATGAAATTCTTGTTTACAACGTGGACTAAGGCTGCAGTCAGTGCATGAGGCATGTGAAGAGAACTTTGTTTATATAAAACAACTTCTCAAATCCCTTGAAAATGCTCAAGTTTGCAGATGTTTTTAAAACTTTGATTGAAAGGCAAGTATTTCTGTACATGATATGAGTGCATTAATTGAATTCATTGACTCTGCATGACTTATTTTGGTGCCTTTAATGGACTCGCTGATCCAGGCCTAGTACAGCCTGTGTAGGTGAGCACATGCATTATACAATGTCCTTATACAATGTACAGGGCCCAGTCTGGTGATGTTAGGCCTGGTGACCTGCATGATACCGTGTGTGTTTTATGCACTGTGTATTTATGCATGTTCAAAAAGGGTTCTTCCGCGATATTTGGGAAGACATCATTTGATGACGATACATTTCAGTCTGGGGAGTTCCTCAGAAAACGTGAGGCTCGATATATACTTAGAAGGTTACTTGTCCCAGTGAAGGAGGCAACAAGGGGAATTTCTTCCAAAAAGAAACAAGACATAGTTGATGCTCTTTGTCAGCTGATGCCTGCAAATAGATCCCTATTCTGGAAGAATCTGCCCACCAGTGAAAATGCAGTGGATGATTGATGTTCAGTTGCAATGTCTACTTGATCAACTAGCACTATGTATGAACTGTTATTACAAAGGGGTTAGAAATGTTGAGGCTCAATGACTCTCCTCGCCCAAGGTCCCCCCCCCGCCTCCCCGTCCCCAGAATGTCTTGTGTAATCCTCAGACCATTCAAATTGTCAAATGATGATTGGCAAAGCCTTAATGTCATTTACATTTCTAATAAAAGCACAAATTAGTTGAAGTATTGACTTGCTTCCTTATCACACCCGTTGCATCGGTTTTGAAATATCGTGACAAAAGGAAGCAAGTCACCTTAACCACATCTAGGATTAGATGATTGATTTCTTTATGTCATGACAAGATAGGGCCTGGCATAAAGTACTTCAGGGCCCCAGTGCAAAACATCTACTTCTAACCATGTCAGAGGGCAAGAATGAAAACTTTACTTTCATTTTTCTCAAAACTTTGCATTCTGGACTTGCTTCCTTTCGTCATTTCACGGCAGTAGAGTGACTGACTAAGTGACTTTTTTTGCATTCTTTCTTCTTTTTATTCTCACTTTATTCTTTTTTCGTGTTGATTAATTTGCAATGACTATACCATCTTGACAATGCAAACACGTGGACAAAATGCTATCAAAGAAGTTCCCCACCTCAATAAATAGGCCTACATGGATACATTAATTACACAGTCAGGCTGAAATTGACTTAGGCCAGTGACCGCCAAACTTTTGATTGGCTTGACCGATTTTGATGATATAAAGACTGATTTTTAAGAAAGAAGATTTCCTTTCAGGATCTGGGGAACTATAAATTCACAGGTTGCCTGGTTTGACCAGGATATTTTTTTTGGGACACTGTATTTGGTCACTGAACTCTCTTGTTAATTTTTGAGCAGAAGCAAACCAATCTGACTGGCCTATTTAGGACTCTCTTTTTATAGCAGTTGCTGGCTAGATCAGTGTTCAACATTAGTTAGTTGATAGTGGCCACTGTTCACAACTGCACTGTATATACAAAACTAGGCCTACGCTGTCGGCAACCGACAGCAAGGGGTATATCCCCGAAATTCCCCAAACCTTGAAGCCCCCTTTATTAGATTCCCCTTTACTAGACCTATAATATGAGGCAAATTTGAGGTCTGTGTAAGTAATTGTTCCAGAGATATGGTTAAAAAACTGATTTTTTTCAATATATAGCGCCACCTGGTGGCAAGCCTAGGAGCGCATACTTGCCCAAAATCTAATCAGTTCATTCTCTCTACCATATCTACCCATAACTAAAAATGAGAAGCCAATGTAAAGTATTTTGTGAGTTAACGGCTAAACGGCTAAAATCTGCGGACGCGGCGGCGGCGGGTGGGGCGAAACCATGATATCCCCGAAACTCGTATTTCGCGGATATAATTAAACAGTGAAACACAGCACGCTGATCGATAGATTATTCTTGTCAGTGTTTCCCATACTCACAGGGTTATCGCTCTTACCTCAAAGAGGAGTCTCGCGCTTGTACAGGACAGCGCTGGTGGGCCCCTCGAACTGCAGCTTAATGGCCTGTTTCAGGTTGAGCTGGGGGTCCGTGCTGGTTAGCGGCACAGCGCTGGTGGGGGTTAAGGCACTGGGAGTGGGGAATACGAAGGGGGGAGTGAGGGAGCTCTTACGAGGCGAATCCTCAGCCTTCCTCCCGGCCTCCTGGACCTCCAGCGGGACGGGGTACCCAAGAAGGGGGCCGTCTCTGGTTTTTGGGGGCCGAGGGGAGCCGTCCTTTCCGGGGCTGACCCCCAGGGAGGCCATGATGGAGTTCCACCTGCCCTGCCTCTGCTCATTCCTGTCCTGCCCAGCAACCTTCCCCTCGGGGCTCTTAGCCTGGGTCTCGGGCCAGACCCCCGGCTCCCCGTCCCTGGGGATGAGAGACCCTTTGCGGGGGGCGTGGATGGGGTAGGGGTTGATGGGAGGGGAGCCAGCCTGGACCTGGGGCAGGCTGCTGGGGGTGGATTTGGGCAGGGGGAGGGTGGAGGGCCGGCTGCGGGGCAGGGAATGCTGCTGGATGAGTTGGGTGAAGGTCAGGCTGTCGGCCGGGACCGTCTGCACGGTGGCCAGGGAGTGGCAGGTAGAGGAGTGGGCGGAGTGGGAACGCTCGGCGGTGGACGATGGAGAGCCAGAGAAGGAGGAGCTGGAGGGCGGGGCTCGACGTGAGGTGGAGCTCTCCGAGCTGAGGGATGACTGCGTCTGGAGGGTGGAGATCTGAAAGGAGGGCGGAGACGATGGGGACAGGAGGGGCAGGACTCCTGGGTACGGCTCCGCCCCGTGACTCTCCAGGAGCTTGACGATATGGGTGTGGCCCCTCTTCCCCGCCACCTTCGCGGGGCCGCGTCCGTAGAGGTCCGTGTGACGCGGGTTGGCGCCTCTCTCCAGGAGAACCGCCACCAACTCTGCGTGGCCCTCCTGCGCGGCGATGCACAGGGCCGTAGCACCCTGCTGGAAACAGGCCCGGTCCACGCTGGCGCCTCCAGAGTCCAGGAGCAGGCGGGCGACCGAGGCGTGTCCCCTCCAGGCGGCTGTGTGCAGGGGGGGTCTCCCCTCCCCGTCTCGAGCGTCTGCATCAGCCCCCGCCTTCAGCAGCAGCCCCACCGCCTCCAGGCTGCCCTGCCAGGCGGCCACGTGCAGCGCGGTGCGCCCCTCCGAATCGCGTGACTCCAGCGGCGCCCGGCCCTTCCGTATAAGCATGGCCGCCATTTCGCGCCGGCCCTCCAGCACCAGCAAGTAGAGCAGCGGCCGTCCCTCAGCGTCCCGAACATCAGTGTCCGCTCCTCGCCTCACCAGCAGCTCCGCAACCTCGCCGTGGCCCTCTAGAGTGGCCGCCGCCAAGGCAGAACGCCCGTCGAAGCCTCGGTGGTCAATGGGCGAGCGGCGGTCGAGCAGAAGTCGGACTGTGGAGCGGTGGCCCTCCTGGGCAGCAAGGATGAGCGGCGTGCGACCCTCGTTGTCTGGCTCGGCGACCCGCGCCAGGCTCCCGCTCTCCGTTAACGCAGCGCACACTCCGCGGTGGCCCTCGCAGGCGGCGGCGTGCAGCGGCGTCCAGCCCAAGTGGTCCTTGTGGTTCTCGTCCAGTCCTCGGTCCAGCAGGAGGCGCACCACCTCCATGCTCCCCCGAGCGGCAGCCAGGCTCAGCGCTGTGCGACCCTCCCCATCGATGGCGTCCGCTGCAGCGCCCCAGAAGAGCGCCGCTTTCACTGCTGCCTGGTGGCCCATGGAGGCAGCAGCCAGCAGTGGCGTTATAGATGCAGAAGCAAAGCCTCGCAGCCCGGGAGACTCGTCCACATCTGCTCCGGCCTCCAGCAGCAGCTCCAGCACTGTGGCCTGGCCCTCATACGCCGCGAGCAGCAAGGGAGTCATCCCGTCATGGTCGCGGTGACTCGGGTCCGCACCCTTTTCCAGGAGTGCACTCACCACCTCCTCCTGGCTCCTCCCCTCCCCGCTGCACATGGCAGCTACGCTCAGCGCGGTTCGGCCGTCACTATCCTGCGCGTCCACTGTTGCCCTGTGTGCGAGCAGGGCCTCCAGCACCTCCTGGTGGCCCATGTAGGCTGCTGCAATAAGCGGCGTTCGGCCTTGGCGGTCAGGGAGGTCCGGCTGCGCTCCGTGCTCCAGGAGGATGAGGAGGATCTCCAGGTGCCCCGCCCAGGCTGCCGCCCTCAGGGCAGTCCGCCCATCTGCATCAGTCCCGTCCACCTCTGCTCCGGCATCCAGCAGAAGGCACACGGCCTCCCCGTGCCCACCCCAGGCCGCAGAACGTAGGGCGGTCCAGCCCTCCCCGTCCACATGCTCCAGAAGAATCCTGGTCCCAGCCTCGCCGCATTGCCCAGCCCAGTCCAGCAGGGCATGCAGTGCCCCCAGGTGGCCCTGCCGCGCGGCTACAGTCAGAGGGGTCTGGCCGCGGTGATCAGTGAGCGAGGGGTCCGCTCCCCGCGACAGCAGGAGCTCCACGGCATTCGCTTCCCCAGCCTGAGCCGCAATCAACAGTGGGGTGTGCCCGTCCGCTGGGTCTGCCTGGTTCACACTCGCCCCACTTTCCAGGAACAGCCGTAGGAACTCCGCCCCTTCTGCAAACTTTCCCAGGACCATCCCGCCTTCCCCACCGTCGCCCTCGAGGCAGTGCACCCCAAAACTTGACCCGCAGGATGGCGGGTGCACCCCGCTCTTTAGCAGCAGCTGGAAGACGTCGGGCCGAACCAATACAGGAGGCGGACTTTGAGATCCAGGGGGTGGGACTTGTGGCAGGGAGGGGGAGTCGCCATTCAAAGTGGGAACGCCAGTCCACACCATCCACAGAGCCAGCAGGGAGGGGTCAGACGAGTGGAAGCCGGTCGTGAGAAGGTGATTGGCCAGCTGGCAGATTTCGGGCGTGGTCAGCTGCGAGGCTGTGAGCGTCAGTGACATGGCAAGCGAGGTGTGGCCATCCTCTGCGCTGCACAGGTACCTCTGCGTGCAGTACTTCACGTCTGTCAGCCACTCGGCGAAGCTGGCGTGGAATAGGAACACGGAACCCCCGTCATCTTCCGTAAGGAGTGGTGAAAGAGCGTCCAACCTGCGGCGGAACTCGGTGGGCCCAAGGGCGGGTTCGCGGGTCCAGACGGCACGGAACAGGAGCTCAGGGGTCAGAGGGTGCGGCGAGGCCAGGAGGGCATTGAGCAGGGGCCGCACCTGGGAGTAGAAGCTCATGGGAAAGAGTCGCTGGCACAGCCACAGGTAGAGGCCATTGAGGGTGCCGGGGATGTGGCGGATCTCCCGCACAGCCAGCAGACCCCTGGAGACGGCGTCCAGCGCGCGCTCCAGGAACAGCAGGCAACCGCCACTCTTAATGTGCAGCAGGTTCAGCATCTCGGCCGTTTCGGGAGTCAGCTGCCTCCGCAGCGCGCCCTCCTGGTCCAGACGGCGAAGGATGTACCGCTGCAAGTCGTGCACCACCGATGTCTTCCTCAGGTCATCCAGCACCAACTTACGGAACCCTGAGAGAGGAAGAGAGAACAAGGGAAGGACAGATGGGGGGTGAGCGGAGGGATAAGAGAGAGGAGGAGAGAACGAGGGAAGGACAGATGGGAAGTGAGTGGAGGGATAGGAGAGAGGAGGAGAGAACGAGGGAAGGACAGACGGGAAGTGAGCGGAGGGATAGGAGAGAGGAGAGAACCATTCAGGAGGACAAAGAAGAGAGAAGAGGAGAGAAGGAACAGAGAAATAACACAAAAACATAGAGGAGGGGAAGGAAAGAGGGGAGAGAGAGAGAGAGAGGAGAGGACAGAAAAAGGTCATCTCTTTTTCTAGACCTTATTTGCCACTGCAAGCTACACATTTCACAAAAACAGACAGATAACACAAGGGCAACTTGAAAGCCCAGAGTATCCACACAGCACCGTAACCACACTAATGAAGAGGAGAGAGAGAAAATTAAACTGCAGTGACTAGAGTCTGCCTGTCTTCAGTCTCCGAAAAACAGAGCGGAGGAGCGCTAAGCAGCGACTTCATTAAATTTCCACCTTTATGTGTGGGCAGCGTGAAATCTCCCTTCGACTCTGCTTCTCATACACGGCAAAGTCCAAGAGTATTTGGGTAGTGATGCGATATAAATGGCCCTGAATCCGACAATTTTCTCTCCTTGCTGATGTATAAACCCTGCTCCTATTGAAATAAGGCATTTACATCCACATCAAGTAAACCGTAAAGGAACTGCGGTCCTTTCAAATTCACTTGCTGCCGAAATACGTTACTACCTCCATTTCATAAGGTCATCACCGAAAACAGGGAGGGCTGTGACACTCTTTAAATTTAGTTTAAGACAGAGAGCCTTCAGTGCAGTAGAACTCAACTCCTTGGATAACTAATTCCATTTCACTGTGTGGGCTACTCATTTTGAAACAAAAATGCTAATTTTGTTCAATGTGGGCAGTAAAACAAACAGCTAAAACCCTAACCAGTGAGGTCCTGAGCAGAAGAGGAGATGGGTACAGAACAGTGACGTGTGAAGCCAGGAGGTCCTGCAATCCCACAATGCCTGCATGATTCACAGTAGTGTTATATCCGGGGGTCAGACAGTAAAAGTCATGTCAAGTGCTTCTACCTGCCATGAACTCAGGCAGCTGTCTCATGACTCTGTTCTAACTCCTGGCAGCATTACTGTTCAACTGAGCAAATCCAGGAGAGTGGGATATAGTACTGGGGAGGAAATGCGCTTTCTGAGGCAAGAGTTTCTTCCTCTTTAGTTCAATTCTGCCACATCTGGACCATAAAAAGGGAGTGTCTGGTATATGCCTGATACAAAACTAAATTAGTTAAAATTCACATACGTCTGTAGTAGTACATTCCGACACGCAGGTCAGGCAAAAATGGATAAAAATCACCAATAGCTCTTGTGCTCGGCACACAAATCTGACAGTCCTCTCGTAAATTTAACATTTTTAAAAATGAAATGATAAGTAACATATTAGCTATATGCTAATGATTTTAAGCCTTTAAAAATTGCAGTTACAGAACCCCAAGCTTCAGGCAAAAGTATAAAGCCCTGACTGTTTCCTTTAATGGTGAAATGCGCTAGCCTAGCATCTAGCAGTATACCAGAGAAGGTATTCAACTGTGCTTTCCCTTTACATTCCCATGGTGAGGTCCTGCCTATCGCCCACCAGATATTGTGATCGACTCTAGCCTGCCCTCCAACCGGTGACCAAACCAAAAATAAACAGATCGGCTGATGGGTGCATGAATGGCAGGTACACGGGACCATGGTTCAAGAGGTACCTGAGAACATGTGGTAGACGGCCTGATTCTGCCGCCGGACCGAGCAGACGAGCAGCAGCCAGTTAGGGAAGAGGTGGTGGTTTCTGGAGAGGAGCTGCGCAATGGAGCTGCTCCGTTCCTCTTCGTCTCCGGCGCCCTGAAACCCCGAGTCCAGGGAGTCCACCAGCAGGAAGAGCCTGTGGGCCGGAGGGGGGATCTCCTGCAGGGGTAACAGCACCGCCCTGCACGAGGAGGAACAGTCGAGAGGGAAAGCAGAGAGGAAGGAGAGGTCAGGACTGTCACTAGGAGAAGGACTACAAACTCTGGGCTGTTGCTAAAGCTTCAAAACCAAAGGGCCAACAAGTGGAGGGCAGATTAGCCCAGAGGTATTTTGCTTGACTGGTACCCATAGAGTCATTGGGATTAAGATTCTGAATTGCATCTGCAGAGATAAGGCTGGGAAAGACTCTGATGTGGGGCTCTGTGGTCAGTCAGAAGCCTCACTGGGAGAATTACTGCAAGCCTAGGGTTGTTGCTAAGGCTCCAAAACCAAAGGGCGAAGCATTAGCATTGGGGTACTTAGACCACAGTTGGAATGAACAGCAAGATAACAAAAGAGGACACAAACACACCGCTGAGAGTTTCTATAGCAGCATAGAGAAGAGGGAAGGGGAATGTTTGCATTAGATGCTGGGCTGTGGGCCGCAACCACTATAATAACGTGCACTAGTGCAAAGCACTTCCTAGCAGGATAGCTTGGTATTAGAGTATATGACGGGCAACTGTAGAGTAGCTGGCTCAAGCCCTCCAGTGGGTCTTGGGATTCTGACTTGCATCTGAAGACAGGAAGTTGTAAAAGCATGATACAGCCGTTGGGCCCATGAGCAAGGTCCTTAACCGACAAAAACTGTTCCAGGGGCTTAAGCCCCATTTCTTGTGCTCTCAGTCCCCTGATTTGCAACTGTTCATTGGAAATTTCTCTCATGGGAACTTTGAGAAACATGCTGTCAATGGATATAACCTGGTTTTCAAAATATCAGGCCTTTTTTTGGAGGGTCCCATCGCTAGTATGGAGCCCTGTCTCAGGAGGACCTGCGATGCGAACGAGGCCAAAATTTAGGGATCCGCCCGAGGACCTCCAGCGGACAAATCCCAGTCAGGCAGTGCACTGTTCCACCACGCCCCTCAGTCCTGGGTTCTAACACTTTTTGTTGAGGATTCAAATGCTTTTCTGCAGGCCCAGTATATTCAAAATTATTTAATATCTTAAAATCTCCACCAATCTGCTCGTAGGCTCAGATGCACCAGACAAAAGCAATAGAGCCCAGAGAAGTATTAAATCCAAAATAAGTACTATTTACAAACTCAGGTCTGGTGCTAATCTCACCCTGTCCAACAGGGTGGGTAATTTAGAAGGTGAAAGGGCTCACTTAACTCTCTAGATATCCCTGAAATCACAAGGCATGGGGCAAAAAAAAATCCCTTTTTTTATAATTCTTCGCTAAGGTGCTGGAGCCCATGGGTGTGGCCTTACTGTCAGGCACATCGATCGAACAGCACATTGTCGGCAAATCCAACTCTTGCCTGAGGAATCCAAATTGGGAGTAAAAATGGCAAATACATTAATTGAAAATTAGTTCACAAAAAGAAAAGGAAATAAAGAAGCCAAATAAGAGTCACAGAATCTGATTTGAATGGCATTGCTGCACATCTCTCCTCACTTTTCCCCCCCAAATGAACGCCATTCTCCTCTCTTTGCAGGCAAGGCCATGTTCACAAAGTTACAGCCCAAAAACTTTGCTTTTCAATGGTGAACTTTATTTCAGGTCAGTCAGACAACAGAGTGAAAAGGAGGCGGATTGAAAAAAAAAGGCACTTTACAGGGTCAAACATAACTACCAACAAAGTGTTGGATAAGGGAATCAAATTCCGAACAGCTTTCCCCAGCCACATAAACACTGGCACAACAGTGGCCTTTATAACTCCATTTGTTCCCCTATTGTGCTTCTCAGATGGGATGTGTTATAAATAGAGCTTGTGCAGCCATTCTCAGAAGAGGCATCGTAAGCCAGAGCCATGAAAGGGCTGCTTCACAGGGGTAAATATATATGCAGTGGGCAGCAGCATCAATCTCCTCGCTGTGATTTACAGGCCTGTACGGCCCTGACTGCAACAGGCTCTTCCCTCAAATACACTCCTACCCTCACCCGCATACACAGGATCCATTTCACACACCCGCGCTACCTCTCTCACACACAAACACATTCTCTTTCACAGAAACACACAGACACACAAACACACACACACACATACTTTCTAAGTCTCTTTTACAGGACATATAGACTTATAGACACAAAGACATGCCTCTTTCGCAGTCATGAACACACGCACTAACATTCACAGACAAAAACAAAGACATTTTCTCCTCATTCACTCATTTACAGTATACGCACACACGCACACACACACACACACACACACTAAGGTTCATCCACATTGACCTGCTTAACAATGAGACACGTTGTCTCCCCTACATATGCACAGTCTCACGCAAACACACAAACTACAGTAATGTACAAGCCCTGACGAGTCCCAGGCAGGGAACAGATCATTCACTGCAGCACTGGAGGACAGCCTAATTACTGGTCTTTAATGACTAATACAGCCGTCAGGCAGCAAAGTGGCTTTAGTGGCGAATGGGCTTGTGGGTTCAAATCCCAGGCAGGTCGGTGTAGCTGCGGCCTTGAGCGAGGCACTTAACCCCGAGAGTGCTGGGAAAACACTCAGCTGCACAGACCGGCATTATGGAGCAATGTAAACTATGTGAGCGGCCTCGCATGAGGGCGTCAGCTGGGAGCGCGTAACCTCGCGGTGATGCAGAGTAATGCAATGCAGCTTACGCCAAACACTGCGCAACACCTTAATACACGTGTTTCAACAATGCAGAACAAGACCCAGAGCAGCCTGCCCTGTTTTTTTTTTTTTTGCAAAGTAAAACTGCAAAATCATGGCATCACAAACAATCTGACTTGCACAACAGAAATGTACAGATTTCTTTTAACATTAAATCGAGATCACTTCACATGAAGCCAAATCCCCAGTTCGTCAATTTCTTTTCAAAGAGGCGCGGGGACATACTTCAAGCAAACCAACACTCTAGAGGTTCACGTTCCCCTTCAAATGATACAATAAACAGAACAGAGTGGAATGGAATAGCTTTGTTTTTCCTAAGAAGACTTCAGAATGAAGTGCAGTTCAGGATTATGGAAAGAATGGGCCGTGCAGCTCTCGTTATCTGTAGTATCATGCCATAGAATAAGAGCAAGCCCTGAAAGAAAGATAAAAGATGAGTATTAGTGGAGAGGTAAAGACCTTCTGAAAGTGTCGTCTGGATCTCGTTGACAGTGCAGAGGATGGAGGGCCCCGGTGATGGCGGGGGTGTCCAAGGTTTGGGGGTACCCCGGCGGGAGCAGGGGGCTTCTCTGCAGCTGCTCGGCGAGACCCAGGACGAACCGCCACACCTCCAGGCTCGGCTGGTCCTCGCGCCGGCAGAAGTGTGAGGCCAGGCAGCGGGGGGCCAACCCGGCCTGGAACCCGGCGTCAGACGTAGGCTGGACGACCTCGGCGAGGAGCGCTGTTTTCCCCGCCCCCGGCCCGCCCGTCACCAGGGTGCCCGGGCAACCTGAGGACCCCAGCCATCGGTGCAGCTTCTCCAGAGCCCATTCCCGGCAGCGGAAGGGCCGCCGCTGGCCCGGCACACCGCCTGCGCTCATCGCCTCCGCCGAGGAAGACGGTCAGGCCGCGACCCAACACCCATCCTGGTCACAGCACTGCAAGGCTTCTTCTTCTAGTCTCACAAACCCCCAGTGGGGCTCCTTCTGCCTTATCCCAACTTTGAGTCAGACTTCTGCCCTCCCTCTCACACCACAGGACCCAGGACCCCTTCCTTCTCTCTCTTAACACCACCCCCTCAGCCGTCTCCTTCTCCCAGGTTTCCGGGGTGCAGGGGCTTCTAAAAGTAGCGGAGCGCGTTCTCACCTGGCTCTAATGAGCCTGAAGCTGAGTGCAGTCACAAACCCGGTTCCTCCAACGCGGATCTGATGTGGCCACACCCACGTGCCCAAACACTCCAACCAAAAGCAAAAAAACACACCACAGGACAGCAGGAAAAAGGAAGAGGCGATCTGAAGGGACAGCTCAGCGATAAGGCCCCCTCCCCCTTGTCGGTCCTCTGTTCCTCCTGTCTGACAGAGACGGCCAGCGCGACTTCACACCCCGGTTCTCGGACAGTAGCCGGTTTTCGTGTCGATTCTCCCTCGTCTCTCGTTCACGCCCGTCTTCCTGTACACGCCTCTTCAGTGACTCTCGCACTCTGTGACCGTCCCTGCTTTAAAATTTCCTTTCTTTAAAGGTGCAGCTCCTGCTCCCGTCTGAGTTTCCTGGTCCTGCGTAAGAACACGCAGGACAATCGATCCGCTCCCTCTCACTCCCCTTCTCACGCTCTCTTTCTCACCCTCCCTGCTCTCAACCCCTCCGGCTCCACATGTCAGGGCATGCAGGACAGGAACTCACAGCCAAACTGAGAGAGAGAGAGAGAGAGAGAGAGAGAGAGAGAGAGGAGACTGGGAAGAAGATGAAGTATATTTTACCAAAAATAAGTCAACCGGCAATACGCACACACAGCTATTGAGAACCTGTTTACAGTATCAACAAATACTTCTCATTATCAGCAAAGCAAAAGAATTGTCCTAACATTCAACAATTCTAATTCGTTAAGAGCATTTCTATCGGATAGCAAATAAATAAATATTTGATGCAGGCACAAAAAACACCTTCCCAGGTGAATAGGCAATGTAAACCCTTACTGGTTTGAGTAAGTCGCCTCATTTAACTGCTCTATACAGACAAGACGGTCGATCGGACGGTCTGTAAACAGTTTTTACCAAGACAGTTTTTTTTTTTCCCCACAACTGATTGGTGGGTGCAGCCGATTCCCCTCCAGTCTCAAATCAGCCTCCTTTTGTCTGCATGTACCCGTTCGATGAACGGCGCTCTTCTTTCTGGCTTACAGATGTTAGTCAAAATAGGCTAAAGCGTGTGCTGTGAGCTTCACAGACCGTTGCTACAATTACTAAAATATATTTGTTTTCAATTACAGTGAAAACAAGGATATCGAATATGGCGGGGAGTCGTTCCATCTCATGCTCAGGGATGACATGTCATGTTTGACACACCAGACAACGGGCAAATAAATGATCAGTTCCCATTTCATCAAGCGATTCAGACCTCGGACGACACCGGCAGCTATTTCGCACTTTTTTTCCCCCGGACTGAGTCTGACACACCCACCGTTCATTTGACCAAAATCTGATACATACGCTGTCCTCAGATGGACGGGAATGATCAAATGTTGCAGCCAAAGAGGTGAATTCGTATACCGTGCCTACCATGACAAAAATCATTTGGCTCTGAAAAAAATCTGCTATCATCTAGCATTTAGCTGAGTGCGTACTCTGTGCGTAAAACGAAAAATCATTTGGCTGAATGCGGTACTTCATAGGCCACCGTGTCACATAAAATTACCTTCGACGCGTGTAATCTACAGCTGTGAGTGGACTCAACGAATTAACTGCATAGCGGATACAAAGAAAGCACAACGATGCAACGGACTAGACGGGGAATAGCTGAGTAAACTTTATTTGCAATGACTGATGATCTTAATCTAGTGTACTGCAAAGCGAATCCGCGTATTCATGTGATCAACTGTTGCATTACAGCATATGAAGATGTCACTGTGGCTATTTTGCTCGGAACTAACCTAATAATCTGCCTCAGCCTTATCTACAGGTGTCGCTGGAATTGCGGTTTCTCGAGCGTCTTTGAATGAACAACGTGACATTGTTTTCAATGTTGATTTCTGGACTGACTGTCACTTCTAATAAGCCACCCCACGCACAGGACAATCAAGCAGATGCTTTCAAACACGTATTTAAATGATGGCAGCCTACGGCTTTTGACTACAGCGGAGAAGTTAGGACAGTGCAATACTGTAAGCAGCCGGTCGAGCCGGAACAGGTTTCGCACAAACGTACGTACCCCCGTGTAAAGCAGCATTTTCCGCTGAACCTCAAGAAGAAATCTCGAGGCTGGCTCCGGTGGGCCTGGTCCTTAGAGGGTTAAAGTGAAGCCACGAATTATTTCTAGGCGCGAGATAAACTGGTCATTCAAGTGAGTTAGGTTTTTGCTTTGATGCCCCGAAGCAGCGGACACTTACGCTTCCGCTTTCACTGCATTCATCCATGCCGTTGTAGCTGCACCTCGCGTTATGACAGTCATCCATTCGAAACAGGTTTCTTAAAAGTTTCCGATGAAAATAATAAAGAAAAGGCAGTAATGTAAGAATAAATCGGCGTCACTCGAAAGAGCTTCGGCTGGAGCACTTACTTAGACGACTGAACTTGGAGAGTCAGGATCTGTTTTCCCGTTATTGAGTTAAGCGACCAGCCCTCATATCTTGGTGACCACCGAAGACATGCCATATGCGAGCTAGATGTCGAAAATGTGTCGAAGCGGATGCTGCTGCTTTAAAATATGTCCAGGATGAAATCCTTCTTATAATTTGTCTCGCGGTAAAATCAGGATATATCATGCGCATCCCATTCTAAATAATCACGTGCCTGTCCGGAGGTTCCCTGAAATAAACGGGATGGTCAACTTCACTCTAGTAGCCCGTGTTGATTTTTAAGGAAAAGGAACACGATACCCAAGAGAGGTTTAAGTTGGTTTTTTCTCTCTCTCTCGCTCATTGTGTAAAACAAAGGAAATTCTGTCAGCGCCTGGTTTAGTCTTCTTGACTTCAAGGCAGGAAGAAAGTTCCACAATACCGGGAAAAGAAGACAGGAACCAATATTTCCGACCCCCTGCTGTGTACTATAGATTAATTAGGGCCCGAGCACCGAGGGTGCGAGGACCCTATTGGAACTGTAGTGTTTTTTATTATTATTCTTAGTCTTAGTCTCATTATTATTATTATTATTATTATTATTATTATTATTTATTTATTTATTTATTTTTTTTTAGTAAATGAAAATCGCATTTTCAGGCCTTTCCCATGGGCAGAAAGTCATCAAAATTGGCACATTACAAAAATGTAATATTTTATTGCTTATTTAAATGAACACATCAAAATGGCTCTGTAGCGCCACCTAGAATTTTCTAAATTCAATGGAAAATTGGCAGAAATACGTGTAATCTAAAATCACAAAACCTTTGCCGAATGATGCATCATACCAAAATCTAAAAAAAAAAGTCTCTTGGAGCATGACCCCAAATCCAACAGGGAATCCGCCATTTTGAATTTTCCGAAAAATCTGTCATATTTAGAGGGCTCGTATTTGAACGAACTCCTCCTACAGTTTTTTACCAAATGAGTTCTAATTTGGTCAGGGTGATGTCAAGACTTGTGCAATCAAAAGTGATTGAAATCGTGAGTTTTCGTCAATGGCCGTGGCCATGATGGCGTGGTGAATTTTGAAGTCTCGCCATGAAACACAAGATTGCAATAATTTGCACATACATCATTCAATCTCCACCAAATTCCATATATACGATCGATCTTTTGTACTGATAAAATCTGCATATCAATTGAGCTTGGGCATGCCCTGGTGGCTCTATAGCGCCACCAAACACATGGCCATTTTGGCATCAAGATGCTTGGATTTTCTTGAAATGTAGTGGGGTGATAGAGTTCATAATGAGGTATTTTTTACATTTTTTTTGAAATTTTTTCGCCAAGCAGGAAGTGAGCTATGAGCCATTTCCTGCATTTTTACAAATTTAACGAACACATTTTTGAGAGCCTTTGCATGCTCGAAAACTCGCAAAACTTTGCACACAAGTTTAAATTGTGATGCTCACCAATTTGATATCCCAGTTCGCCCAGGGTGTAACACACTGTCTCTACAGTGCCCCCTACTCAATAGCTCCATTTTTCAGGGCCTCAACATGCTTGAAAACTCACAGAATGTTGCACGTGCATAAAGCCCTGCATATATTTTACTGCAGTACAGGCTTTGCACATAAGCATGGCAAAATGGCTCCATAGCGCCCCCTAGAAAATTTCAACAAAGCAGCTCTTGAAGCCTCTTTAACCAGTCTACCACTGTCCAATGATCGTGAGTGCACACCTGCACCTGTCAGGATCTCACCACCACCCCCAACGTGCACAAGGGTGTGAGGGCCCGTTCATCACTGCTTGCAGCTTTAATTCGTGTTGTGGCCTTTTTTTTTTTTTTTTTTTAACTGCCATATGGGGCATGTGGGCTGTCGCAAAGACCACTATGCATTTAAGGCCCCGGGCAGCAAGCTAGAAAGGGGGCTATTAGTAACAAGAACTTCAACACGGAATATGTTAAATTGCAATCACTTTGCATGTTGATCAAATTTTACACAGTCAAATTTCCTATTGCATCGAATATTTGTTTCCATTTTTTCTTCTGGCTCACCAGCCAACAACCCAACCAACCAACCAACCAACCCAAACAACCAACCAACCAACCAACCAGCCAACAACCCAACCAACCAACCAACCAACCCAACCAACCAACCAGCCAACAACCCAACCAACCAACCAACCAACCAACCAACCAACCAACCAACCCAACCCAACCAACCAGCCAACAACCCAACCAACCAGCCAACCAACCAACCAACCAACCAACCCAAACAACCAACCAACCAACCAACCAGCCAACAACCAACCAACCAACCAACCAACCCAACCAACCAGCCAACAACAACCAACCAACCAACCAACCAACCCAACTAACCAACCAACCAGCCAACAACCCAACCAACCAACCAACCAACCCAAACAACCAACCAACAACCCAACCAACCAACCAACCCAACCAACCAACCAACCAACCAACCAACCAACCAACCAACCAACCAACCCAAACAACCAACCAGCCAACAACCCAACCAACCAACCAACCAACCAACCCAAACAACCAACCAACCAAAACCAACCAACCAACCAACCAACCAACGCGGAACGAGAATAAGAGGGTTTCGTAATGGATAGCTGGATTTCTAGTGTCAAGGTAGAGAGAGAAGGTGTCACTATTGACGATGAGCAAATGTAACCATATGAAAATATGATTTATGGGTGCATTTGTTGAATGGTGATAGAATTCAGCTGATTTAGAAAAATCTCAATGGTATTAGAGCCTCTCCAATTTATTATCACTCTCTTTCACATTTCCCTCATGCAAGCCGCTGCCTACGACAAAATTGTGTTTTTGTCTCTCTTTTAATGTAATTATGGCAGGCACTAAATTTCGAGAAATAGGAATTTTCATTGTGTGTGTGTGTGTGTGTGTGTGTTTTGCACTAGTTCACACCAAAAGTCTTTCGTAGTTTACCCGATAAATTTACACCTGCTTAAATAAGACAGTGAAAGAGATACACACACACACACACACACACACACACACACAGTACAAATGAAGGTGTTAAGAACATGGATGCATAAAGGACTAGAGACAGCTTCCCCTGATTTGGTCCATATAATCCTGTAGAGGCTGCTCAATGGCACAAGTTGAATGTTCATGGTGGCTGCCATTTTTGAATATTGAAAATTGGTGGAGAAAAATATGGATGAACTAAGGTGTGTATTTCCATTACAGAATGCAAAGAAGATCGCCGCTGAATCGAATCCTGCGTCACGGCGCCAGGTTTCACCAGTGGGCGTGAGCAGACGGCAGCCATGAATGTTCGACTAAAATTAGGTTGGTTTAAATGTCGCTTTAATGAGTTTCCCTGTCAACTACTAAACAGTTTCAAACCCTGAAGCACATACATCCAGCATTTGAACGAACAAGAGTGAAAAAAATTCAACAACATGAGAATGATATGATGTTCCAAAAAACAAAATACACGCGCACTTCTCTGGGCCAAGACAAATCTGTGAAACCATGTATGAAGTCGATATCTGTAAAATTGTGGGAAAAGACATGGGTATAAAAAGGGATTGAACAATTAAATGATTAATGACAAGAATAAAACAAGAATCTCTATAAGTGCTGGCTTTTGCTTCAATCGCTTAAAAAAATATCTTGATTTCCTTTCCCGTTCCTGAGGCTTTATAAACTGCAGTACCCTTAGTAACCACTTGAGTCTGCCATTTCTTGGTGGTTTGTGTGCCCTTGATGCGAGGGTATGGGTAGATCTCTGATGCAGCTCATTGACCTTTACTTGGGCTTGGCCTTACTGATGTGAGCAGGGCATGAATTCAAATTTTCATTCCTGCATTGGAGAGCATTGCTTTCCAACCAAAGCTCCCCCCTCGTAGTTTCATGTTTGCCAATACAGATTTATTAAATAAAGTACACTCGCTCCATTACTGTTGGAATCCTGAGTTACTTCTGCAAAGTCCCTGGCAATGACATAACTATCAATTACGCAGCTGGGGGAGGGCTATCTCTGTAACCTCACTGGAGGAAGGTTGTGGGTTTCAGTCTGGCCTGGGGCATTTCTGTGTGCAGTGCACATGCTCTCCCTGTGTTCACGCGTTTTCTCCACCTACTCCAGTTTCCTCCCACAAGCCAAAGATCTGAATGCTGGAGTGACTGTATCCTCCACATCGCCCACAGGTATGTTTGTTTTAATGAGTGGTGTGCCTGCCTTGCAATGGATTGGTGACCCTCTCCAGGGAGTGTTGCTGTCTCTGTGTTGGTACAGACTCCAGGTCCTCTGTGATAAAGGCCTGGGATCCGCAGGTTAAATGATGGACGCATGGCAGCCATTTTACTCCCCTCAATTAACAGCTTTATTCAGACTAAATTAAACCTGCCCTGTGGAAAACAGCACGCATTGCGGGATTGCCTGAGCGTCAGCAGTGGCTGGGTGGAGGGCTTTGAGTGGTTTGACAATGAAAGAACCCACCATTTTGGCGAAGCATAAAATGAAAAATGAAAACAAGGCCGGCTGCTCTGTTATAGGCCGCCCTGATGGAGGTGATGTGCATAATGGCTCCTAATCAACCTCAGCTGTTCTTCTGTCTGTTCTCTCGAGCCCCAGGTTTGGGTCACAGAGGAAGCACCCGCGGCTGGTAAAGGGCTCGTTTCCTTTGCTTCCTCATGTCCTTCCTTTCCTTGCTTATAACTCCATACATGAATTTCAATTATCCCATTTGATATTTCCTTGCTCGACAATCTGCATTTAAACTGGAATTTGTTCCAGATCTGCCATCTTGCCGGGCATCCCAAAGCACTTATTTCTGCTGCGAGGAGCGAGGAGAGAGCTCTTAGGAGCCATGGGTGAGGAAACATAAGGGTGGCCTTCCCAGCAGACATTGAGCTGAAAGCCATGATGTCAACCGGTAACGACAGATGCTGGCAGCAGATTCTACTGTCTGCCATCATCAGAAATGGACATCGCTTTTGGTGGGGCTTCAGAGGAAAGACTGTCTCATTTCTCATGAAACATATTTCCTCATTTCTTCTCTCCTTGCATGGTTTCCTTGCGTCTCTTCATGCATACCCTGTGAGAGGGACTGAGACACAAGGAAGAGATGCAAGTGAGGGAAACGATGCAATTTAAGAGAATTGATATGTACCCCATCTGGTGACAAGGAAGTGGAGTCAGAAAGGGAAGTTAAGATAGCAGAATTGAGGAAATACCAACGAGCGCAGTGAAACATCCTGTAACATGGCAGATGGATGCTTGATGGTCAATCCTTGATCCTTGCCATGTTATCTTGAAAATAATTCTTCCTCTAAGGATGATTGTATCTTTCCTTGCGCAGTGTCTTTGGGAAACTTCCCATTCTCATTTACTGAGTCAGATGGGAAAGGAAGACTGTGGAAAAATAAGGTGTTTGAACTAGTTTCGTAGGAAGAACCAGCCCTTGAGGGTCATTTCTTGATGGTCAAGCTTGACAAGACAAAACGTGACTGAATCTGCTATTGACCCAGTGCCATCTTTTGTGGCCAAACCACCAACAACTGTCAATACTCCTCTGTGTACAAATATATAAGTTGAATTTAGTTTAATTTATATTTATGTGAATGGTTTCAGGGGAAAAGGGGATGTAATCTGCAGTGGGATGAGATGTGTCTCGCTTTGCCCCTAAACCCTTCATATGTACCCTCCATATGTTTTATTTGTTTATCTATTTATCTTTTCCTGATAGATTTGTAAAACTCTTTGGGACTTAAGTTTTATGCAAAGTAAAACATGCTACATAAGTTTTAAAAAGTCGATAACAATAACATAGCTTTTTCGCAAATTGTAAAACTCAGCTGAACAGTACTGGCCTGTAGCAATGAGCAAACACAACAGGTCTTGGCAAAATATCAGTGCTCTGTAAGTGCTGATTTTATCGATTTAAATCAGTGCGGCTTGACAAACTAAACCAGAGGCTGTGTTGAAACTTTTGTTGGACATGAGTTTACTCCACCAATGTTTTGTAACCAGTGGAGAAAATTAAAAGTAAATTACTGACTCGGTCATTGTGTGTTTGAAATTTGCTGTATTGCCTCTACCTCGGTCTTGTGTGTATTCAATGAGACAAAATGGCTGAAGTAAATGCTAATCTCAGATTTTCTGGACGATGTGATTGCTTGAGATGGTTTAAGATTATGTTTTATAAAGAGAGATAATCACCTCTCTGAGAGATAAGTATAAATATATGTTGCTCTTAAGTGAGTTAGTTTTATCATGTCAGCCCAACTGATGGGGCAGATCTAGTAATTTGTTGATTCAAAAGAAAAGTAATGTAAATTGTACAGACCTATCACAGTATTGTGCTGGTAGTCAGGGGTGACCATAGATGTAATAACTACAATGTTCAGTGTTGAATGTAAATATTTATTGTTTATATTTACATTGTTTTAATTTAATATGAAAGAACAACAACTATTATGAATAATATTTTGTTCAATTTTCAATGTCTGTGTAAACACTCTGCTATGACCTCTCAATGAGCACTTCGAGACCTTAGAATGACAGGGTTCTAACTAACATATATAAAGTTTTGAGGAATTTCCTTACAAAGTTCAGTGTACACTTAGGGAACTTGAACTTTGTAATTCTGATCTGAACCCAATTTAACAAATTAATTGAATACCCATACTTAATCATTATATAGAATCATTTATTACCAATTATGTGCAAAAGTACTCAATTTTGACCAAAATGTCAGTTAGAACCCTGTAATTCTAAGGTCTCGACTTTATACGGTTCATGGCAAATGAAGAATCTTTCACGAATGAACATGAGGTTGTAAATACATATGTCACTTATGATTGTACTTGGTTGTATTATTGTTGTAATATAGATACGTTGTCGTATTATATAGATTTCCTCAATTTTTATTGTATGTCTATTTAAAATAGTTTAAGTAGAAATCAATGGTGAAACACTTGCCATTTGGCATCGTCTTCTGGAAATTCCCTGCATCATGCTGATTCCATGATTAATGCTCATGTAATTAAATGCTTCGCTGTGATCTTCCTCTCTAATATTGACAGAGGTTTTTGACCCTGCTTTCCCAATGACTTCTAACAAATCAATTCCAAAGTTCAACTCAGCTTTTCAGAGCCGTAATACAGTAATATAAGGACTTAGATCAGAGTCTTCCGCCTGCTGTGGCCCTGTGTTCTTACCTTAGAGGAATGTAATGTCAATATATTGGAATAAAATAATTTTGTAGCACAGTTTATGTATTACTTCACATGTTAAAGACAACTGAAAACATGCATTGTAAAACATGACAAACATTCAAGTAAAAAAAAAAAAAACACACTAGGTCAGTTAAACAAACAGAAATGTCTGGCTTGTTCAATCGTCAAACATTTGTGTTCAGAAAAAAAAAAAAAAACATTTGTTTGCAGGGTCAAGTTAAGGACAGATATTGATCAACTCTTAGCCTAAACCTACTGACTAAGAATCATATTGTCTGGGATCATTATTGCTGCACATTTATTCAAAGCTTAAGGAAAAATAAGCGCTTGAAAGCAGCAAATTATTTCAACCTGGGATAAAAGCAGCCGTTCGGCAGAAATAAAGGTGATGTATTGTGCTTTCCTCCGTGTGGTAATAAAATGAATTGTGTTGTTGGTTTATGGAGGGACCATTGTTCTCAGCTGTAATATCAAGGACTTCACTTCATCTCATTTCATGGGCAATTTCTGAATAAGTGTTTGCTTGATTGCTCAATGTGCGCATAGCCTCAAAGGATACTGTATTGTGGTGGCTGTGGTAAAATGACTTCTATTAGGGGCTCACAGTTACAGGATGAAAAATTTAGGGCAATGAGATGAAAACGTGCACCGACATTTGACAGAAAAAAACACACACATGAGCCAAAACATTATGAACACATGCCAAATTTGCTGTTTGTCCAGCATGTGCAACCAAAGCAGCTCCATCTAATTGACGTCCACATGAATGCCTGGACTCAGACTTTCCCAGCAGAACATTCCTCTGGGCTTCACATTCCCTCCTTCAGCTTGTCTTCTTTGATCTCCTCTGCCGTCTCTTCCCCGCGGTACACCTGTACCCAGATGATGCGCATGATGTAAAAGAAAATGAGACTCACTGGATCAGGCAACCTTTAGTTGCTCCATGGTCCAGTTCCAATGCTCACTTGTCCATTGTAGGTCTTTTCGGCAGTAGATCGGCGTTAGAATGGACATCCTGACTGGTCTGCAGCTAAAAAGCACAATACACAGCAGGGTGCGATGCATGATGTGTTGTGATAAATGTCATGCATAATTAATTAAATTCTCTGCAACTTTGCCCTTTTGTTGGTTTGAACCAGACGGTATAGCCTTCATTGCCCCGGTGTACTGATGTGCCTTGGAAGCCCAACACCCTGTCTCCGGTTCATGGTTATTCCCTCTTCGGACCGCTGTGAGTACTCGCCACTGCTGCTTCAGAAACCGTACCACTTTGGAGATGCGCCAAGCCAGCCATGCGGCCATAACGAATTGGCCCTTTTCAAAATAGCTCCAGTCCCATCATTTCAACATCAACAAGGAGAGCTGGCTATTTGCTCACCATCTGAAGTCTTTTCAGGGGCCTTGGCATGTGCTGTTAGTTACAAGATACAAGATAATCTTTAACGGATTGAACTAGAGGGAATGTGATCAAAACT
The DNA here is from genome assembly GCA_029692085.1 of Gymnothorax javanicus. Classification (NCBI taxonomy): domain Eukaryota; kingdom Metazoa; phylum Chordata; class Actinopteri; order Anguilliformes; family Muraenidae; genus Gymnothorax; species Gymnothorax javanicus. The sequence goes on along the minus strand of CM056210.1, from coordinate 17,263,075 downwards.
GCAGAGCTTTGGGGGTGGGGGTTGACATGGTCTGATGAATCTTGGAACTAGAAAAAAGATCAATGTAGCTGTTCTACTCGATTATGGGTAAGGCCAAATACTTAACTTAGTATGGGCACAGATGTCAAAATTTGTCTATTTTGCCCGTTAGTCACCATAAGGCAGGGGCAGGAGCTCTGGTCCTGGAGAACTACAGCCCTGCATGTATTATACTGTTGACACACCGACAAGTGTGATGGCACGAGATATTGTTGTGCTACTGAAGCAATATAAACCGAAGCAAAACCAAAGTGATATGATTCTGGAGTCCGATGACACACTGCCAACCGGTGTGTCCGCTTGTGTCGGCCTTTGCACCGGCCGCACCGTTTCACAAATGGTTCCACTGACCTCCCCCAGAGATTGAGCTGGGGTTGGGAACCCTGTTCCTGGAGAGCCGGAGTCCTGCATGTTTTAGATGTTTCTCTGCAACAAAACACCTGATTTAAATGACTGTAGCCTGTCATGTGTTTGGTAACAAGGCAACGGTTTGAAGATACTTAGCTGCCAACTACAATCACCTGGTACATAATGAACAATTTTCAGACAAAATGATAATGAGGCAAACCTGCATTTTGTTCATATTAAAAGATGAAAAAAAAAAATCAATGACAACCAAATTATGAGTCTAGTAATGTCAGTCCTTTGTGTTAGCTCTTATTTGGGTCTGGCCCCACATCTGCGAATGTGAGTGAGTGAGTGAGTGAGTGATGATGACGTTACGCCATTGGTCAGCTGGTCGAGTGTACTTTTCTAATTGGCTGTTGCCCATTGCCCACAATTTTGCTTTTAGACCATAAACAGTGCAGCCATATGCTAGGTTCTGATATAGTCTTGTTATATAATTGTTTGCCATAATGCAATAAGCACAATATGAACTTTGGAATCATATATATTTTTTGGCATGATGTTGATGTAGAAGATAAGAAATCCTTCTAAACATCAAAGCACCAAATCAGAAAAAAAATTTAATAACTTGTTAAATGTATTTGACAGCAATTTTGATCGGAAAGAAACCAACAAAACCGTCGTGTTTTGGAGGGATGCTTTCATTATGATAACTTATGCTTCCTCGACCTCTCCTGTTCAGTGACCCGGAAATCTTTCCACCTCTGCTATAATGGAGGATCTTCCAATCCCTTGATTGCACCCAGAGGAGATGTGGAGCTGGGCAGGAGGAGGCTTCTAGAGGAGCTTAAAGTGAGGAGGCACAGGTGTATCCTTACGCGGAAGCCTTTTATCAAGTGGCGTGACGTCTAAATGCTGCACCTCCACATGTGACGTCGCTTAATGGAGCAAAGGATATCTCATGTGGCATATTTCAGCTCCTCCGCCCTTGCGGCGCTTCCTCGCGTCTCTCTCAGATCCTCGCTGGGAGGAGCTAAGACGCGAGGAAGAGACGCAACTGAGGGAAGTGAGGAGACACGTTAGCGTAATGAAAAGCACCTTGGACAATGTCCAGGAAATACAGGACTAATGGGCTCTGGTGGGCTGGGATTGTCATATAAACATGCAAAAATACTTCCTGAAAGGATGCTCGTATGGATCCACCATTTGGGGGAGATATTTTAAAGGAATTCTGGATTAGTGACCTCATTTCCTTGGCTGCATTTCAATTCAACATGCCTTCAATGACTTCCCCTCTGCACATGGTTCTACACAACAGCCTACGTTGCACAGGGGCCGCTTGGAGAGCAGAGGTAATGTGGACTGAGATGGAGCGTGCCTGTCCTTGAACACTCTCTAGCCCAAACTATCATGAATCCACCGCTAGTTGTAGACTTAGCGCAGTACTGCTTTTTACAAATCATCAGAAATACCTGCAGCATCACATCAATGAGGTGAAGGTGTCTCCTTTGGTTAATTGCGATATGTCGGCACTTGCTAGCCTAATTGGTTGCATCAGTTTCTGATTTTGAAATTCCTGTTAGTGATCTGTATTTTATATATATATATATATATATATATATATATATATATATAATTTTAATTGGCTGTGCAAATTGTCCTCTCAACCCCCAGGGCTCCCTTGAAAAAAAGATTTCAATCTCAATGGGACTTCCCTGGTTAATAAGGGTTAAATAAAATAAAATAAAAGCAGATGGTGGAGTTAACACTGAAAAAATGTCAATCACCACTGCAACTACATAATAGGTTTTTGTCCTATTTTGTCCATCATATTGATAATTGATATTTTACATTTTTTGATGGAAAAACCTTGTCATTATATTGCCATGGATGCTAACAAAAAAGAAAAAAAATATTCCCTGAATATTTCTTATTATGTAATGAACAAATAACTGCCAAGTCAGGTTCCTTGCCAGACAAAAGCTTAAACCCAGAGGGATACCGTTTTCTGTCTTTTTCTCAAAATCTGCTTATTGGTACTTGCTAGGTTTTTCCATAACACTCAAGAGTTATCAGTCAAGCAACCTACCTTTAGGCCACCTTGCTGTCCCCAAATTCATTTGCAGGATCATCTAAACCAATATGAAGCTTATGATGATTAAGAAATGATAATGATGAAGTGATTGCCTTTCAGCTGCATTCATATAATGGATATGATATTGTACGGATGGCACTGATACATAAATCATAAGATGGCATTTGAGTTCCTCAGAAAGTATTCAGCATTCAAAGGAATACATCTGAAGAGGAAGAAATATAAGGTGTTTCAAACCACACCAAATCTCTGGGTGAAAGGGTTGAATTACAACAATTCTCCCAAACTAAGTAATGGAAATCTCTGCCATTTCACAAGCAACTTGAATTCAGAATCTGTAAAAGATGTGCTGACATTTTATTTCATCATTTATGTGATTTGGAAAATGCCTCATAACTTTCTGACACACTGTACTACTAAAATGTTGGCTTAATGAAAATGCGAGGAAAAACACAAACTATCTCGTCTTTGTTCTGTCTGTAGTGAAATTCCGAGTCAAAATAAATGTATAAATCACTGCTCTTTGTTATTATGCATATTTTTCATACTGTCTCAACTTTTTCTGAGTTGGGGTTGTAGTTTAGTATTGGTGGTGGCGATGTGGGGGGGGGGTGATGTGATCTTTGAGTAGCTTGGTGTATCTGTACCCCCCCAGACAAACACACATTCACACTTGGGTAAACAGTGAGGGCGGGCACCCGCCTGAATCAGTTGTACCCAGACGAGCCGCCCCCGCAGGTCTCTGGTATAAAATTCCGGGGCTGGCTGGAGCCCGGCACCTCTCCCTGCTCCGCACTGCTCCCGCCTCCGCGCCCACAGGACCGTCGCCATGGGGCTACTCTGTGCATCGCTGTGCCTGCTGATCACCCTGCACCTCGGCTCGGCCGCCCCGACGTGAGTCCTCCTGCAGCTCTCCCTGCATCTCTTAAGTTATTTACCTGCTTCATCCAAAGGGACTTACATTTAATTAGCCAAAGCAGGGGTCAGTTCCTCCTGAAGTAATGAGGAGTTAAGGGTCTGTCTCAAGAGCCCGATGGTCATGATCTTATTGTGGCTAAGCAGGGTTTGACCCGGAACCTTCTCCAGTTCAGTATTTTATCTAACAGGCTATTGGCTACTGTCTTGGCTCTTTTTATTTTATTTATTTATTTTTTAATGAAAACCTTTTTCATGAGAACTTTGAGGCGAAAAAAGCCCCAATATTAAGGACATGTTAAGAGCTTCTGAGACTCAGATGGAGTATTGAAGTAAGGAACTTCTGTCATGGTGATAGAATGTAAAATTTGTCACTACACAATAAAGTGGGCTAATGTTCATGAAGAGTGCTTTATACCTACTAAAATGCTAATTACTCTCAAAGAATTACAATGTCTTTAGCCATTATCAATGCAAAGTAAAAGGCTCTCATTAATTAAGCAAATTTCTGAACTGAAAAAAAAATTTTTTAATAACATTTAAGGCTCAAAAAATTTAAGAACATTCAGGCTCAGCACTCAAGATATTTTTAATTAAAAATTAGTCTAATAAATCAAGTTTAAAACTTCCCTTGAACCCAGTTGCATTAAGCTGGTATAGCGCTGTCATAAATATGACATAAAAGCTTTCCTGAGATGGGATTACAGATAAACTCAATTTATGTCCGATTGTAGAGGGTTGTCATACTTCAGTAATGGCAAAAGATCGTACTGCCCTTTCGTTTATCCGAAGATGATCTGGCTGTTTAGGACATTTGACATAACTGCATTAATCTTTTACGCCATCTTGTGGCAGCTGTTATATCGTGCCTCATGACAGTGCTTCGTCAGCTTCTTTTGGATCGGGCTGAAGCAAACCGTCACCCCAAATTTGAAGGACAAAAAAAATATATGGCGTGACTTTGCAGGGTGGGGGTTTGATATTCAGTTATGAATATATTAGTTTGTGAGACACTGTACACTCCAAATTTTATTTTTTTATTTATTTAACCTTTATTTTACCAGGAATAAATCCCATTGAGATGCAAAATCTCTTTTCCAAGGGAGTCCTGGCAAAGACAGCAGCATAAAAGTTTCACACAGAAAACAACAACAGACAATGACAAAGCAAAAAATACATTAACCGGTTTTAGCAGTAAAGCATGTACATGCACTGGTTAAGTAGGCCTTAATTCTGCTTTTAAAAACATGTAAACTTATGCGATGATCCAGTTTAAGATAATTCTGTAGCCCGGACCAAGATGAGGGAGCAAAAACAGAGAAAGCTCGATTTCCAAAAACAGAGAGAGTTCTGAGGGATGGCAAACATGATGTGTCCGTAAGAACGCAGATTAAAACTGCTTACATTTTTTGGAGTCAGCAGAGAACATAGATACAAAGGCATAGACACAAAATTAGCTATACAGATAATGAGCAATGCTGCACCCTCAGAAAAAAATGAAAGATATTTTGCATTACACCTGTAACAGTTGCTCTGAGGAAAATCTTGTCGCCATTTCCCCCTCAATTACGTTAGGAGTCATGATTTCACAAAGCCTTGTGCTTTGCACTTGGTGCTCCCTTTTCTAGAATACACTAATTATCTTTCGACAGAATTTTTCAGATTTGACGACTATATTGGTGGCCCAAAAAAAAAAAAAAAAAAACCTGAAGACAATTCTTTGGTCCGTGTGTGTGAGAAATTTCCTTACTCAAATTTCCTGCAGGCATGCTGGTTAAATAACTGAACAGATGAATCATTTCCTGCTTGGACACATGCAGTGTATTTACATGAGTGCGATTGCATAACAGCTGAGAATGGCTAGAAATGGGATAAATATGAGGCGCATGCCAGTCTTGCATTGCTACCAGAATAATGAAAAAAAAAAAAATGCAATTTCACCAGGTCTTCTATTCTGATATAAGAACCTGATGATGCCCAGTTTGTGAAAAGTGTCCCATTAAACACTGTTTTGTGTATAGTAACTGCAGGTGGTTGTAAGTATTTATGCAAGATCACCATGAGAGAAATGATTGATCTTCTTCTTCGTCTTCTTCTTTGAATAGGCATCATGACATCATGATGGCAGGTGAGTGTGGACAGGGGCCATCTCTGCCTGATAGTAATTGTGACACAAGTTCATACACGCACTCAAACACGCTCGCACTCACACATCTACTATTCCTTTAGCAGACGTTTATTTAATCTCCCAATGATTCCAAATTTATTATTTCAGGGCCACTGTAAATATTACTCTCACATAAGCATAGAGGCTGCAGCGCTGGTAGCAACCGAGATGTTGCCTCTCTATGTGAATCCCAAATCCTGCTGTGCATCTGCTGGCTAAAAGAGGGCGCTTGTGCTCTTCAGTGAATTATCCTCACGATCACACAGTGCTGCCCTGCAAGCACTGCCCTACTTCTGATTGAGGCAGTCAGAGTCAGACTGAAATCCTCACTCATATTTGCAGCTTGTTAAGGGCAGAGTAGAAGCTCTCCTCCACAACATCTTTCAGGAATGATAAGTGCTGATAATCCTGGAGGGAAGTGACAATCCAGGTACCTGAAATGGTGGCTAGCATAGATAAAGCGTGCAGTCTGTGGATCACCTGTGATATAGAGAATCATGAGGGAAGAGCCACCATGTTCTTTTTGCGTTTCCATGGATCTGATTGGCTCTTTCAGACCACCATGAGGACCATCACGATAACGACAAGCCTGACCGCTGCGCTGGAATCGAGTTTGACGCCATTGCCCCTGATGAGAATGGAACTGCCTACTTCTTCAAAGGTACTGAAACCCCATATGCTTAATCCAGAGTCAATATCATTAGCGAACCTTACTTTAGCCAAAATTTATACAAAATTTGAAACACATGTCCCTGTAATTCAGCTGAGTATATTTAAGATTGTTGGAAACTTTGGAATCTCCATTACAGCATAAAATAGGCCTAAAGTTCCGTAGGTCTGGATACAGCAGCTGCATCTGATGGACCAATATACAGGTCTGTAGGTTTCATGCGGTTAAAAACTGCCCTAAACTTTTCTCCAGGTGATTACCTGTGGAAGGACTACATGGGACAGGCTGTGCACATCAATACAAGCTTCGAGGAGCTGGATGACCATCATCACCTGGACCACGTGGACGCGGCCTTCCGCATGCACAGCGGGAGCGATCCTGATGACCACGACCACATCTTCTTTTTTCTGGTACTGACCGCTAACCCGTACTGCTAACTTGTAAAACCCGCCTTTCTGTTGACTGGAATTCCTCCGAACAAAATTCCGAGGCATTTTTGCTCTTGCAACAACTGAATATGCCAGTATGCTGGCTTAAACCTCACTGTCGTGTGAAATTTATTTTGGAGCTCTAAAGGTTAAGCATCAGGTGTTCTGAGCTTTCGTCAAGCTGGATCGCTGGCCATTCCTCTTGCTAGCTCATATGTCATACAATGTGTTTTATGCCACATGAAATAAGGTCCTGTAATATCGTAAGCCCATCGGGCACTTGTATGCAGCTGTACGTTAACACCACAGCTGTATCTTGTTCAGACTCAAAGCACCACAAACTCGTCTCTTTGTTCTCACTCTGCAGAATGAAAAGGTCTTCAGCTACTACAACCATACCCTGGAACCAGGCTTCCCGAAAGACATCAAAGACGAGTTCCCCGGCATTCCAGACCACCTGGACGCGGCGATCGAGTGCCCGAAAGGGGAGTGTAACGAAGACGCCGTCATCTTCTTCAAGGGTAGGAGCAAACGCCAACTCCCCTCGAGAAGGCCCGGGAGGAGATTCGAACCCACAATCCACTTGTAGTCAGGCGTCAATGCGGCCAACTCACTGTGCCATGCTTGTTTGCGAAATAATATCCTTGTGTCCATACATAATAGTATTTGAAAACAGCAGTATATCACCACTATTTAACTTTCATGTAAAACGACTTGCAATTGATTAGACAGAACAGGGGCCAATTTCCTTCTGGAGCCTTCTCCTCATAATTTCATTTCATCTCCAGTATGCTGTTGCAGATGGCTAACATCACAGTTACTCTGTCAATGCGCTAACACTCGTGGACTTGACCATACACTGTAATATCGTGGAAGCTGACGCAAAAAATGCAAACCCTTCATTGTCGCTTCCAAATTTACCAACTAAATTGAAAGTTTATTGCGCATCGTTCCGCGGCGCTTATTTACCACAAATGGCAAATACCATTTACCACGTTTCGCCATAAATGTTTGCCTCCTCGAATGCATCGCCCGCAAAAATCACATTCTTTTCTCTCTCATTTCCCAGGAGACGATATATACCACTATGACATCACCACCAAGACGGCAAAGCCGAAAAAATGGCCGCAGGTGCCGAAATGCACCTCTGCTTACCGCTGGCTGGAGCGCTACTACTGTTTCCACGGACACAACTTCACCAGGTTCCACCCTCTGACCGGAGACGTGGGGCCACAGTATCCCAAGGACGCCCGTAACTACTTTATGAAGTGCCCCGGCTTCGGTACGTGGACTACGCTGATGTGCATCTCTCGAGTCCTACATGCAGCTCACGAGTATCTGCAGGCTAGCATGCAAAGAGAGAAGGACAGGGCCACAGACATTATGCAGAAAGAGGTCGGGCGTTAATATAACACTTGACAGTGTAATATGAAATCAGAGCCACCACACTTGCACACTGTACGGTGTTACATTGCCATCCATTATTTAATTGTGTGGGTATGGCAAAAAAGGGTATTGTCTGCATAAAGCGTATGCATCGAGTACAAGGTTGTATTATCTTGTATTTTATATTTTATATTTTGTTTTTTATATTTTCTGTACAGTGACCTTGGGTGTCCTGAAAGGCGTTTTCAAATAAAATGTATTATTATTATTATTAAGGTCCCTTACTTACTTATGAGGTGATTTGTTTTTTTCAGCACGTGGTCACTGTTTCGTTTAAGCCAGATTTTGACTGTGTGACTGTGTTTGACTGTGTACATACTTGTGACAGTTTTACGTGAAAGGTACAGTACAAACAAACTTGATTTCATGTGCTGTTATTTGAACATCTATGCTGTTCCAATCCTGGAACATTTACTGAGATGAAAAGACCTGTTCCAGGCTTTTTTTTTTGTGCAGTTATCTGGTTAACTCAGGAATCCTGCCCAACAGGATTGTTCAACAGGCCTCAGTTCAAGCTTATCTCACTGTTCAACACATTCTCATCCTGACTTGTAATATAGTGATGCTACCTCACCAAACGTCATTATGCAACCAAAAAGGATGCTTTTAGTGTGCTTCTTTGACATTTAGGGTGAGGGTTTGGGTTAAGAGTGAGGGGTTCGGGGGTAGGATTTGTTTCAAACTGGCATGAAACAAGGATGCCAAAAGCCTCGTTTTTTGTTGTATATCAATGCTTGGTCAGGTAGCGTCACTATATATGACGCGTCAGGATTGGACTGGGCTCTGCAGTAAGGTTATGGGTCATGATTACTCCTCGAAATTATTCCATGCAGGTCATGGTGGCACTCCTCGAACTGCACTGGTGCCCACCTGGATGCAATCACTTCAGACGACTCAGGAAAGTCCTACGCATTCAGAGGTGAGTCCCCGTCTCTCTCCCGTCCTTCATCTATCCTTCATTCTCCACCTCTAAAGAAATTGAGATAATTTACGTTAGTGTGCGCTACGCAGCCAAAAGTGCGAGGATGTCCGCATGTCCCACCTCTCAATCCAAAACTGTTTACATTAACATGGAGTCTATCGGTTGTTGGCTCCCTCATTTGCGATAACAGCTGATTCTCTTCTGGGAAGAGTTTACACCAGTTATTAGGACTCGGTGCTGGGAATTGTTTCCATCCCAGCCTGAAATTCAGCAATGTGGTCGGGCAGTGATGTTGGGGATTAGGCCTGGCGTGATGCTGGAATGGCAGCTGATTTCAGTGATGTTTGACTAAGGGGTTCAGATCAAGGCTCTGTGCAGGCCAGTCAAGTTTTCTGCTCTGATATCAGCAAACCATGTGTAGACCTCTCTCTGCACATGGAGCTCTGTCATGCTGGAACATGATAGGCCTTCCCCACGCTGTCAGAAGCATATAATTATCTAGGATGTCATTTAATGCTGCAGCATCAAGATTGTCCTTCAGTGGGACAAAGAGACCAGGACCAAACCTTGAGAAGTAGCTGCGGGCCGATGAGACTCCACACACTTTTTTCGCCGTGTAGACTTGCTGTTGTGCGATTGTGTAAACTGACTGAATCTTGGTCAGGTGAGCTGTATTTACGCCTGGACACCAGACGCGATGGATGGCACCCCTTCCGCATCGATAGCATCTGGAAGGAGATCCACGACAATGTCGATGCCGCCTTCTCTTACGACGGAAAGCTTTATTTTATCAAGGTGAGCAACATTGGCTGTTACAGTCCGGTGAAACTGAGAGTGGGTCCATCCAGGGTTTCACAAGCCCGTGTGTATGAATGTGGGCCGGAGAAAAGCTTGGGACAGTAGCACAGTTCTCGTGATGTTCGGTGCTGTGCTCCAGTGCTTTAACTATAAATCAAACAATGAATATGGAGTCAAGGCAGGGACGGACAGATTTAATTTGGACGGGTTTCCAACCACTTTGAGTGACTTGTGTCGGAAACACTTCAGTCCTCCATTTAAGAGCAGCTAAAGCAATCAGACATACAGTGTCAAATAAAATGTTAAATAAAGTTGTTCTTGATTTTGATTGGTTGTAAGCCTCAAATTTTTGATGACTGGCTGATGTCTACGACCCTCAGATGTCACCCAACTCTGGGCATCTTCCCTGCCAACACAACAGAAAGAAATTGCTGTTACCATTTGCAAAACTGTTCACGTGTGTATGCACACATGCATGATTCTGTTCGGCTCGGTGAGTGTAAATGTGTGGGTGAATGCATCGCAGTGGCATTACGCTGTTTGTCGTCTCCTTTCAGGACGATCAGGTTTATATCTACAAAGCGAGGCGACTTACACCCTCGTGGAGGGGTACCCCAAACCTCTGAAGGAGGAGTTGGGGATCGAGGGTCACGTGGACGCCGCGTGTGTGTGCCACGGGGAACACACGGTGCTGATCATACAAGGTAAAGGGGTCCACCTCCCTCTCTGCTGCTTGAATTAGTCGTTTATATTTGGCCTCCTGAGAAAGAACTGATCTTTGGCGAAATCGTCCGAATTAACGATTGTGTTCGATTTGACTGGGGAACTTTGCTACCTCTGTGAATACATGTAACCACTGAAAATATGACTAGCCAATATTTCAAGAGGCTGTCATCGCCTCCCTGCTGACCCTCTTGACCCCGCACCGCCCTCCTTCTCTATTGGTCCATTATCTGTCAGTCTCAATACTGGGCGGGACCTCCCTCACCCAGCCTTGTTTCTGCATTACTGAGTTAGACCATCTACTTATACTAGGTTCCCACTTTCAAGATTCGCGGCACAATTGAAATCGTGGTCTTAATCGTGGAGGCCTAATCCTGGCGATCTATCAGATCTGATTAGATCTTGAGGTCAGTCATAGCAATCGTGTTGATCGTAGAAAAGTTTGGACGGTTCAAAAAGTTCCTACGATCAACATGATTAATTGTCGATCGTGATCATCGCATTGCCTCGAATCCAAACCTAAAATTTTAAGCCGCTTTCACACTGGACGCGAAACTAATTTTTCGCACGACAGATTACAATCAAAGTCAATGCAAAGACGCGAATACACGTTTCTTTGAATTCTTTCACAAATTCTTTGCATTGACTTTGAATGTAATCTGTCGTGCGAAAAATTAGTTTCGCGTCCAGTGCGAAAGCAGCTTCAGAGAAGTTCCACGATCAGCCACGAATGGCCAATCATGGCGTTCGTAACGGAGCGCACAACAGTGGGAACTAAGTATGAGAAAAACCAGAAGCCCTCCCAAATCTGGAACATGTACTTAAGTTAAAGTAGATGTTTCTGGTTTCACATCACGCAGTTATCCAGCTAATTCAGTAATCCTGCTTTGTAAAACACCCTGTCATTATCACTTAACTTTTTTGGTCGATAGTGGCTTAGCACCCCTGGCACTTGCTATACTTTACCTAAAAATAAACAAAATAATAACAATAACAATAACAATTAACAATAACAATAATAATAATGATAACTTTTACACTCTCTCCACCCCCTCTTCCTTTCCACAGGACAACACATGAAGATCGTTGATCTGACAGCCACCCCACGGACTGTGGACAAGGAATACCAAATGCCATTTAAAGGCGTTGATGCAGCCTTGTGCGGTCACGATGGGATCAAAGTGTACATTGGACAGAAGTACTACAAGGCTGCATCCCCCAAGATCCTGGCGACCAGCAGAATTCCCCAGAGATGCTGGGGTCAAACAGATGTTCCCCAGGAAATGCTGGGATGCAAACAGTTTTTCAATCCCGATCCTCACAAGGAAATGGAAGGAGAAATTTTGGATGCCAGTTAAATACATGGAATATATACATATGTTTTTCAATGATGAGCCTCACAAGCATTTTCCACATTTCAGAAGGCAGCCATTTTGGAAGTATTCTCAGAGCAAACAAATAAAATTTCCATGTAAACATAAATACATAGAATATATACATATGTATGTATGTATGTATGTATGTATGGATGGATGGATGGAGGCACGTCCCTCACACGTATGTTCATTTTCCACGTTTCAGTCAGTCTGGCGACCAGTGCCATAAAATTGTTATATTCTCAGAGGAAACAAATAAAATTGCATTGTGAAAATATATATTGGATTCCATTCAAGGCCTTTAGGCCTTCAACCGAAAGTTGACCAATTTTTGGTATGCTTTGTTTTTAGCATTTTTCAAAGTGCTCACAGATGCAATAAACAAACAGGGCTGATCATTCCCAGATCACATGACCATGTTTTTCATTGAGTTGAACAAGATAGAAAAGAAGATCTTTTGATAATGGGTCATGCTAAGGGTCCTTGTTAAGGTTATACGCAAGAGGACATCTAAAAAAAAAAAAAGGTGTGCCATTTTAAGTTATATGGGGTCCCCTTAACATTAGTTATTTAAAACTGCTGTAGGTTTCACACAAACCTGGAACAAACGTTTAAAAAAAACTGTTGTAGGTTTCTAATTTAGTAATCCTGCTAATAACCTCCATTCTAATCCTCAAGGTCTCTAGCATCAATGCATGTTTACGTCCAGTCCTTAAAAACAGCCCCGCCAGGCCGAAAAAAAAGTAGCTACTGTTATTTACTTAACGGTAGTCACAGCGTTAGCTGAGTTATAAGGTACTTAAATGTCTGTTGCGTGACTCTTTTCCTCTTTGCCCTTTAAGGGTGGTGAGCAGGTTTGGTTACTTTAGTAACCACTGAGCAACAAAGAATGAAAGCTTTTCAGCAATCCTGCTATATGAAATACCACCCTGAAAAAAACAATAAGTGATGTTAGTTACTTAACGGAAGTCACTGAGTTAGCAGGATAATGTAATTAATCCAGCTCATCAATCCTGCTTTGCAAAATACACCCCACTTTAATCCAGGTGTGCAATGTCACTGCAAGGTTGTGTCCATAACCACCTATTAAGGCTCCCAAAAAAAACAGTTAACTGCTGTAATTTGCTCAACCAGATACTTGAGTTTGATGGATTATGTGCTTAATCCATCTGAGCATTTTAATCCAGACGGTGTGCCAGGTCAATTCACGGTTGAGTCCATTCTTACAAGAAACCAGCCCAAGTCGGCAGTGCAAAAAAAAAAAAAACAATGGGTACCCTTTTGTACTTAAGTGGTAAAGACAAGGTTCTTGATCTATCGTCTTATTTTTTATTTCAAGCGGTTATCCGCCTGACTCGGATAGCCTGGTATGTGAAATGGACCCCAGAAATAGACACATTGTTGAATGTTACTGAACAATCAGTGAACATGAAGTTAGCCATTCTTGCTGTTTGTGCTTGTTGGAATCAAGTAGATAACTTCTGCATGCAGCTTTTCAGTTGTTTGGGTACAATTTTCAGTGTTATAGTTGAACAGTGAGGTGAGAGAGACCATGTAATACAGTGATTATTTTCACATCTAAAAGGCACTGTCAGAAATGACTCAAAGAGAAGCCTATTAGTTACTACAGTGTTAAACCGTTAATTAGATACACAAGCTGTATTGTGAATTACTGCTATTCTTTTCAGAAAAAAAAGTTCTAGAAGCATTTTCTGCAACATTATGATTGAGCAAAGCACCACAAGTCCATCCTTTACAGTTCAGGCAAAATATATTAAATTATTGATGCTGACATTGTGTGTTGAAACAGCTTTGTAGCACTTGTGGGATTAGTTAGGCCAAGTTTTGTAAGTAAAACTTGGGTCACAAATGGAAGTTGGTCAAGAGTATATTTAGCACTGATATTAGGAAATATATTTTTCACGCCGAGTAATCTGTGTGGAATAGCCTAACCATATTGTTGAAGCAGAAACCTGAAATTTTCAAGAGCAGGCTTGATTTAGTGCTAAAGACCATTTAGTCATCAAGTATCTGAAGTGTTAGATTCACTGTAGTAATAAGACAATGCTGAACCCAGTTGGGCTGAACGGCCTGTTCTCACCACTCATGTTATGTTATTTTATGTTGTGTTATGTTAACATCCGAAAGATCAAAATGAACCAACAGAAATCGGCAGGCAAATCACAGAAGAAACGAACAGACTACAGGACACGAGTATTATTGCTAATTCAAACATTTATAAATTAATACAAACATTCCCTTTAATGCTTTGCACAGCTTTGTCCCCACATAGTGTTTTTGTAGTTTTAAATTTATAAAAATATTTCTAACATTCATAATATTTTGTGGGCTCCGTTCCATTTCGCCATGTCAATCTCCCATTATCCTTTTTTAATCAGTTTAGCTTGTACAGTATTAACAAGTTCCAGTCTGTCAGTCCACATTTATTTCAACAGGGGTGAAGAACAATAGCTGTTGCATAGATTCCAAATGAGACATTTTCTTGTTGAATATAAAAATGGAAAACAAAAAATATGAATCAGTTTTCAGCCAATCAGACTGTTTGCCAGAGAAGGCAAGCCTCAGCCAATCAAAGGCCTCTCTGCTAACCTCCACAGTAAAGATACAGAGAGATTAAACAGTGAAGTTGTAGACCCTCCGGTTATAAATATTTGTTACACTTCAGTGCATAACGATCAACAGTACATAGTGGTTTAAGACATCATTTTACATAGAATTTACTTGAGTTTCCCATTGCCCATAAAAGATAAAAAGACAGTCTACCTGATGCTCCTGACTGATGTCAGATGAGCCCAGCTAAGCATGCTGGGAAAATGAGTTTGATCAGGAGGATATTTATCTAACAGGTCTGAGACACATCCAGTGAGCACAGGATGAGGGTTGGTAGTACAAGCCACAACAGAAAGGACAAGAGTGTCATCCTAATGAAACAGACCAATCATGACCAGTAGGGGGTGTGGTGACAATCTTTATTCCTCATTCCTCAAATTTTTGTTTAATTAATTTGTCTCTGGCAGTCATATTCCTCCCATGGACTGCATAAAAAAGTAGTTTGGAGGAATTTGGCAAAGTTTGGATTCTACAAAAACAAACTCAGGAGGAATTGCAGTCCTTTCTTGGCTGTCCATCTGGAGCCGACCCCACAGAGGAGAGAGGGAGAGTGGACTGTGCCAATCTGGACAGGCCCACAGAGCAAGGCAGGGAGGGAGTGTCAGGGCTCCATACAATGAATTTAAGGGAGGGGTAGCAGATCATGGCAAATTGCACACATCCTTGTAACAAGAACAGATCTTTACATATTCAGGTAAGGTAAAAAAAAGTAGCCAACTAAAAGGGATTTGTCCAATAAAAATATTATCCAGGGCAGGAAGCCGGTGACAAGTGCATTGAGGCAGGATAGCCAGGTAAAAGGGTTTAAAGGTAAGGTGGTCAAGAGTATACAGGTAAAATGGCCAGTTAGAAAAATATCCAGGTAAAGTGATCAGGTATAACGGTTTTATCGCGTAGTCAGCCAAGATTCCCAGGCTAATAAACAGGTAATGAAAAAAAAAATCCAGGTAAGGTGACCAGATAAAACATTTTAAGGTAAGGTAGTCAGCTGAGATTATCCATGTAAATTCACCAGGTAAAAGGGTATCCAGGTAAAATAACCAGGTAGACAGAGATGCCCTGAGAGAGGCCTGTTTAATGGCAACATTCACTCAATGTGAAAAAATCAGGACTTCAGTCTTTGTGATGCAAAACCAACCACATTAATAATAAAAATTATAATGACTTCAGTTCACAAAGAGGGAGGATTGAGTGCGAGTCTTTCTTCTCTGGTACAGGACACGGAGAAATAATACTGTCTTCCAGAAACCTTCTATTACTGTCACCCAACATGACTACAGCTTATGCTAATCAGTGACAGACGGATATAATGGCATTCTGTTCATCAGCAGCCATTCTGTTCAAAGAGTGCAAGCTGAGGGTGACTGACAGGTCAGGTGATTGTGTGGAGAGCAGGACACCCGGATGCCCGCAGTGTAACCCGTGTAACTGCACTAGACCCCCCGCCATCAACTTCCAGTAAAATACTGCCATTTTATCAACATGCAACACACCAAAACCGATTATAAATATAGATATAAAATAAAAACACTATCTGGCACTGAGAGGACCTTCAAAAACAACTTATTCCACATAGTGATACAACCCTGTGACGTTTTCCTAACACACATTTTTTCAAGTTTTCTCTGGTGAATTACGAGAAAACACACGACAAATCCATGGTTCCAATAGTTGTTTTTACTAGTACACTATATCATAGTTATTAAATTGGTGCAGTGTTGCCATTGAAACTTCCATTGTTCTCATGATATTGAAGCTTTAAGTAGTTACAGAACAAATCTCGTTGAAGAAAATACAGATTTTGGCTTAAGACTGGACACCTAGAATGGGCAAGCAATTGATTTCATTGCAGTTTTTAATAGTGTTCCAGTATGTCTGAAAATTTCATTTAGCCATCTCTAATATACATGAAGTTTTGAGGGATAAAAAATGCTGTGAAAAAATGATGCGAGTTACAAAGCTTGAAATTTCAACCTACTCTTAGAGCCAGTAACTCAAAAAATATTTGCAAGATCAAAGTAATATTTGTCAAGTATTCATTAAATATACTGAAGTTATTGTACTAGAACCATCTGCTGATTCCGAGGAGGTCAGGTGATAGGCACTTCTAGATTTTATATATTATTAATAACAAAGGAATTACTAAAGAAAAAATACAACCCCAATTCCGAAATAGTTGGGACAAAGTGTAAGTTGTGAATAAATCAAAACGCAATGACTTTCAAATCACACCAGCCAGTATTTTATTCACAACAGAACAGAGATAACATAGCAAATGTTGACACTGAGAAATTTTATCCACAATATGGTAGGTCCATAATCAGTTTGTGACATGTTGTGGTTCTTGAACTCCAACACCACTTGAAGTATTGGTTTTTGTGAATAAAAGGAAATAGGCAGAGAATTTACGCCAATAAGAAACGTGTTTTCTTTTTTTAATTTTCAATTTTATCCACAAAATGAGCTCATTTCAAATTTGATGGCTGCTACAGGTCTCAAAAAAGTTGTGACAGGGGCCTGTTTACCATGGTGTAACATCCCCTCTTCTTTTTAACACAGAGTGGAGGCGTCTGGGCATTGAGGAGACAAGTTTCTTGAGTTTAGCCATTGGAATTTGATCCCACTGTTGTTTAATACAGGCTTCCAGCTGCTGGAGAGTTTTGGGTCTCCTTTGTCGGACTTTTCGTTTAATTATGCGCCAAATGTTCTCAATCGGTTAAAGATCAGGACTGCAGGCAGGCCAGTTCAGCACACGGACTCTTCTACTACGAAGCCATGCTGTTGTAATAGCTGCAGTATATGGTTTTGCATTGTCTTGCTGAAATACACATAGGCCTTCCCTGGAATAGATGTCGTCTGGAGGGGAGCATATGTTGCTCTAACCTTTATATATCTTTCAGCATTCATGGTGTGTTTTTAAAACATGAAAGTGTCCCATATATGCACTAATGCATCCCCATACCATCAGAGATGCTGGCTTTTGAACTGAACGCTATAACAGGAGGGGTGGTCTTTCTTCTTTAGCATTCATGATTTCCAACAAGAATGTCAAATTTTTCTGACCAAACATTTGCCAACAGTCCATTTTAAATGAGCCTTGGCCCACAGAACAGGATCATGTTCAACAATGGCTTTTTTTTTTGCATGATAGAGTTTTAGGTGGCATCTGTGGATGGCCATTTTTACAGACAGTGCTTTCTTGAAGTATTCCTGGGCCCATTTAGTAATGTCAATGACAGAATCATACCGGTGAGTGATGCAGTGGTGTCTGAGGGCCCGAAGATCACGGGTATCCAGTAAAGGTCTTTGGCCTTGTTCCTTACGCACTGAGATTTTTCCACTTTCTCTGAATCTTTTGATGATGTTATGCACTGTCAATGATGAGACCCTCAAAGACTTTGCAATTTAACGTTGAGGACCATTGTTTTTAAAGTATTCCGCAATTTTTTTATGCAAGCCTTCACAGGTTGGAGAGCCTCTGGTCATCTTTACTTCTGAGAGACTCAGCCTCTCTAATACATCCCTTTTATAGCCAATCATGTTACACACCTGATGCCAATTAACTTAAT
The DNA here is from genome assembly GCA_029692085.1 of Gymnothorax javanicus. Taxonomy (NCBI): domain Eukaryota; kingdom Metazoa; phylum Chordata; class Actinopteri; order Anguilliformes; family Muraenidae; genus Gymnothorax; species Gymnothorax javanicus. The sequence continues at coordinate 17,244,948 of CM056210.1, read as the reverse complement.
TACTTGCTAAATGTTCTTTCAGCTGATTGTCTTATATATTAATTGCTTTTTCAGCCCTTTTTTGCCTGTGTCCCAACTTTTTTGAGACCTGTTGCAGCCAGAAAATTTGAAATAAGCTCATTTTGTGGTTAAAAATGTAAAATGTCTCAGTTTCAACATTTGAAATGTTATCTATATTCTATTGTCAATAACATATTGGCTCATGAGACCTGAAAGTCATTGCATTTTCATTTTATTCACAATTTACACTTCGTCCCAACTATTTCTGAATTGGGGTTTTATGTGTATATGCAGTATACATTTTGAAAAAAAGGTCTATTATGGTTAAAATTATTGCCGCATTGAATTTCTGGAATGGCCTATACATTTTGAAAATGGCCCATTGATTTTCCATGACACGGGCCATTGGCCCATGGGCCTTGTTGTCCTTCCCAACCCCCGAGACACAAATAAACTCAATTCTCACAGGCTAGAAATTTAAATTGTGATTCTGTTCTTATTGGTCAGCATGTAAACGTAAGCGTAACGGAACATTACAAAGCCAATTTCAAAATATCGTACAATATAGACAAACAAATTCTCTATCACACATGAAAGCATTGAAATCTGATTCCTGGTTAGCTACACCACAAAAAAAAAAAAAAAACAAAGCTACTTAGTTATAGTTCGCAAAAATATGGCAACCCATTCCCAAGATGGGAGACAGGCCGTCAAGCCCAGTCGCTACTAACGTTACTTACATGTTGCTGTCCAGCACTGAGGAGGCTATTCACTGTTACCAAATTACTCAGTGTGGGACGCCAAACTTAATCAAATGTAGTATGAAAACAAACGCCGCAGAGCCAGCGTTGGCCCATTCCCAGCCTAGAAATCCTGAAAACTAGAAAGCAAGCTAAATTATTAAACTACAATATCTAATGAGGACAACACATTTATGTTATTATTGTTAAAATAATTTTTATCGGCAGCTAGCTAAGGTTAAAGGACTGTAGAAGTTAGAGTGCCCATTCCACACATATCCCGACATTTTGTATTAATCCCCAATGCCCTGCCATCGTATTCATACCATTATTTGTGGGAAAAGTGCCTTAGATCGCTTATTTGATGACCTTTTTAGCATCACTCAAAGGCAGTCTGAGAAGACGGGTGAGTTCCCTCATGAATATCCCGCATTTAATTGGGCTTCACGCTGATTGGATAGTTCAGCTACATTTGTGAATATTCAATATGTAAACAGCCCCAACGCCATACTGGCCCAAAGCCTAGCTAGCTACAACCATAGACAGTGAAAGACAACAGATTTTACAGGTAGCATAGTAAGACTTCAGTGAAGCAATGGCTAACCTGGGTACTATCCTCCGTTGTTTTCGCTGGCTCCCACTGATCGCGGGCCTCACAATGGAGTCTGGAAACTCATCTATTCAAACGGCTTGGAATTTGAATATTCGTGCGGATTTTGAACAAGCTCGCTGATTGGTCCCTATCGTCTGAGCCCGCTGGCAGGAGGGCTTTTTATCATCATCAACCTGTCCGACGCGGAAGCGAACGCTGGCGCTGAGCGCGCGATAGACAAAGCTATTTCGTCTATTCTCGCTGAACTGGATGGAATTTCGGACCTAAAACGCGAACAGAAAGATGCACTGAAAGCTTTTCTCAGCGGAGAATACGTTCTGGCCCTGCTACCAACCGGTTTTGGAAAAAGCTTGATTTACCAACTCGTGCCTCGCGAGTGGTACAGGGGTTAGCTCATTACCTGACGTCATGACCAAGCCGTTTGAATAGATGAGTTTCTAGACTCCGTCGTGAAGCCAGCAAAAACAACGGAGGATGGTACCCAGGCTAAGCAATGGCTACACAAAGTTCACTAATAGGCTATTGCCTTATATATATGGCCCTGAATCTGAAGAGAAGGCCGATGCAATGCAGAAAATGCCACCAACACATCTAACAATGGACGTTTCAAAGTGGTAATTTTACTAGTCTATCTAACAAATTTGATGACATGTCTCGATTACAGCACTGCCAACTCTCATGCATTCGGCGCGAGTCTCACGCCTCTTAGTGGCATTCATGTTCCTGTGCTGTAGTCAATAATTATTCAATTAATGCGCATTTAAGAGATTCTCTTGCAGAATTGAAGTCGTTGTGCATTAAAGTTCATCAGTTTCACGTGCATTTATGGTTCATTTCCCCACTAGTGACATGGAAATCGATTGTGACTCTGGAATTCTCATGCTTGTCTTTATTCAGGAATTGGAAGCAATGGAATTGCATAGACATTTCAAATGGTCTTATTCCATTTAAACAATTGAAATGATCATGAAACACATGCATTGCTTTCAATCCCCAAGTAAAAAAAAGCGCAAGAGGTCCAGAGTTATAATCGATTTCCGTGTTACTAGTGGTGAAATCCACCGTTACGCAAGTGAAACTAAAACTGCCATGCACAAGGACTTTAATTACGCGTTAAGAAACTCATTAATATATACGCTTGATTGAACAATTGCTGTCTTTGGTGAATATGCCTCGAAAATGCGTGAGACCTACGCCGTATGCATGAGAATGCGCAGAAAGTTGGCAGCCCAACTATTAAGTAGGCTGTTGATTTTTTAAACCATTCTAAAAGTGGCCTAATTCTCGGAATAGCCTACCCAGATGGGCTTTCGTGTTAGTAGGCTATGCATCGAGCCCCAATGCAAGTTGCTCAAATCTTTGTGTGGGCGGTTACTCTCCAGAGTGGGCGAGAACCAGCGAGAACATGAATATTCAATTTGCGGTGTTACGAAACACCTCAACACGTTTCTTATTGGCGTAAATTCTCTGCCTATTTCCTTTTATTCGCAAAAACCAATACTTCAAGTGGTGTTGGAGTTCAAGAACCACAACATGTCACAAACTGATTATGGACCTACCATATTCAAATACTAACAGATAAGTCCATTTTCTCTCGGAATGGGCACTTTAACGGAATCAAGCCAACTGATAGCCAAAAATGTAGATTAAAACGTCATTTGTTGAGACACCGCAACAAAATTTTAGCGAGTGTTGCAACCAGACTGGTGTACCAGAGAGGTGATCCAGACAGGTGTACCAGACAAGTGTACCAGAGAGGTGTACCAGACAGGTGATCCAGACAGGTGTACCAGAGAGGGGTACTATAAAGTGAGTGGGCTGGCGAGGTACGTTGAGCTTAAAGACGGGAGTTCTCAATCTCCCAAAGGTGGCTCTCTTTTAACCCGCCTTGGAAACTTTTGGCATCTCAAATTGCAAGTTAAGGTTTGTCCAGCAAGCCTAGCTATGTTTTTTAGCTATTTTAAATCCAAGGAGTATTAGCCACATGACCAGCAACCTTAATTTCACCATCCATCTGTAGCTCAGTTAGCAGCATCCGGAGTTAAGTAACGTCAGGCACATCAGTCTCGCCTGGGAAAAATTTTTAACACAGCTAACTCGCTGGCTGAATTCACTCGATTTTGTATGGTACCTACCTAGCAAACTCAACTTAATGTTAACATGACCTAGCGGGCAGACAGATTTGCTTGGCTGATCTCCAATGAGGAGCATCCCTGATGATATGAGGCTACATACTTCCTGTATGTTTCACAAAGAGAGATAATCACCTCTCTGAGAGATAAGTATGAATATATGTTGCTCTTAAGTGAGTTAGTCTTATCATTTCAGCCCAACTGATGGGGCAAATCTAATTCGTTGATTTGAAAGAAAAGTAATGTAAATTGTACAGATCTACCAGTGTTGTGCTGGTAGTCAGGGATGACTGTAGATGTAAAAACTACAATGTTCAGTGTTGAATGTAAATATTTATTGTTTATGTTTACATTGTTTTTATTTAATATGAAAGAACAACAACTATTATGAATAATATTTTGTTTACTTTTCAATGTCTGTGTAAATACTCTGCTATGACCTCTCAATGAGCACTTTGAGACCTTAGAATGACAGGGTTCTGACTAACATTTATAAAGTTTTGAGGAATTTGCCTGCAAAGTTCAGTGTACACTTAGGGAACTGGAACTTTGTAATTCTGATCTGAACCCGATTTAACAAATGAATTGAATACCCATACTTAATCATTAGATAGACTTATTTATTACCAATAGTTAAATAGTGCAATAGTTAACTCAAGTTTGACCAAAATGTCAGTTAGAACCCTGTAATTCTAAGGTCTTGACTTTATGCAGTTCATTGCGAATGAAGAGTCTTTCACAAATGAACATAAGGTTGTAAATATACTGACCAAAAAAGGAAACGCAATTTTCTATTTCTTGATTTTATCTAGTGTAACTGTTATTAATCAACACTTCATTGGTATCAAATGAAAGAGGGAATCTCAGACAATAGATATAACAGAAAATCGGGTTGGAATACCGCCATGTTGACTTTTATTTAACAAGGTGAAGTTCAACATTACAAAACACAAATGACACTATCAGTATCTCGTATGTCCCCCGTTAGCATCGCGCACGGCGGTACACCTGCGTCTCATAGACATCACCAGACGTCTGATTGTTGCTTGTGGAATGCTGTTCCACTCTTTGGTCAGTGCTTGTCTTAGCTGACGTATTGTAGCTGGCGGTGGTTGACGTCTCCATATCGCTCTATCCAGAATGTCCCACAAGTGTTTTATAGGTCAAAGATCTGGAGAAAACGCTGGCCAGGGAAAAATTTGCACGTTTTCGGCCCAAAAGAACACCATACAGATATGTGCCACGTGCGGACGCGCGTTGTCCTGTTGGAAAGTCAGTCGATGACGTCGGACAAACGGAAGGACGACTGAACAGAGAATTGCATCGCGGTAACGGACGGCGTTGAGGTTTCCTTCAACAAAATGAAGGTTGGTTTGGTGTGACGGTCGTTCGTGATACGACGGTCAGACGGTGGAGTCATAACACGTGGCCTACCGGATCTGGGGCGTTCGGCCGTGTGTCCAATGGCATTAAACCTGGTTCTGAGGCGACTAATTGTTGCAGAATGCAGGCCGAATTGACGGGCAACTCTATCTACCCGACTTCCTGCCTGTAGCTGTAAGGGTTTTCACCCTGCAGTCCCTCCCCTGCAGCTTGTTCTCACCTCCACCTTAACGAGCTGCATTTGTTGCTCGTTAAGGTGGAGGTGATTGCCTAGGTATATAGGGCTGGCAGTTGCCAGTCCTCCTTTGTCTCTGCATTCTCTTATTTTACCCTGTGTTACTGCTCCCCAGTTTTTATCTTTGTGTGTTGGTTTTTTTTTTTTAATTAAAAGTATCCAGTTTTTTCCCAGCCTGGCGTTTGGGTCCTACTTTTATCTTTAGGCCCATGGTCCTAGCTCTTGCCAGATTGACATTTGTATCCGGCGGGAGCGAAACCATGACAGTAGCACCCCAATCGCGCGTTCTCGTTGAACTTCCGTTAGTTGTGGCATTATAACCTGTCTGATTTTTAGTTATTTTCGGTCAGACTTTTATAGGCCCCGGTTTCTACGAGGAACTCAAAACAAAAATGGGAGTGTTAGGACAATGGTAGTACTCGAACTCATGCACTGCCAATTGTTTGGTTCCGGACGAATGGCGGCTACAGAATACATGCCGTGATCGCGAAAATTTGTGATAGAAGTACTCACCTCCAAAAATAACTCAGAGCAAAAGCATCTTTCTCAATGGGTTTGTCGAAATTTGGCACCGGATTGCGTAATTGCGTTTCTTTTTTTGGTCAGTATACATATATCACTTATGATTGTACTTGGTTGTGTTATTGCTGCAATACAGACACGTTGTCTTATTATATAGATTTCCTCAATTTTTATTGTATGTCTATTTAAAATTAAGAAGAAAGCAATGGTGAAACACTTGCCATTGGGCATCTTCTTCTGGAAAATTCCCTGCATCATGCTGATTCCATGATAATTGCTCATGTAATTAAATGCTTCGCTGTGATTTTCCTCTCTAAGGCCATCCTTAAATATTTTTGTTTGCCGTAACCCGACCGACCCCATCAAATTGGGCCCGACTTTTTTTTTTTTTTTTTTTCCAGCTGCTGGAGAGTTTTGGGTCTCCTTTGTCAGACTTTTCGTTTAATTATGCGCCAAATGACAAATGTCCATCAAATTGGGCCGACTTGCCGGTCCTATCAAGTGTTGTGGCCGACTTATTTTTTTCCGCACTTTCAATAACCAAAAACTGCGTAGATTGTGTCAGACTCACAGGATGAAAGGTTTCGTGTAAAGTAACAATCAAACGCAAAACTGCGGCATCTGTGGTCATAATGTGGTATTACATATTTCCCATGTGAAATGAAATTTCTTTCTTTTTTTTTAAACAGTAAAGCTGTAGTAGACCTTTGTGCAATCACAAGCCTGAAGAGGATAACTTTTGTTCTGTTTAAACTGCTGTATTTGCCTCACCGCCAGGTACTCCTTATAATATTTTCCATAGGGATCACGTTCATTTTAAGATACACTGTTGACAATGAAATGATCTACAACATTTGTTTTAAAAGCATGACACCTTTATTATTGCATTTGGGGACATAAGGAAGTCATATAGACCTTGCGACCAAAATTTGACTTTTTTTTGCCCATTTTTTATTGCATTGAAATGTTACAGCAAAGAAACTTATATTTAAGGATGGCCTAATATTGACAGAGGCTTTTGACCCTGCTTTCCCAATGACTTCTAACAAATCAATTCCAAAGTTCAACTCAGCTTTTCAGAGCCGTAATACAGTAATATAAGGACTTAGATCAGAGTCTTCCGCCTGCTGTGGCCCTGTGTTCTTACCTTAGAGGAATGAAATGTTGATAAATTGAATGAAATAATTTTGTAGCACAGTTTATGTATTACTTCACATGTTAAAGACAACTGAAAATATGCATTGTAAAACATGACAAACATTCAAGTAAAAAAAAAAAAAACACTAGGTCCGTTAAACAAACAGAAATGTCTGGCTTGTTCAATCATCAAACATTTGTGTTCAGAAAAAAAAAAAACATTTGTTTGCAGGGTCAAGTTACAGACAGATATTGATCGACTCTTGGCCTAAACCTACTGACTAAGAATCATATTCTCTGGGATCATTATTACTGCACATTTATTCAAAGCTTAAGGAAAAATAAGCGCTTGAAAGCAACAAATTATTTCAACCTGGGATGAAAGCAGCTGTTCGGCAGAAATAAAGGCGATGTATTGTGCTTTCCTCCGTGTGGTAATAAAATGCAGTGTGTTGTTGGTTTATGGAGGGACCATTGTTCTCAGCTGTAATATCAAGGACTTCACTTCATCTCATTTCATGGGCAATTTCTGAATAAGTGTTTGCTTGATTGCTCAATGTGCGCATAGCCTCAAAGGATCCTGTATTATGGTGGCTGCGGTAAAATGACTTCTATGAGGGGCTCACAGTTACAGGATGAAAAATTTAGGGCAATGAGATGAAAACGTGCACCGACATTTGACGGAAAAAAACACACACGAGCCAAAACATTATGAGCACATGCCACATTTGCTGTTTGTCCACCACGTGCAACCAAAGCAGCTCCATTTAATTGACGTTCACATGAATGCCTGGACCCAGACTTTCCCAGCAGAACATTCCTCTGGGCTTCACATTCCCTCCTTCAGCTTGTCTTCTTTGATCTCCTCTGCCGTCTCTTCCCCGAGGTACACCTGTACCCAGATGATGCGCATGATGTAAAAGAAAATGAGACTCACTGGATCAGGCAACCTTTAGTTGCTCCATGGTCCAGTTCCAATGCTCACTTGTCCATTGTAGGTCTTTTCGGCAGTAGATCGGGGTTAGAATGGGCATCCTGACTGGTCTGCAGCTACAAAGTGTAGCAGGATGTGATGCACTGTGTGTTGTGATAAATGTCATGCATAATTAATTAAACTCTCGCAACTTTGCCCTTTTGTTGGTTTGAACCAGACGGTATAGGCTTCATTGCCCCAGAGTATCGATGTGCCTTGGAAGCCCAACACACTGTCCCAGGGCTCGAGGTTTATTCCCTCCTTGGACACTCACCACTGCTGCCTCAGAAGCCTTGCTGCTTTGGAGATGCGTTGAGCCAGCCCTGCGGCTATTACGATTTGGCTCTTGTCAAAATAGCTCTGGTCCCATCTCTTCGACATCGACGAGGAGAACTGACTGTTTGCTCACCATCTGAAGTCTTTTCAGGGGCCTTGACATGTGCCTTAGTTACAGAATAATAGTCAACGGACTGAATTAGAGGGAAGGTGATCAAAACTGCAGAACTTGGGGGGGGTGACGTGGTCTGATGAGTCTTGAAACTAGAAAAAAGATCAATGTGTAATTCTACTACTTGATCACGGGTTTAACTTGGTATGGGCACAGATGTCAAAATTAGTCTATTCTGCCCGTTTGTCACCCTAAGGCAGGGGCAGGAACTCTGCTTCTGGAGAACTATAGCCCTGCATGTATTATACAAGTGTGATGGCACAAGATATTGTTGCGCTACTGAAGCAGTACGAACCAAAGCAAAACCAAAGCGATATGATTCTTGAGTCCGATGGCACTCTGCCAACCGGTGTGTGTGTGTGTGTGTTGGCCTTTGCTCCGGCCGCACCGTTTCACAAATGGTTCCACTGATCTACCCCCGGAGATAGAGCGGGGGTTGGGAACCCTGTTCCTGGAGAGCTGGAGTCCTGCTTGTTTTAGATGTTTCTCTGCAACAACACGCCTGATTTATCTGACTGTAGCCTGTCGTGGGTTCGGTAACAAGGCAACGGTTTGAAGATACTTACCCAGTAACCATAATCTCCTGGTACATAATGAACAATTTTCAGGCAAAATCAATGATAATGAGGCAAACCTGCATTGTGTTCATATTTAAAGATGAAAAAAATCAATGAAGACAAATTATGTGCCTAATAACGTCAATCCTTTGTGTTAGCTCTTATTTGGGTCTGGTCCCACATCTGCGAATGTCTGTGAGTGAGTGAGTGAGTGAGTGAGTGAGTGAGTGAGTGAGTGAGTGAGTGAATGATGAAGTTACGCCATTGGTCAGCTGGCAGAGTGTACTTTCCTAATTGGCTGTTGCCCATTACCCACAATTTTGCAATTAGACCATAAACTGTGCAGCCATTTGCTAGATTCTGATATAGTCTTGTTACATAATTGTTTGCAATAATGCAATAAGTACAATATGAACTTCGGAATCATATACATTCTTTGCAAAGCTATTTCTGGTGTGAAGTTGATATAGAAGATAAGAAATCCCTCTAAATACCAAAGCACCAAATCAGGAAAAAATTAATAACTTATTCAATGTATTTAACAGCAATTTTGATTGGAATTAAACCAACAAATCCAACATGTTCTGGAGGGGTGCTTTTCATTATGATAACTTCCTCTCATCCTCTTCTCTTCTGTGACCTGGAAATATTTCCACCTCTGCTGTCATGGAGGATCTTGTAATCCCCTGATTTCAGCCAGAGGAGATGCGGAGCTGGGCAGGAGGAGGCTTCTAGAGGAGCTTAAAGCGAGGAGGCACAGGTGTATCCTACGCGGAAGCCCTTTATCAAGTGGCGTGATGTTTAAATGCTGCACCTCCACATGTGACGTCGGTTAACGGAGCAAAGGATATCTCATGTGGCAAATTTCAGCTCCTCCGCCCTTGCGGCGCTTCCTCGCATCTCTGTCTCAGATCTTCAGTGGGAGGAGCTAAGACGCGAGGAAGAGACGCAAGTGAAGAAAGTGAGGAGACACGTTAGCGTAATGAAAAGCATCCTGAACAAAGTCTGGGAAGCACAGGACCAATGGGCTCTGGTGGGCTGGGATTGTCATGTAAACATGCAAAAATACTGCCTGAAAGGATGCTCGTATGGATCCGCCATTTGGGGGTGATATTTTAAAGGAATTTTGGATTAGTGACCTCATTTCTTTGGCTGCGTTTCAATAGTCGTTCAATATGCCCTTGATGACTTCCCCTCTGCACATTGTTCTACGCAACAGCCTACGTTGCACAGGGGCTCCTTGGAGAGCAGAGGTAATGTGGGTTGAGATGAAGCGCTCCTGTCCTTGAACACTCTCTGGCCCAAACTATCATGAATCCACCGCCAGTTTTAGACTTAGCGCAGTACTGATTTTTACAAATCATCAGAAATACCTGCAGCATTATTTCAATGAGATGAAGGTGTCTCCTTTGGATAATTGTGATAGGTCAGCACTTGCTAGCCTAATTAGTTGCATCAGTCTCTGATTTTGAAATTTCTATTCGTGATCTGTATTATGCAGTTCTGTGCTGTTCAGAGGTATGAACAGCCTAGAGCAACCTCTTCTTTGTTGTAGTTTAGTCAGGGGGTGAATTGGTGTTGGCGATGTGGGTAGGGTGGGGGGGGTGATGTGATCTTTTAGTAGCTTGGTGTGAGGGTCATTCCTACTATTCGGTGCCATTTCAGCCTGGTTTACTCCTATAAAAAAAAATGTTAACTTTTCCATGATTTCATTATTTCATCCAAATGTGGGCTTGTTAAACTATAAGAAAAACATATTGGTCCAGCTCAGGATATTATGATCTATTCATTTTGACCAAATTCTTTGCATGTGACAGAGATCAAATGTCCACCCTGTTACCGGACACTGTCATCTCCATTAGTACATGTTTTGAATGCACAGTTATTGTAATATTTATATTTTCTAATAGATACAATGTCCCTTACCTTATACCTACAATACATTTTATTTTAAGTGACCTAATTTTGCCAATTTGTGGCATAAAAATAACTAATGGGAGTGTAAACGAAAGTTCAATCACGAGACGTTGGATTCGCAAGCAATTGTGCTTACCCAATCGGCGCCTTTATATATGCTTCTGACGCGTTCCTGTCTGCTGTTGCAGAGTTTCCGCATCACGCAGCCTCCGGCATGTTAGTCCGCTCAAAATATTGCTCTTCATTTAGCAAATCATCCAAGAAGACAAGCAAACTCCCGCCGCTGCAGAGCTTCTCCTGATTGTCCAGTTTTTTGTTGAACTATTCCATATGACCCTGTAAGACCTACAAATTCACATCAACCTCGAACTCCTTCGTTCGGAGTTACTGGTGCTACTAGCTCTCTCCATGTCAACGCGAATCCTCCCCACTACACGGAGTTCTCAGTTCGAAACGTCCAGCGGCCTCCTGCAGAAAGCATTCCCTCCCTGTCGTGTCCTGGTTTTTGGATGCCAGCCGTCCAAACCCTGGTGAAAATCGTGGAAGCATCGGAAAGCGGACTGCGGTAAAGTTGGTTTCGTATTCGGATATTCGGTGCTTGTACTTCAATAGCTCACGAAGAAAACAATGAAATACGATATAGTCAGTACGTTCGGAACCTTGATAAACACCGACAGTCAACTACAACCTCTTTTTTGTCAGATATACTTAAGTTTGGAGAATTTCAAATTACATTGATCTCTATGGGACTCCTGTGTTTTAGGGACCGTCGAACAAGTACAGCGATTAGAAATGTTGAAGACTCAAAACGTCAAGTCCAGTGTATACGAGCTCTAAACCGATAAGAATCTGATTACAGAACAATGCCATTTTAGGTTTTCACATTTAACGTGTTTTTAAAATAAATTCTTAACAACATGTATTAATAATTATCTATTCAAATAATATGATGGAATAAATGACCTTATCTATGAATTTGTCATTGGGATGTTCCGTTTGGGTTTAATTGCGTGCTTGCTTCAGCAGAAGCAGCACTCTATTCTCTTTTCTACTTCTTCTTCTTCTTATTCTTTTTCTTCTTCCGCCTAAATTTGGCTGACAAACTCCTCCTACATCGTTTAAGCTATTGATTCCGTTCAAACTTTAAAAAATTCAGCTTGTACTGAATTACGTTGCATCTTACAGATTTTTGATTTGCTTTTTTAGTTTTTGAGATAAAAGACATTTTAAATTTTGTTGCTGATTAGTGATTTTTTTAGTTTTTAGATTTTCATTTTAAAAAGTTTTAGGGTCCTATTTTTTGCCCAAAGGAATCTTAGTCCATTTTAAATTTTTTTTTTTGAGGGAAGCAGAACAATTTTTTAGCTACTGTTTGATTCAGTAGATTCAGCTATTTTCATTTTTTTTACTATCATTTACTTTTATTTATGAATGTCATTCAAACTGCAAAATGTTAGGCCTAAAATTTAAATGAATAATAGGCCGAAAGTTATTAGCACTTGTATAATTTGTTCTCTGTTCAAATTTTTTGCAATACAGCTATAATTTTTAATTATAATTTTTAAAATATAATTTCTTTTAAATACATTCTGGGAACTTACAGTGTGGTGACGAACGGCTAGAAACAGCTCTAAAATTGTCAAGAAGTCTTCTCTTAAACTTGCTCTAAGTCCCACAGTTTTCACTCCACATAAATATCAGGGCCAGATCTGGGGGGTGGTTCCTAGGTTCCAGAAACCCCCTGCCCTGAGCATGTACTCAAAATAAGCAAAAAAAAAAAAAAAAATCCTCACAGGACTATCCAGCCGCACAAAAGAAAAAAAAAGTTATCCACACTGCTTTAGTGGATGCAGTCTCACAGCTGAGTCAACGGGGGCTCCTTACACTGGTGCTACACCAGCCTTGAAAGGTTACTTCCTTCATTTCACCACTTCCAACCACACACTTTTTCACCGAAAAACAACATAGCCTAAAGAAATTCAAGTTTTGTAGTCTGCAAGAACCATTCAAGGAAAAAATTACATGCACGATGAACCTTTATATTTCTGTGCTGAAAGACAGTAGGTCAGTGATTTTCTTGCATGATCTAAAAAAATCATACTCTCTTTGAACTCAAGGTTTGAAATTTTGTTGTTGATTTTTGATGAGGCTTTTACATTTAGGATATTTTCTCAGTTGCATGGGTGAAGACATGTGATCTAAGTGTAGATTTACTGTTAAGCTGAATGGGTACTTGGTTTAAAGAGCATTCCTGTTGGTTATTAGAGACATTTTAACATGATCTATTTTGGTTGAAATTGGATGTAGAATGCCTGGAAATGGCTCGATTTTTGCCTCAGAAATAGCTAAAATGCTGGATTTTTCGGGGGCTTCGTCCTTGAGCCCCCACAGGTGCGCTGCCCCTTGATCCCGCCAGGGGGCCGCATCCCCGCCAGGAAACCCCCCCTCACAACTCATTTGATCCGGCCCTGAATATATTTATATCCAAGTTGTAGGAAAAGTTGTGCTGGTCACGAAAATGTAACTATGCAAGCAATTGGACAGACGATTTTGGCAGTACGAGCCGAAAAGTGACGGAAGCACAAACCGATTAACTCCTATATTAATTCCTCCATTAACTCCTATATTAAATGAGACAGAAAATTCTGGTTGGAAAACTGAAAAACACAGTTTTATAACTTGCTCTTGTTCCCACATTTTTGCCACTACACGCACACTTTTGACATATTTTGCTCAACGGACTCTCCTCTTTAGTGTGGTATCTCCATTTCATAGATTGGACCGACTATCTATGAGGCAGAGGCAGTAGTATGTAAAATCAGCGCGCGTGTCACAATTTCATGGCTGTGCCATGAACGATTCTGGGCAGGAAGTTAGATTTCAGGGGTGAAGTTTTGCCTTTTCCAGACTTATTTTTCGGAACGAGAGGGAGTTACGATGAATGGTTGGTGCCGAACGAATCTTTAATATGTCGTTGTTACGCCGATACCAGACACAAGGTAAAACAAAAGAAAGTTTTGACGCTAGCAGTGGTAGAAGACAAGTGGTGTCTGGCAATTTCCATTTTGCAGGTTTTGTCAATGGCATGGCATGCGACTCCGCTGGGCCAGTAAATGTCAGAATGTTAAAACAAGCCCTTGGAGGCACAAATGGGGCTAGCAGTCTATCAATGTGGCCTGCCTGCCATGTTTGCTCCGCCATCAAGCTAATTTCTCAGCATGCACTGCATTCTTCTTCTTCTTCATCTTCTTCTTTGGAGTTTATTGGCGGTTGGACAACCAACTTATCGGTGCATTACCGCCACCAACTGGACTGGAGTGTGGAACGAGATTAGGCAGTAAAAAAAAAAAAAAAAACTAGATTCTTTTATCCAATTCAGTTTCTCTCAGGAACTTAATAATGTCATGCTTTATTTTACCTACTGATTTTCCCAAAATCCCTGTTAACGTAAAGTTGTGGTGTTTTGCCTTCTTTAGTGACTGAACAAGATTTTTCCTCTGGCTATCGTAATTTTTGCAGTGAAGTATTACATGTCCAACTGTTTCTGGCTGGTTACAGTGTGTCCAGTTTCCAGTGTGGTGCTTGCCTATTTTGTGTAATGTGTGATTAAGACCAGTATGACCTATTCTCAAACGCGTTATAATATTTTCTTCTCTACGTTTGAGGCCCACTATCCTCCCATCACCCACATGCCTTTGTATTTCATACAGATGCCTTCCAGTTTCACTGCTGTCCCAATATTCCTGCCATGCAGATTGTGCATATTTTCTAATGGATGATTTAAATTCAGCTTTGCTTAGTGGAACTTGAATGTCTATCTGTGTAACTCGAAGTGTTTGCTCAGCCAAAATATCCACCTCTTCGTTTCCTTCCACACCCGCATGAGCCGTGACCCAGATGAGTCGAGTAAATATGCCCTTGACTTGCATTCTATACATCAATAGGAATATTTTATTGATTATATCCATTCTGGATGCTGATCTGCCTGATCTTATGCTTGATAGTGCTGAGAAACTATCAGATGCAATGACTGTATTTTGCATTTCCTTCTCTTCTATCCACTGTAATGCCAGTAGTATTGCCAACAGCTCCGTGGTGTATCTGATAAATGGTCTGATACCCTTTTCTTAATACGCGTGTCACTCACCGGGATGTACACTGCTGCACCTGCACACCCTGTATCTGGATCTTTAGATCCATCTGTAAAAATAAACACTGAATTTGAGAAATGCTGGTCAAAATAATTCTGGACTATGTACCATTCAGGAAGTTGTTCTGACTTTAACTTCAGTTCTTGATGTGTTCTAAAGTCTACATTTGGCAAAGGGAATAACCAGGGAGGAATGGAAGAAATTGGGACTGTGGGGCAATACTGTAATTCACTTAACCCTATGTTTCGTGCCTTCGTATCACCAATCCAACCAAAAATTATGAAATTAGTTTCATTGTGTTCCCAGCAGTCTGTTAAGACACTCTTGGCAGGATATTTGTCACGATGCCCCTGGAGATTGACCCAGTATGCCAACATTAGCTTTACTCTCCTGATTCGCAGAGGCAGCTCTCCCATTTCCACCTGCATCGCTGACACTGGGGATGTTTGAAATGCTCCACTACAGATTCTCAGGGCCTGAGCTTGCAAAACATCCAGCTTCTTAAGATTTGATTCTGCTGCTGACATGAAAGCTGTACACCCACAGTCAAACACCGATCTCATGAGTGCCCAGTATATATTTTGTAGAGACGATCTGTTTGCTCCCCACTCCTGTCCTGCCAAACAACGCAGCACATTCATGATTCTCTTACACTTACTCTGAACTTTGTCTATGTGAGTGGTCCATGTAAGCTTCTCGTCAAACCAAACCCCAAGAAATTTGATGATTTTTACTTGTTCAAGAGGTTGTCCATACAGCTTTAATGAGAAGGGTGAAATTTTTTGACGTCTTGAGAAACACATCACTTGCGTTTTTGCTACAGGCAAAAAATCCTCATCTGAATCCCCATTTACCTGCCCATTCTTCCACCTGAAGTATTGCAGCTTGCATTTTCTTACTTAAATAATCTATGTTGCGTCCTCTTGCCCACAGAGCCCCATCATCTGCATATAAAGATTTTCCTATGCTTCGTTCAACCTGAGAGAAAATGTAATTTATCATTATGTTGAACAACATCGGACTACAAATGCTACTTTGCGGAGTACCGTTCTCCACCTCATACACACTGGAATATTCTGCCCCTACTCTTACTTGTATTTTTCTGTTGATTAAGAAGTCCAACACCCAATTATATGCCTTTCCACCAATTCCCAGTGATTTTAACTTAATTAGTAGTCCTTCTTTCCATAGCATGTCGTATGCTTTTTCAACATCAAAGAAGATAGCTATCACCGCTTCCTTATTGGTCTGTGCTTTCCTGATGTCTGATTCCAGACACACTACAGAATCCATTGTATTCCGACCCCTACGGAACCCACTTTGATATGGAGACAGAAGAGCTTTACTTTATAGAAAATATGTTAACCTTTCTGTTACCATTCGCTCCATGATTTTACACAGATGTGATGTCAAGGCAATAGGTCTGTAGCTAGATGGATCAGAGAGGTCTTTCCCTAGTTTTTGAACTGGTACTATTATTGCTTGTTTCCACACTGATGGAATTTGACCGGACTCCCAATCCTGTTAAACAATCTCAACACTATAGCTAGTGCATCCTCTGTCAGGTGTTCCAACATTTTGTAGCATACACCAGCTTTCCCAGGAGTAGTTTGTCTAGCATTAATGATTGCTCTTCTCAGCTCAAACAAACTAAAAGGCAGGTCTAACGGATCTTCTGACACCTCCGTTTTCTCCAATATTTTGGGGTTTGCTATTAAAGTTCTACTTCTACTCTGCCTGGCCTCCTCTGTGAGATTATCTGAACTGTGGACTTTCTTAAATGTTTGGGCTAGAAGTTCAGCCTTTTCCAAGTTGTTGACAGCCACTTTGTCCCCACTATTCAATACTGGTAGTTCGTAATTTCTTCTGATCCCCCCTTCTCCTAATCATGCCCCAAATATCTGACAGCTGTATTTCATATTCAATAATGCTGCAACATTGCCTCCAAAATGTGCATTTTTGTGTTCTAATTGTTCTCCTTACTATTGCCTGTGCCCTTTTATACTGTGTCAGGACATCTTGAGAATGAAGTTTTTTTAGTTGCCTAAATGCTTTATTTCTGGCCTTTATGGCTTTATCACAGTCACTATTCCACCAGGGTACATTCTTGGTACGTCTAGCTCCTGTACTTTTAGGGATTGCTTCCTCCGTAAATTGAATTATTTCATTGACTGGTATCGCATTAAATATGTTTACATCCACCTGGTTCTCCTCTTGAAGTTTTTTAAATCTACATGCACTGATCTCTTGGAAGGCATCCCAATTAGCATTTCCCAATTTCCATCTGGGAATTTTCTTTCCCTCTTCAAAGCAAATTTTTGTGCCAACTATAGTCATCACAGGGTAGTGGTCGCTACCCACTGTTGTATGCTTTAACACACTCCATGTGCTTACGCCTGCTAATACACTATTCACAAACGTCAGGTCAATTGCTGTTTCTGTGTTTTTTGTGCTATTGTATCATGTTCCTTCCCCAGTATTAATACACACCAAACCATGATCATCTTTAAATTCCTCCACAACTAAACCATTTGCATCTGTACTATTGCTTCCCCATAATGAGCTATGTGAGTTGAGATCCCGGCACCATATTACATTTTCTTGCAATGATCCTCCAACATCGTTTAATATATCTTGATTTAATTTCTCACATGGATTATAATAGTTAACTATATTTATGGGACCTTTCTTCGTCCATACCTTAATCACAATTGCTTCCTGATCTGTGTTTACTTGTATAATTTTAAAACTCATTCCATTCTGTATAAACGTTGCAACTCCTCGCCATCTGCCAGATTCCCTATCCCTTCTAACTGCAGTATATCCCTTTATGATAAAATCTAACTGTGGTTTCAGCCATGTCTCCTGTATACAAATTACATTAGGTTTCTCTTCCAGATTATCAATATATTTCTTGAACTCTTGTCCATTTGCGATTAAGCTTCTAGCATTCCACTGCAGTAAGATTAAGACCTTTAAGAGGAGCCAGTCCATGCCTGAGATGGTTGGGTATCCTCATTAAGAATGTCTTTAACAGTTTCCCAGCTCAACCCCTTCACACCAAGGTTCTTTTCAGTTGATTTGACAATTATCTTAATCCTTTCATTTCTGCTCTTTGTCTGTGCTGAGCAGTTAATTATATCTGCAATAAACAATACAAAGTCATTTGTACTCACTAGTAAGGTTTCCTCCTTCAACTTATCACATCGGTTGCATTTCCCTGTTTCTTTGTTCTCAGTGTCATTTTGTTTTGTTACCTGTATGTTTCCTGAAACCATTTTGGCTGCCTCTGCATAGCTCACTCCCTGGGAAACTCTGACTCACTGTACTTCTGTAGCTTTCTTACTAGCCTCGCATCCACGGTATGCTGCGCTATGTGCCCCTCCACAATTGCAACACTTCAGTTTTGTTCCCTCTTCACATTTGCCATACTCATTGTCTCCACCACATCAGCCACACCTTTGCTTGCCTTTGCACACCGCCGCTACATGTCCGAACCTCTGACACTTAAAACATCTTAGGGGTGGGGGAACATACGGACTCACAGCATAGCACATATATCCCATGAATATCTTTTCCGGGAGTCTTTCTTCATCAAAAGTGACCAGAACCGAAAGACTATTACGTTTAATCCCATCTCTGTTTGCTTGAAGCCGTTTAACCTTAATTACTTTTGCATTTGCTATGTATTCTTTCACATCATCATCAGATACGCTTACCGGAATCCCTGTCACAACTCCCCTAACCAGCTTTCTGCTATTAGCCAGGGTACATTGCACTTTCTTGCCATCTACTTTATTCATCCTGATTGCTTTCCCTTGTTGTCCTCCATTCTTACATACAATCAGCAATGATCCATTTCTCAATATCTTGGCACTCCTTACCTCCCCAACTTCTTTCCTGATAGATTTGGTTAGCCTCACAGGATTCCAGTCACTGAACGAAGCTCCCTTTTGCTCAAGTTTAACGATTACCTTAAAGTCCTCTCTCTTTTCTCCTGCTCCCCTTTCGTAATCGCTATCATCCGATTTATTACTTACTATCTTCTTACGTTTATTCCTCCTAGCGATATCCCATTCAGCTTCATAACTCCCGCGACCTACTTCTGCTACGTCCATCTCTCCTAACTCGCTTCCTGATCCGTCACTTCCTTCTGCCATCTCTCGTCCATTCACAGTCCAGTCTGGTGGTTACCGAAAAAACCAGCACGCACCCCCAGAGACCCATCATGCACTGCGTTCACCTTAGATATGCACAGAGCCATAGAGAGAGATGAATCAACCTCATTGACTCGAATTCACCTTTTTTTTTTTTTTTTTCCTTACAGCTGGCTTGAAGCGGAATAGAGTCGGTCATGATGCAGCTGAAAAGTCAGAATTCCTTAAACTATTACTTTCAGCTTTAAAGTCTTGTGTTTACATTTCAGCAGTTTTTCAACATTTCTTCAGCAATTTCCTTTGCCTCTCAGTTTCCAAGCACCTTTATTTATAAGCCAACCTCTTCAACTTTTCTCGCTGAAGCAAGCACACAAATTTTCTTCAGAAAATTTAGCCTTTTTCTACTTGTACTTGATTTCTTCAGAAAAAAATCAGGAGGTTCTCAGAACTGGGCAAATAGAGCGTACTGAAGTCATCAACATGTTTTCAGGTGCTTCCCTATGGAAGCCCATAGTGGACAATATTCAAATGAAAATGTAATCCCACTATTGCATTATAATTTTCCACTTATGAATGAGTTATTTGAGACAATATTAAATTGAAAATGCATTAATCCAATTATCACTTTCATTTTCATATACAAATATGGGAAATCTATGACTATATTCAAATGATAATGAAAAGCTGTTTGGCATTTCATTTTCAAAGTCATGCTCCACAGTACAGTGGACAATATTCAAATGCAATAAGCAAAACAGCACCCCCAGCCTATTGCATTTACATTTACGTGTCAACACGCTCTTTTAGGGTCAACATGATAATGCAAATGCTATTTTCTGACTATTTGAAAATGATTTTGAAAACGGCATTCAACATTTAATTTGCAAAGACTTAACTTGCTCTACTGAGGACAATATTCAAATGCAATAAGATAAACAGCTCTCCCAGTATATTGCATTTACATATACATGTCATCACGCTCTTTTAGGGTCAACATGATAATGAAAATGCTGTTTTCTAATCACTTGGAAATAATAATGATATAATAATGATGACGACATTTGACATTTCATTTTCAAAGACTTATCCTGCAATATATGGGACAATATTCAAATGCAGTAAGGGAAACAGCGCCTCCCAGTCCATTGCATTTTCAAATACATGTCACCACGCTCTTTTTGGGACACAGTGAAAATTAAAATGCAATCTGTTAGCATCTCATCAAGGTGGGTCTTCCGCTAGAACGTCACTCATTAGGGGCGTGAACGGAAACCATGTTCCTCATTTGCATACCAACCAATCAGCCTCTGGGTAGCGCTTTTGAACTAAACGCTGATAACAGGAGAACTGGTCTTTCTCCTCTTTAGCCCGGAGGACACGACGCCCATGATTTCCAAAAAGAATGTCAAATTTGGACTCGTCTGACCACAGGACACTTTGCCACTTTGCGACAGTCCATTTTAAATGAGCCTTACCCCACAGAACACGTTGGCGCTTCTGGATCATGTTCAAAAATGGCTTCCTTTTTGCATGATAGAGTTTAAGGTGGCATCTGTGGATGGCACGGCGGACTGTGTTCACAGACAGGGTTTTTTTGAAGTATTAATGGGCCCTCTGATGGTATGGGGATGCATTAGTGCATATGGTGTGGGACACTTGCATGTTTTAAAAAGCATTATGAATGCTGAAAGGTATATAAAGGTATATAAAATTGTAAAATTTCTCAGTTTCAACATTTGCTATTTTATCTTTGTTCTACTGTGAATAAAATACTGGCTGGTGTGATTTGAAAGTCATTGCATTTTGATTTTATTCACAATTTACACTTTGTCCCAACAATTTTGGAATTTGGGTTGTAGAGTGACACAAATGTCCTGTCCGTAACATTTTGTCCTGTGCTGTCCGGAACACAAATTGACATCCCTGTCGAATTCATCTGTTCAGATATTTTTTTGAAAATTCCTGAATGATATTCCCTTTATATAAGGGTACATTACTGGATGGCTAAATTTGAAGAATATCGCCTTAATGAAGAGAACATTTGATTTAACCACTTACCAAAAAACCCATGTTGCAATCTGTCCTGTCCATAACAGTTTTTCTTTTATTTAATTAAGTGAATTAATTACCATTGATGACATTCATTTTTATGTCACCTGAAGTACTCCCAGAGTTCTTCAAATTCAGCCATTCAAACAATTCAGAAGACCAACTCATTAGTAGCTGCAATGGAATTACCTCTCTAAATGTCCTGTCCGTAACAAAATGAATACCATGGAATGCCCCAAATATAAATTTACTGTATGGGAGAAAAGGATTTTATGCTCTCTTCTGACCCTGCAGTGCTGTGACAAGCCTCATCACCTAGAAAAAATAATGCAGCCACAGCCAAATGCCAGAGCAACTGCAGGTACAAATATTATGATTCTTTAACCAAAAATGAATATTTTAGAGATTTTTCTTGGTTATTTTTGTGCATGTTTCAACAAACACTTTTGGGGAGTCCAAATTTCCCTGTGTTCCTAGCCACGGTCACATTCGCTTTTGCAGTAAGTTCGCTTTTTACAATTTCCTTATTTCAGATCTTTTTCCCCATTTGTTGCTAAATTTTCACTCCAATATGCCTTTCCAGTTCCCAGCACTGGCGTGCGAGAGTATTTGCTGAATAAAGTTGGTTTCAAAACACTTTTGCTTCATTGGCAAAATCCCCCTTGCTAGAAACCATTGACAAAATTTCTCCAGGTAAAAATTAATCCCTTGGCTACCATACACATCCATCCTCTGGAATTTCAGACCACTGGCTGTCTGTATAACCTAAAAAAAAATTGATTTTCCTGTTATACTGGAGTGAGGGCTGAAAGGCTAAACACTTACTGTTCTGTAAGATCAGCACGTAATAGCCAGCGGGTGCACTCATTTTGCTTTTAATTAGCGACTGTACAATATGCAGCTCTGCATTGAGTAAAAAGGTTAACTATACTGAAATTCAGAAAGAGCAGCTACAACCTCTATGTCCATGTCGATTTAGCTTGCTTGTTTTGCAGATTTAATACTGTATCAGGTTTTTTTTTTTTTTTTTTTTTTTAATCTGGACCGCTATTGAGGTAAGAGCATCAATTACATCATGTTTTGACAAATTGGAACAGTGCTATACAATTGAACTTATGGGACTGCATAGACAGGTTGAGGGTTTTTCTGAAACAATGTTAAATACTGTTTTCATTATTGTGTTTGCATCTTAAAGTGGATCATGCAGTTAAAATGCTGAGTTCTCAAACTTTTGAACGATATATAGTTCTACAACTTGGCAGAATATTTTAGCACTAGGAGGCACTTGAGCAACGAACAAAGCTACTATTCTAATATTCCAACCCAGCAGTCCCCCCCAATTTATTTCCCTGCAGTGCAAAGCCAATTGTTCGCTACTCTGAAAAGGCTACCGACCACTGCAGGTTGGTACGACTGGGGACCGAACCCGCGTCATGGTGGTCACTATTACGCTGTAATGCAGCGCCTTAACTGAGTGAGCCAACCTGCCAGCCCTTAATTAATTTGTATTGAATGATTGTTATGATTTTGGTTGTTTTGATCGAAACATAAAGAATTATATAATTTATTTATTTTTTTTTTTTTAATTGTTTGTGCAGTGAAACAGGCTCATTGCCACGGCCATTATGAAGAACCACTCTACACCTTCAAAAATATCAGAAAATAAAAATAAAACATGTTCAACAGCTTTCCACTGTCATAACTTAATACTTAGTTTTTTTGTAGGGTTGGATTTACTTCAATGTAACTCATATAGGGATGCACGATATTATCGGCACGTTATCGGTATCGGCCGATATTGGCTTTAAAATTAAGTATCGAATATCGGCCATTCCGCCCTATGTAATTAACCGATAAGGCCAAGTAAAAAAAAAAAAAAAAACTTTTGTTTATCGTCCGGGACGTTGCCCAAAATTGGCGCAGGGCACTTTTTTTTTTTTAAATTTCAGCAATACTGGGTAGTCTGACAGGATCAAGCGCCAATTTAGGTGGCAGCATCGTAAATACGGTGTTTTTGTATATGAAAGGTAAACTCAACGCACACAATGCTACAACACAATGCCGCTACACAATGCCGCGGCCTGCTCATCGAGAAGCCAGGACACATCATTTACGGATTATCTGGATTTGGCGTGTTCGAGAAGAACAACGGTGCTCGGCAGGGTATCTTTGCGCAGATGGGTCCGCTAGTGGACGTGGAGCTGCAAATTTATGCACGCAGTTACAATATTCTATCACTAGATGGCACACCAGGATCAGTTATTGAATATTCACAAGCAAGCCGGACAAAGTTTAGAACAGGGCTTCTCAAAGTCCAGACTCCGGTCTGCATCTGGACCGAACGGCAAGTCAGTGCGGACCCAGGCCGTATCTTGTGTTATGAATGCAAAACGCAACGTTTTTTTTTTGTTTTTTTTTAAACTGCTCAATAAATTGTCAGTGATGTTGAATGCACTGTGACTGGGGATCAGACATGTCGATCCAGGGAAGATAACTCATATTAAGTTTACTAGGCTCGTTGTCTCTCCTCTCCACTTCTGCGTTTCAGCGGGTGCTCGTTGCTGAGACACAGGGGAGCACCCCCACAGAAGAGGAGAGAGCAGAGCGCTACCATGAATGACAGCAACTAGTAGCCAACGGGTACACGCTAATACGGTTTCGTTAGCGTTAGAACCAATTAGAGGCAGATTAGGGCGGGACGAACACTCCATTATTCACCCCCCTCGCAGTACTCGAAAAGTCCGTTCTGTAGTAATAAAATATAATGCGAATCTTCCGACTTCGTCATTTGCGATGAGTTTTGCGGCCAATGACCGAAGGCACTATGAACACTGTTGTAATGCTATTTTAAGAAGTGAGGCAGTCGCGCGCCATCACGTTAGTAATGAAGCAGGACAACACATCTTATTTATAATATTCCGTCTAGGGCACAAACCGCTGGGGTTATCATCCAGAAAATATAGCTATGCTCCAACATCGCAGAGCTTCTTGGGGAAAGCTAACGTCAATGTTTGGCAAGCAGCGATTACTGAAGTTGGCTGTAACTAACGTTGATGTATCTTATAAATTCAGTCAATAACGGTTACACTCTTGAGAATGGATTACGTCATCCTCATTTGCCTATATTGGTTTCATACGGCATTACGCTCTATAAATCTAATTTTGTAAAATCGCGGTGGTCAAAGTAACAACGTAACTTGCTACCTATCTCATGCATCACGTCAGTCAGTCTCGTCTGCGAGCATCAGAATGCTCACTCAGTTCACTGAACGGCCTTAAAGTAGCCAAAAAATATGGTTTCATAAAAAACTGCGGAAGTGGGTCTGGGTTGTCGACTGCAACCTTGGCTACCTAAGCAGCAGTCTGGGGAACACTGTGACCCATACTAAGCCGAGCAGAAGGCGAGAAAAAGGAACTCAAAGAGAGCTGTCTTGTCATTGTGTCAGCAATGTGCAAGTGCGCTGCAGATCTGTCAGTGAGTCGATCAGTGCAAGCGTAAAACGGCAATCTCGCGTATCGAGGACCGCAGCAGCTTGACCAATGAACATTTGGACAGAGGTGTATAAAGTATTTGAAAAATAACAATGTAAAAGTAGAAGTACCATAACTGAAAGTTACTTTGGTAAAAGTTGAAGTCACCCATAAGAAAATTACGTGAGTAAAAGTCTTAAAGTAGCTCACATTAAATGTACATAAGTACCAAAAGTATCTTGTGAAAAAATGTACTTAAGTATCAAAAGTGCGAGTACAAGGACAAAGTATTTTTCACAGTATGCACAGAAAGAAGCAAAACAACCACACATTGTCATCTCCTTGTTCTTTTTAATCAACTTTCAGGTGAATGAAGGTATTCAAAAAACAAACAGGCAGTCTCTGCTTTATATACTTCTTCTTCTTTGAGTTTACTGGCGGTTTAAAAAACCACTATAATTGACTATAATTAATAGTAGAATGACATAGGATCAATACCATGTCGAATTTTTGCTTAAGAAAACTGATTTTTCTTAACTACTAATTGGGATACCATTGGCTCACTGTAGCTGAAGTGATTGCCACCGAGGACAACGATTGTTTCTGAAGCAAGGAATTATTTTTTTTTAACTGCTGGATAGATACTATGGGCAAGTATATTGAGCTGTTGGCACATCAGGCTTAGCTGAGGAGTTAAATTCAGGCAACTCCTGAAAAACAGGGATTGGAGTGAACTCGTCCATATTCTAAGCCGCGTTCCAGCTCGGCTTGCTTGTGAATATTCAATAACTGATCCGGGTGCGCCATCTAGTGATAGAATATTGTAACTGCGTGCATAAATTTGCAGCTCCATGTCCGCTGGCGGACACATCTGCACAAGGTTGTTCTTCTCGAACGAGCCAGATCCAGATCATCCTTAAATGATGAATTACATTCATATTTTAATTGTAACGAGTAACGAAGTGGCCAGTGTCAAAGTAACAAAGTAAAAGTATACTTTTTATGTTTTAAATGTAGTAGAGTAGAAGTGAAAGTCCCGGTTTAAAAAAAAAAAAAAAAAAAAAACTCAAGTAAAGTTCAAATCCTCAAAAAAACTACTTAACTACTGTAACAAAGCACTTTGTACTTCGTTTCTATACACCTCTGCATTTGGATCAATGTCTCCGGCTGGCAATCACACCTTTTGTGCCAAGGTTCAAGCAATTGATTGCAGACAAACAGTGCCATTTCTCCCACTAGGCTTGGAAGTAATTTGACTGTGTTGATTGTTATGACGTTTGTATGTTGCTTAAAAGTAATAAGTGAGTTGAAAAAAGTAAAATGTGACAAAAAAAAGTTAGTGGCCAGAAAGTGTTGTGCTGACCATGTTCAGGTCTCTATGTTCAGTTCTGCATTTTCCACAATTAATATGTTGAAGAGCTCATACCACAGCAGTTTGACCAATAAACATTTATTTTGTATGTTCCTTAGACAAGTGTATGTTTGTGTGTTGCTTCAATGTGAAAAATGAGTTAGAAAAAAGTTGCGTGAGTAAAAAGGTAAATCTTATTATGTTCCGGACCTCTGACCTTAAACGATCATAAAACATGGACCTTTGAGAAATAAGTTTGAGAACCCCTGGTTTAGAATATGGCCGAGTTCGCTCCAATCGCTGTTTTTCAGGAGTTGCCTGAATAAAACTCCTCAGCTAAGCATGATGAGCAAACTGCTCAATATACTTGCCCATAGTATCTATCCAGCAGTTCAAAAAAAAAAATATCTCTTGCTACAGAAATAATCGTCCTCTGCAGTAGGCTGATTTATTAGATAAAATTTAATTGCTGTACAGTTGTACAATGCACTTTTCACATGTTCCTTGTGAATAGAGGTTATGTAAAATTGCCACATTTGCCCTGGTTGTGGGTATTGTCATGATTGTCTCAGGGAAAGCATTATCCAAGTCTGTTTTAAGTAGGATAGGATGCAAGTATCTTAATTGTTTTGTTTAAAAACAATTGTCATGAATAAATATGACATGTTTTACATAACGTAAGTTGAAGTATTTTTCTTATTTTGCACAAGGAATGATTACTGATGTTGCATCATTTTCAGCTTTGTCTTATGTCTGCATTTGGCAGCGGGCCGACATGATAAAGAGTAAGCAGAATAATTCTGTATGTTAATTCCACTAGTACTACAGAACCTAGATGATCTCGCAATTAGGTGTGGGGGAAAAAAATATCGGTATTGGTTATCGACCCAATGAGTTGTAAAATATCGGCATATCGGATATCGGCCAAAAATCCAATATTGTGCATCCCTAGGTATGAATGATTTATTTACAAATGTATTTCTGAAGGAGAACCTTATTGACGCTCCCTTATGTCAGGGAAGCTCGGGAAGCCGGGATATTTGAAGGTTTGTCATAACGTAAAAAATTCTGCCCGTCTTCGGTCAATACGAACATTGTAGCTTGTCTTCTGTGTGCGCATTCAGAACGTGTTTTTAGCTTCATTTTTTGACATTTCATTCATGAGTTATTGACGCCGGAATCTGAATATCCGAATATAAAACCAACTTTACCGCGGTGGGATACAAGTGCTGTTATTCCATTGCGCAGTTTCTTACAGGTCAGTGCTCAAACAAGCTGCCTGCCAGTCAATAACGGCTCTGATCGCTCAGAAGTCAAAATGGTTCTGTTCGATACAAAGTGCAGAGATGCCAAGTCTCAGGCATTCGGCGTAGGTCTCACGCATTTTTTTTTTTTGTCTTATTCACCATAGTCCGCAATTATTCAATGAACGCTTATTAATGAGATTCTCACGCGGAATTAAAATCCTTGTGCACTGAAGTTTCAGTTTCACTTGCGTGAAGGTAGACCTCACCACAAGTAACATGGAAAGCGATTATGACTCCGGACTTCTCGTGCTTCTCTTTATTCAGGCATTGGAAACAATGCATGTGTTTCATGATCGTTTAAATTGTTTAAATGAAAGAATACCATTTGAAACGTCTTTATGCAATTCCATTGCTTTCAATCCCTCAGTAAAGACAAGCGTGAGAATTCCCTAGTCATAATCGATTTCAGTGTCACTTGTGGGAAAATCCGCCGTAATGCATGTGAAACTGATTAATACACAATGACTTAAATTCCGTAAGTGAATTTCTTCTGTGCGCGTTGATTAAATAATTGCCCTGCTGAAAATTCCAGCTTTGACCAGCCTAGGCTGGTCAGGCTGGTTTAAGCTGTGTTTTGGACAGTTTTAGTTGGTCGACTAGCCCTTCACCAGCTGACTCCAGCTGACAATACCAGCTTAACTAGCTTTGACCACCTTCATCTAGGTATAGAGACCAGCTTTAAACATCTAGACCAGCTATGACCAGCTAATGGTGTTCAAAACACAGCTCAGACCATCTTAAACCAGCTTTGAATTCAGCTGGTCTTAGCTGAAATTCTCAGCAGGGTGCTTACTATGGCACAGGAACGTGAATGCCACTAAGAGGCAAGAGACTCACGCCAAATGCGTGAGACTTGGCATGTTTCTCAAATTGAATCGAAGTATCAAAGAACAGTTCTACTTAGCTTTAATGGTGTCTGATCAGTATTTGATGGAAATTAAGCATTCCCAGTGGCACAGCTCACTAGCGCTTCGCTATCGCTTCGGTTATGGGTGCACTTTGCCTCGCCGGCAAACATTCACGGATACTGCACACGTATCCAACTCACGGCCACTCGCAGTGGCGTAGCTCGCTAGCGCTTCGGTTATGGGTGCACTTTGCCTCGTCAGCAAACATTCACGGATACTGCACAAGTATCCAACTCACGGCCACTCGCAGTGGCGTAGCTCACTAGCGCTTCGGCTATGGGTGCAGTTTGCCTCGCCGGCAAACATTCACGGATACTGCACACGTATCCAACTCACGGCCACTCGCAGTGGCGTAGCTCGCTAGCGCTTCGGTTATGGGTGCACTTTGCCTTGTCAGCAAACATTCACAGATACTGCACAAGTATCCAACTCACGGCCACTCGCAGTGGCGTAGCTCACTAGCGCTTTGGCTATGGGTGCACTCTGCCTCGCCGGCAAACATTCACGGATACTGCACGCGTATCCAACTCACGGCCACTCGCAGTGGCGTAGCTCGCTAGTGCTTCGGTTATGGGTGCACTTTGCCTCGCCAGCAAACATTCACGAATACTGCACTCATATCCAACTCACGGCCACTCGCAGTGGTGCAGCTCACTAGCGCTTCTCTGGCGCTTTGGTTATGGGTGCGCTTTGCCTCGCCAGCAAACGTTCACGGAAACTGCACGCGTATCCAACTCGCGGCCACTCGCAGTGGTGCAGCTCACTAGCGCTTCGATTATGGGTGCACTTTGCCTCGCCGGGAAAAATTCACAGATACTACGCGTATCCACCTCACAGCCACTCGCAGTGGCAAGGTTCACGCTCTCTACCATGGCCCCAGCAGTAAGTGTCTATATGGATAAGTATCCGCAAATACATGCAACTTACTCACTGAACGACCACTAGTTGTGGTCATTTCATGGGGCTAAGCTAGCGCCTTGGTATAGGAGCACGATGCCTGGTGACGCAATCACAGATACTTTGCTAGTGTCGACCTCTCTTCCACTAACAGTGTCACCACTCATCCGCAGCTTGTGCAAACACTTGTTTGTTTATTCTAATGCATATTTTGTCTTCCAGGCTATTCACCTTGATGACTCCTCAGTCCTGCAGATCCTCTTTTTAGGGATGGCTTTGCCCCTGTCTGCTACCCAGGCAGATCAGCGCCCCACCTCGCTTGAGGGTCCTCGAGGAAGGAGTCATCGCCAAATACTGAATTTATTTCAAGTCATTGCATTGTAAATAAATCTCCTTTTCTTAAATCCGAAGTCTTTGTGATTGAACTAAGATATGCTTAATATTTGTTGACTTTATTTAATTATCATAAAAAAACATGCAGGTAACAGGGTGGACAGAAGAGTAACAGGGTGGACCAGATGTTACAGGGTGGACCTCACACCAATGAACAACAACACATTCCATTACGGAAAGGACATTTGTTCAAAATTCATGTCAACATGAACAACTATTATTCATTAACATTAACATTTAAAGCACCTCCCCCCAACATACACACACACACACACACAAGCAACCTCAACAACACATTTCATTGAAGAAAAGGAATATACCCAAAATTTGCAGGAGCATTACTCTAGTAAATATTCACTTTCAATAACAACCTGAAATAGTTAACATTAAAATTTAAGACCACACCCCCCTACACACACACACGACTACACAAAAGTAACACCAACAAAAAATTTAATCCAAGAATTTATCCCACATTTGCATGAACATTGAAATGGTTAACATTTACTTTCACTAATAACCATTAAGCACACTCACACACGCATGCGCACACACACAGACACACACACATACACACGTAACTTAAACAACAAATTTCATTGTCCAACATTTGCACAAACAAAAGTTGTAAACATTTACTTTCAGTAATAACCATTAGGCGCACACACACACACACACACACACACACACATCCTCCGTGTCATCTCCATTTTTCATCCAACTCTTGGTTTTGATGGAGAAGTTGTTATGCAGCTTGGGACATCCAAAAGATTTGTTCAGAACAACACATCGTGTGCTATTCAACAATCCAGTAACTCAGGTGTTTTCCCAAGAAATCCCACACTGTCTTCTCCAGCTCAAAGGATCTCTTGTTTAAGGGCTGTGGCTCCATCAGACACACAACCTGGTCATCCCTATACCAACTGATATCCTCTCGTGGACTTGGCCAGTAGAACTTGTTCGTCCCATTCTTGTGCATGCTCTTCACTCTTATATCATCTTCAACCTCTAGGATGATTCCTGGGTAGGGTTCTGCATCATAGTTTATAATGCACCACTGTCCAATGTGCCCTTCAGCCCATAGCAGGGACAATCCAGCACACCTTTGTCTATCTGACACAGACAAGTTATGTCTCGGTATTTAATTATCCCTGGAGTGAAGCTAATTTCTTGGTAGATTTTCATTGTACCTTTGACAGGCACAAGCACGGTGCATTCATCATTACTGCACTTTCTTCTCAAGCACTTCTTTTCCCACAAGAAAAAGGTCCACTGACATGCCCATTTTCCTCAGCTGGTGGAGACATGGCCTCAGCATTCGGGATATCTCCTCCATGCCGCACAATTTTGTCAGCTGTTCTTTTATGGGTACCCCCTATACCATCTGGAGCCCCCTTCCCATGACTGGCCTCAAAGAAGTTCCAGCGGATGTCTTTGAAGCCTTTCTTGAAAGGCTCTTTTGACAATAGGTGAGAGTTGCCCTTCTGTTTGTACTGGGTAGCGGGGCCGTCACTGAAAATATGGAGGCGATTGATCAGGGGGTATCTGTCCCTTACCATGTCTAACACAGGGTCGAGGTGGGCCCAGATAGCTGGGGGATCATGCCACCTGGAGGGTGAGATGGTGCAGAAAGTCACTGGAAATGGTTCAGCTGCAGTATATAGCACTCCAGTATGTAGGGTTGCTTGCTGGAGTGACACTCCAAAGTGGAGAGATTAAATTTCTTGGGCATACTTACAGGATTAGTTCTCACTGAAATCTACATGTAGTAGACATTCATTGTTCCTCAAGTTTTCTTTCAGCTGTCTGTAGGCCCCATACTGCCATCGGATATGAAAGATGTATCGCCTAAATCTGAACAGTCTGTCATGGAATTCACTTTCAAGTGCATCCTCTGTTGTCAGCACATTTTTTTTGACAGTGATTGTTGACCGTCTTCCACACTCCTCTCCATCATTCACTTTGTTATTGTTGTGGTGGAAATTTATTTATTCCTGTAAGAAAACACTCAGAGACAGAGATAGTAAAAATAATTCAGCCTTTACTATATGCATATAGGGTCCAAGTTACATTCAGTACGAGGACAAAGGGATTTCCCCTGTGCTTGGATATTTGTATTAGCATAACGCCTTAAATGTACCACCCCTGTGGCAAATTTCTCCCAATAGTTCATCACTCTCCTCCTTTCTACAGGTACTTCATCCAAACCCCCCACTTGAGATTGATTAAGACAGAAGTTTATTCTTTCAGCATTCCACAGCTAAGTGAACGCGTCCCATGTACAAATGGGGTCGATCAGCACATCAGTCCCAGCGGAGAGGAGACTCCCTCCCGCAGTTATCTCACTCTGAGGCCTTATCTCAAGGCATCGGAGGATCCCCAGGCTTACAAGGAACACACAGCTCTGCGTACAATTACAGCAAGTATATCTCATAACACTTCTGCTTACACACAAGCTAGATTACAATGATAAGCAATTATGCACAACCTAGGTTACAAGAATAAGCAATTTATGACTAAATTTCTCTAACAATTGTCCTCCAGAGCCCACTGGGTAATCGTTATTTCTGCATTTGTAGGAGCTCTCAACATTGCTTGGATTGAAGAGACACAGTCGTCACACTCACCATATGCACAGAGTTTGGATTTAGGATTGCACACTGTTGCATCTACCATTTCCTCAAGGTTTTTTGATGCTAACAGACCTTGACTGTACAGGGTGTTGGCCATGAACTGTAAGTTCTCATTGGATCTATACTGACAAGTTTCGCGATCGGCATCTGTGGGCACCACAAGCCAAAATGGTCTTAATGTGAAGAAACAAGAATAAGAAACCTGATGTCCATTTTCAGTGAGGAACTTCTGATGCCGATTCTTCATGGTGTCGGTTAGCAAACGTTTCTGTTTCTTCATCTTCTTTTGGGCGACAGTTTGCTTTCTTCCTGTCGTCATTCGGCTGATGTCATCTCTTAGAAAGCCTTTACTTTTTCTTTGCATTCAGCAGGTAGTCTGTTGCTCACCTTTCTGTCAAAGATAATGAGATCTTCATCTGGTCTGTGACCTCGCTTTTTGGAAAAGCCCGGAGTCACCTGTGCAACCCTTTGCAGCCTGTATTTCTTTACAATTTTTCCCAATTGTTGTTTTTGCGATCATCTGTTTCTCCCGCTCCTTCTTGGTATTTTTGTATTTATTTCTGATGTCCTCAGTTATTGATTCCTGCAATAATAATCTTCTCCTAATGGTTTTGTTGATGGTTTGATTATGCAGCAATGCATCCACAGTAGAACGTGGTGATTTATTCACCCCTGCCAAGTGCTGGTACCTCTTCTTGTATTTTTCTTTTTTTTCTTTTCCCTCACCAACAAGGCCTTTAGTTGTTCAATTTCATTTTGCAGTGTCCTTCTCCCCCGCCTGACATTCCTCCATCCAATAACATATTGCCTAAAATACAGTAAGCATATCGTCAAAATTTATAATTAATCTAACGAATAATTGGTTCCTATAACTGTTGCAGGTCATGAGTCACATGAGAGTTGTGCACTATATCGGTTATTGTAAGCCCATTCCTTTATTGACCCCCCCAAAACTCTGCTAACCTTTATTTATTTATTCATTCATTCATTCATTCATTCATTCATTCATTCAGTGCATATTAATTAACATTTCACATTTCAAATCAATATAATATATCCCCTAATACCCTAACCCGATAAGAGCTACACCCTTGCCTTTCTTAAACCCTACTCTATACTCAAGTCTTCATCCTAAAACTGAATGATTTACATTATGATGATGTGCGTTCTGTTCCCCAAAGGAAGGCCAGTCCCCACAGTTTGAATGTGTAGATAGATTTATGTCCCCACAACATGAGTAACCCGTGTTCACTAACGTTCTCGCACACACACACATAAAACACACACACACACAACACACACACACACACACACACACACACACACACACACACACTTAACCATCAGCTGTCTTCTAACCTTGAGGGCCATGGTTGTAGGGCATTTTCTGGCTCTGGGGAAGTGTCTGCACTTGGAGGAAGAATGATCCTGGCTCTGGCACTCTTTAAGCTTTTTCTTCCTTTCTCTCCATTTCTTTCTCTGTACTCTCTTCTCTCTTTCTGTGAGGTCTGGCACTCTCTTTTTTCTTCATTCTTCTATGTCCCTTCTCCACTTTTCCCTCTCTTTTACCAGGTATTGCTTCCTTCTTTCAGGGTCTGAAACCCTATGTGCTCCATAACGCCGCTGCTTTTCAGACATAAACGCCATTCCCTGACAAACATAAGCATGCTATTCCAACAAATCTAAAACTAAATAACAAATAAATTCATAATAAATACCAACACCTGCTGGAAATAAGAATTCATCTAGCCCGTGTACATGCCCCCTGTTAGTGTCCACCCTGTTACTCTGTAAAACAGTAACGGGGGACATTTTATGCTAAAGTTAGCCATTACTACTCAAATGATAAAAAACAAGCAACACTCCGTGACAACTGAGGAAGATTTTAAACATATTAATTGACTATATTTTCAAAATTACCAAAAATGATCAGTTGCCACCATAAATAATCATAACAGGGTGGACATGTTATGCTTTACCACATCAGACAAGCATTCTAAAACAACTGAAAAAGGTTGAATAAAGAGAAAGATACTTACTTTGCTTCAAGTAGAAAATCTTCCCTCCAAAAAATGGTGCTGATCCCTGAGTCATGTGACCAGAGGAATAGTCAGGGGGCGTGTTCAGGGGGACTTGCATCAGAGTAACAGGGGGGACATTCAACTCTGGGACACACCATTTCTTACAAATTTTATGCATTAAAAATGTATAAATGACAAAAAATAACTTATGGTGAGGAAAATGATAAATAAGGCTATAGGTAAATAGCAAAAAATGTTTGATTTTGTTTGATTTCTGTTAATTATATTTGTGACCTAAGTTGAGCAAACCTGAGTGGGGACATGGCGGTTTCACCTGCTTGTGCTAAAATGAGAGTAATTATTTTAAATTTCACTAATCCTGTGTAGATACCATTTTGTTCTATGGTAGAAGTGGGCTAACCATGTAGGATAAGCTTTTAAAAAGAAGTGTCAGCCCATTTTTACAAAGAATAAACCATATTATGTCATGGGGACTCAAATGGCACCGAATGCTAGGAAAGACTCGTATCTGTACCCCCCCGCCCAGACAAACACACATTCACACTTGTGTAAACAGCGGGGGCGGGCTGAATCGGTTATACCCACATGAGCGGGCCCCGCAGGTCTCCGGTATAAATGTTGGGGCGGACTGGAGCACGGCACCGCTGCCGTCTCTGTGCCCAGAGGACCGTCGACATGAAGTTGCTCTCTGCATCGCTGTGCCTGCTGATCACCCTACACCTCGGCTCGGCCGCCCCCACGTGAGTCCTGCTGCAGCTCTCCCTGCATCTCTTAAAGGGTTATTTCAACATTTTGGTAAATTGGCCTATTGCCATAATCCCTATAGTCATATGAGTAGGCACATTACCTTTAGTTATCCGTGCCCGTTGTTTTGAGATTCGGGGGGCGGGGGGACACGAGCTGCTCAGCTTTTTTCTAAATAATTTCAGTTTTTTTCTAAATAATATAGGACCACAATGAAAAAAAGAGGAAAATCCAACCTTTAATTCAATTGCATTTATTCAGTGGGAAAAAATCCCACATTAAGAAATAATTCTTTTACATCAAATCATGTGTGCCACAATTATTAGCACCCCTGATGTTAATACTTTGTACAACCCCCTTTTGCCAACAAAACAGCACCTAATCTTCTCCTATAATGTTTCACAAGATGGGAGATTACAGAAAGAGGGATCTTCAACCATTCCTCTTTTTGCGCAATCTCTAAATCATCCAGCGACCTGGGTCCTCTCCTCTGCACTCTCCTCTTCAGCTCACTCCACAGGTTTTCAATGGGGTTGAGGTCTGGGGACTGAGATGGCCATGGGAGGAGCTTGATTCTGTGTCTGGTGAAACATTTCTGTGTAGATTTGGCCACATGTTTAGGGTCATTATCTTGCTGAAAGACCCAATGACGACCCATCTTCAGCTTTCGAGCAGAGGCCACCAGATTTTGATTTAAAATGTCCTGGTATTTCAAAGCGCTCATGATGCCATGCACCCTAACAAGGTTCCCAGGGCCTCTGGAAGAGAAACAGGCCCACAGCATCACCGATCCTCCCCCATACTTCACAGTGGGCATGAGGTGCTTTTCTGCATACTCATCTTTTGTGTTCCACAGACCCACTTAGAGTGTTTGTTGCCAAAAGCTCTATCTTGGTCTCATCTGACCAAAGCACACGGTCCCAGTTGAAGTCCCAGTACCGCTTAGCTTAACTCCAGACGCTTATGCTTATGATTGTGAATGAGAAAAGGTTTTTTCCGCTTCATACCTCCCAAACAGCTTGTTGGCATGTAGATAGCGCCTGATGGTTGTTTTGGAGACTTTGTGACCCCAAGATGCTACCATTTGTTGCAATTCTTTAACAGTGAGCTTTGGAGAACTTTTTATTTCTCTTACCATCCTCCTCACTGTGCGTGGTGGCAAAATAACCTTGTGTCCTCGTCCAGGCTTGTTTACCACTGTTCCAGTTGTTTTAAACTTCTTAATGATTCCTCTGACAGTAGATATGGTCAGGTGCAGGCGAGTGGCTATTTTCTTGTAGCCATTGCCTGACTTGTGAAGGTCGACACACATCTGCCTTACTTGAATGGTGTGTTCCTTTGTCTTTCCCATGTTGAAGAGTGGATAAGAGAAATGGCCTCTGTGTCACATCGTATTTATACCCCAGGGAAACAGGAAGTGATGAATTACTAATTAAATGTTCCTAGATACTCTGATCAACTTTGTAAACTACTGTAGAAATGACAGAAATACTTCAATTACATTTATTTCCTAGGAATTGTTAGGGGTGCCAATAATTGTGGAACAGGTGATTTTATGAAAAATAATTATTTCTTTGTCAGGAATTTTTTTTTCCCTAAAAATTCACTTGAGTTGAAGGTTACATTTTTCTACAATTTTCAGTGTGAGAGTATGCTTCTGCAATAAAAATTGAATTTATTTTAAGGCTTTTAACACATCTTAACCAGGGGTGCCAATAATTATGGAGGGCGCTGTAACATTACGACACATGAAGCAAATACTCAGAACTACTTTCTTATTCGGGACAAAGTATTGTTTTGAGTTCCGGGGTAGCTGCAGTAAACACACGCTTTTGAAATCACTCCGCCCAGCGGGTATGCATGGAATGTAGTTCCGGTTATGCATTTGCCTTGAAAATAACTCTGCCTCATAATTATACATTATCATTTTATAGAGTGGTGAATGTGCTACTCATATGATTATAGGGATTATGGCAATAGGCCAATTTGCCAAAATGTTGAAATATTCCTTTAAGTTATTTACCTGCTTCATCCAAAGGGACTTACATTTAATTAGCCAAAGCAGGGGTCAGTTCCTGCTAAAGTAATGAGGAGTTAAGGGTCTGTCTCAAGAGCCCGATGGTCATGATCTTATTGTGGCTAAGCAGCGGTTTGACCCGGAACCTTCTCCAGTTCAATATTTTATCCAACAGGCTATTGGCTACTGTCTAGGCTTTTCATTTTATTTATTTATTATTTAATGAAAACCTTTTTCATGAGAACGTTGAGGCGAAAAAAGCCCCAATATTAAGGACATGTTGAGAGCTTCTGAGACTCAGACGGAGTATTGAAGTAAGGAACTTCTGTCACAGTGATAGAATGTAAAATTCGTCACTACACAATAAAGTGGGCTAATGTTCATGAAGAGTGCTTTATCTCCTACTAAAAATGCTAATTACTCTCAAAAAATTGCAATGTCTTTAGCCATTATTAATGCAAAGTAAAAGCTCTCATTAATTAAGCAAATTTCTGAACTTAAAAAATAAAGTTTTAATAACATTTTTTAAGAAGAACTTAAAAATGAGTTTAATAAATCAAGTTTAAAACTTCCCTTGAACCCAGCATTAAGCTGGCACAGCGCCGTGGTAAACATGACAGAAAAGCTTTCCTGAGATGGGATTACAGATTAATTCAATTTATGTCCGATTATAGAGGGTTGTCATACTTCAGTAATGGCAAGAGATCGTACTGCCCTTTCGTTTATCCGAAGATGATCTGGCTGTTTAGGACATTTGACATAACTGAATTAATCTTTTACGCCATCTTGTGGCAGCTGTTATATCGTGCCTCATGACAGTGCTTCGTCAGCTTCTTTTGGATCGGGCTGAAGCAAACCGTCACCTCAAATTTGAAGGACAAAAAAAAAAATATGGTGTGACTTTGCAGGGTGGGGGTTTGATAGTCAGTCATGAATATATTAATTTGTGAGGCACTGTACACTCCAAATTAGCAATACAGATAATGAGAAATACTGTACGCTCAGAAAAAATGAAAGATAGTGTTGAGGATCATATTTCAATATTTCTCATCATATTCATCAGGAAATCAATAACCATAATTAATAACCATAATCAGTAACCATATTATGTAAGCAGCAGTAACACACACACACACACACACGCACACTCGCACACAGACACATACACGCACACACAAATACAACCCCAATTCAGAAATTGTTGGGACGAAGTGTAAATTGCGAATAAAATCAAAATGCAATGACTTTCAGATCACATGAGCCAATATGTTATTTACAATAGAACATAGATAACATTTCAAATGTTGAAACTGAGACATTTTACATTATTATCCACAAAATGAGCTTATTTCAAATTTTCTGGCTGGAACAGGTCTCAAAAAAGTTGGGACACAGGCAAAAAAGGGCTGAAAAAGCAATCAATATAAAAGAGAATCAGCTGAAAGAACATTTAGCAAGTAATTAAATTTACTGGCATCAGGTGTGTAACATGATTGGCTATAAAAGGGATGTCTTAGAGAGGCTGAGCCTCTCAGAAGTTAAAATGGCCAGAGGCTCTCTAACCTGTGAAGGCTTGCGTAAAAATGTTGTGGAATACTTTAAAAACAATGTTCCTCAACGTCAAATTGCAAAGGCTTTGAAGGTCTCATCAACGACAGTGCATAACATCATCAAAAGATTCAGAGAAAGTGGAAAAATCTCTCTGCGTAAGGGACAAGGCCGAAGACCTTTACTGGATACATGTGATCTTCGGGCCCTCAAACGCCACTGCATCACTCACCGGCATGATTCTGTCATTGACATTACTAAATAGGCCCTGGAATACTTCAAAAAAAACCCTGTCTGTAAACACAGTCCGCTGTGCCATCCACAGATGCCACCTAAAACTCTATCATGCAAAAGGGAAGGCATTGTTTAGCATGATCCAGAAGCGCCGCCGTGTTCTTTCGGTCAAGGCTCATTTAAAATGGACTGTCGCAAAGTGGCAAAGTGTCCTGTGGTCAGACGAGTCCAAATTGGACATTCTTCTTGGAAATCATGGGTGTCGTGTCCTCCGGGCTAAAGAGGAGAAAGACCACCCCTCCTGTTATCAGCATTCAGTTCAAAGGCTAGCATCTCTGATGGTATGGGGATGCATTAGTGCATATGGTGTGGGACACTTGCATGTTTTAAAAAGCACCATGAATGCTGAAAGGTATATAAAGGTTTTAGAGCAACATATGCTCCCCTCCAGACGACATCTATTCCAGGGAAAGCCTTGTGTATTTCAGCAGGACAATGCAAAACCACATACTGCAGCTATTACAACAGCATGGCTTCATAGTAGAAGAGTCCATGTGCTGAACTGGCCTGCCTGCAGTCCTGATCTTTCACTGATTGAGAATATTTGGGGCATAATTAAATGAAAAGTTCGTCAAAGGAGACCCAAATCTCTCCAGCAGCTGGAAACCTGTATTAAACAAGAGTGGGATCAAAGTCCAATTGCTAAACTCAAGAAACTTGTCTCCTCAATGCCCAGACGCCTCCACTCTGTGTTAAAAAGAAGAGGGGATGATGCTACACCATGGTAAACAGGCCCCTGTCCCAACTTTTTTGAGACCTGTAGCAGCCATCAAATTTGAAATGAGCTCATTTTGTGGATAAAATTGTAAAATTTCTCAGTTTCAACATTTGCTATGTTATCTCTGTTCTATTGTGAATAAAATACTGGCTGGTGTGATTTGAAAGTCATTGCGTTTTGATTTTATTCACAATTTACACTTCGTCCCAACTATTTCGGAATTGGGGTTGTACAAGCAGTTCACACACACGAGCAGTACACACACACACGTATGCAGTTGGCTTCTGTAGCTTTGATATCTGTTCAGTTGATTCAGGCAATATCTGTTCAGTCATCAGTATTATTCACCATCATTCATAAGAAATCATATAGTTATGCATGCTCCAGTATTACACTGGAAGACGGTTGTTATCTTTTAGTTGCAGTTTTCAAGGCAAGTTGGCAGTGTTTTGGTTTGCCTGTCTCTGGGACGACCTGTGACCCAACTAAAAGTCCTCTGAAACAAGTAGCCTTGAAGTTGTTATTTTGCAAAGCATGCCAATTAATGATAAAAAGAGATAAACAAGTAACATGCAGACACCATGATTGTCCCATTGAAAAACGAATAAGAAGCAGACATTTCATTATTGAACCATTGCAGTGTGAGAGAGCAGAAACACCATATTTGGAAGACATTTCCTGTGATGAAGGTATAAAAACTGGGTGTGAAAAGCAGAATGTCAGTTCTTCTTGAGCAAAAAGAGCTCGGCTTTATATTCATCAATATGCCTCAATAAAGCTTAATTTTCTGAAGAATCTGTCTCTCTCCAATTGTTTGAGGATGGAGAAACCTCATAATATGAAAATATATCTGAATGAAAACCATGCCAATATTTTGCATTACACCTATAA
Source organism: Gymnothorax javanicus (assembly GCA_029692085.1). Classification (NCBI taxonomy): domain Eukaryota; kingdom Metazoa; phylum Chordata; class Actinopteri; order Anguilliformes; family Muraenidae; genus Gymnothorax; species Gymnothorax javanicus. Next base: position 17,204,720 of record CM056210.1, on the reverse strand, counting down.
CAGTTGTTCTGAGGAAAATCTTATTGCCATTTCCCCCTTAATTACGTTAGGAGTCATGATTTCACAAAGCCTTGTGCTTTGCACTTGGTGCTCCCTTTTCTAGAATACACCAATTATCTTTCGACAGAATTTTTCAGATTTGACGACTATATTGGTGGCCCAAAAAAAAAAAAAAACCTGAAGACAATGCTTTGGTCCGTGTGTGTGTGAGAAATTTCCTTGCTCAAATTTCCTGCGGGCATGCTGGTTAAATAGCTGAACAGATGAATCATTTCCTGCTTGGACACATGCAGTGTATTTACATGAGTGCGATTGCATAACAGCTGAGAATGGCTAGAAATGGGATAAATATGAGGCGCATGCCAGTCTTGCATTGCTACCAGAATAATGAAAAAAAAAATGTAATTTCACCAGGTCTTCTATTCTGATATAAGAACCTGATGATGCCCAATTTGTGAAAAGTGTCCCATTAAACACTGTTTTGTGTATAGCAGCTGCAGGTGGTTGTAAGTATTTATGCAAGATCACCATGAGAGAAATGATTGATCTTCTTCTTCTTCTTCTTTGAATAGGCATCATGACATCATGATGGCAGGTGAGTGTGGACAGGGGCCATCTCTGCCCGATAGTAATTGTGACACAAGTTCACGCACACACGCACTCAAACACGCTCGCACTCACACGTCTACTATTCCTTTAGCGGACCTTTATTTAATCTCCCCATGATTCCAAATTTATTATTTCAGGGCCGCTGTAAATATTACTCTCACATAAGCACAAGGGCTGCAGCGCTGGTAGCAAACGAGATGTTGCCTCTCTATGTGAATCCCAAATCCTGCTGTGCATCTGCTGGCTAAAAGAGGGCGCTTGTGCTCTTCAGTGAATTATCCTCACGATCACACAGTGCTGCCCTACAAGCACTGCCCTACTTCTGATTGAGGCAGTCAGAGTCAGACTGAACTCCTCACTCATATTTGCAGCTTGTTAAGTGCAGAGTAGAAGCTCTCCACCACAGCATTTTTCAGGAATGATAAATGCTGATAATCCTTGAGGGAAGTGACAATCCAGGTTCTGAAAAGGTGGCTAACCTAGATAAAGCCTGCGTTCTGTGGATTACCTGTGAAACAGAGATTAATGAGGGAAGAGCCACCATGTTCTTTTTGGATTTCCATGAATCTGATGGGCTCTTTCAGACCACCATGAGGGCCATCACGATGATACAGCTCAGCATAACGACAAGCCTGACCGCTGCGCTGGAATCGAGTTTGACGCCATTGCCCCCGATGAGAAGGGAATTACCCACTACTTTAAAGGTACTGAAACCCCATATGCTTAATCCAGAGTCAACATTATTAGTGAACCTTACCTTAGCCAAAATTTGTACAAAATTTGAAACACATTTCCCTGTAATTCAGCTGGATATATTTAAGATTGTTAGAAACTTTGGAATCTTCATTAGAGCATAAAATAGGCCTAAAGTTCCATAGGTCTGGATACAGCAGCTGCATCTGATGGACCTATATGCAGGTCTGTAGGTTTCATGCGGTTAAAAACTGCCTTACACTTTTCTCCAGGTGATTACCTGTGGAAGGGCTACACGGGACAGGCTGTGCACATCAACACGAGCTTTGAGGAGCTGGATGACCATCATCACCTTGACCATGTGGACGCGGCCTTCCGCATGCACAGTGGGAGCGATCCCGATGACCATGACCACATCTTCTTCTTCCTGGTACTGACCGCTAACCCGTACTGCTAACTTGTAAAACCTGCCTTTCTGTTGACTGGAATTCCTCCGCACAAAATTCCGAAGCATTTTTGCTCTTGCAACAACTGAATATGCCAGTGTGTTGGCTTAAACCTAACTGTCTTGTGAAATTTATTTTGGAGCTCTAAGGGTTGAGCATCAGGTGTTCTGAGCTTTCATCAGGCTGGATCGCTGGCCATTCCTCTCACTAGCTCATACGTTATACAGCGTGTTTTATGCCACATGAAATAAGGTCCTGTAATATTGTAAGCCCGTCAGGCACTTGTATGCAGCTGTACGTCTCGTTAAGACTCAAAGCACCACAAACTCGTCTCTTCGCCCTCACTGTGCAGAACGAAAAAGTCTTCAGCTACTACAACCACACCCTGGAACCAGGCTTTCCGAAAGACATCAAAGACGAGTTCCCCGGCATTCCAGATCACCTGGACGCGGCAGTTGAGTGCCCGAAAGGGGAGTGTAACGAAGACGCCGTCATCTTCTTCAAGGGTAAGAGCAAATGCCAACTCCCCTCAAGAACGCTCGGGAAGAGATTTGAACCCACAACCTACTTGCCGTCAGGTGTCAATGCGACTAACTCACCATGCCATGCTTGTTTGGGAAATAATATCCTTGTGTACATACATAATAGTACATAAAAACAGCAGTACATCACCACTATTTAGCTTTCATATAAAAAAACTTGCAATTGATTTGACAAAATAGGGGCCAATTTCCCTCTGGAGCCTTTTCCTCATAATTTATTTTAATCTCCAGTATGCTGTAGCAGACGTCTAACATCACAGTAAAGCTGCTTGCACGCCGGACATGAAACTAATTTTTCGTATGACAGATTACATTCAGATTACATTCATTCATGTAATTTGTCGTGCGAAAAATTAGTTTCGCTTCTGGTGTGCAAGCAGCTTTACTCTGTTAATGCGCTAACACTCGTGGACATAACCATACGCTGTAATATCGTGGGAGCCGACACAAAAAATGTAAACCCTTCATTGTCGCTTCCATTAACAAAGTTACAAACTAAATTGAAAGTTTATTGCGCATCGTTCCGCGGCGGTTGTTTACCACAAGTCTATTTCGCTGTAAACGTTTGCCTCCTCGAATGCATCGCATGCAAAAATCACATTCTTTCCTCTCTCGTTTCCCAGGAGACGAGATATACCTCTATGACATCACTACCAAAATGGTGAAGCAGAAAAAATGGCCGCAGATGCCGAAATGCACCTCTGCTTACCGCTGGCTGGAGCGCTACTACTGTTTCCACGGACACAGCTTTACCAGGTTCCGCCCCCTGACCGGAGACGTGGAGCCAGAGTATCCCAAGGACGCCCGCAACTACTTCATGACATGCGCTGGCTTCAGTACGTGGACGTACCATGCTGATGTGCATCTCTCGCATCCTACATGCAGCTCACGAGTATCTGCAGGCTGGCATGCACATAGAGGACAGGGCCACAGACATTATGCAGAAAGAGGTCGGGCGTTAATGTGACACTTCACAGTGTAATATGAAACCAGAGCCACCACACTTGCACACTGTGCAGTGTTACATTGCTATCCAGTATTTAACTGTGTGGATATGAAAAAAAGGGTATTGTCTGCATAAAGCATATGCATTGAGTACAAGGTGTTCCCCTTACTTACTTACGGGGTGATTTATTTATTTTTTTTTCAGAACGTGGTCACAGTTTTGTTTACAGATTTTGACTGTTTGTGTTGCTGTGTTCATGCGCCAGTTTTATGTGAAAGGTGCAATACAAACAAACTTGATTTCATGTGCTGTTATTTGAACAGTATTCTGTTCCAATCCTGGAACATTTACTGAGATGATAAGACCTGTTCCAGGCTTTTTTTTTTTTGTTAGTTTGTGGAGTTATCAGGTTAATTCAGGAATCCTGCTTTGTTCAACATGCCTCAGTTCAAGCTTATCTCACTGTTCAACACCCTCTCATCCTGACTCATCATATAGTGATGCTAGCTCACCAAAAGTCAATATGCAACCAAAAAGGAGGCTTTTGATGTCCTTATTTGACATTTAGGGTGAGGGTTTGGGTTAAGGGTCAGGGGTTAGGGGGTAGGATTCGTTTCAAACTGACGTGAAATAAGGATGCCAAAAGCCACCTTTTAGTGCGCTCGCCATAGGCAAGCAACATATTGTTCTCCTTAAGTCCGTTTATTTATTATTTTTCCTTTTCCACACACTTTTTTGTCCCGTATCAACTGCCCGAGCGTTCGCAATAGAGACACTGTTCAAACGCCAAAACATCCGGCCCGACCGTGCCTCCCGGCCATGTACAAACGGTTGCATAACCCCTTTTCATTCTTTCTCAATCCCTGTTTTTCATCCCTTTTTATCTCCATTAAAAATGCACGGTGGAGTTCTGCCATTATGACATCACGGAACGCTGGCCCACTCTTGGCTCAGAGGGCAGCCTCAACACCACAACCAGTATATAGACTGTGTATGTGTGTGTGTGTGTGTGTGAGATAGAGAGAGAGAGAGAGAGAGAGACTTTAACATGCACACTCTCGAGGTTTGTACCGACGAAACGCAGTTCTAGTTTGTTGTATATCGACGCTTGGTCAGGTAGCGTCACTATATATGACACGTCAGGATTGGACTGGGCTCTGCTGTACGGTTATGGGTCATGGTTACTCCTCGATATTATTCCATGCAGGTCATGGTGGCACTCCTCTGGACTGCACTGGTGCCCACCTGGATGCAATCACTTCAGACGACTCAGGAAAGTCCTACGCATTCAGAGGTGAGTCCCTGTCTCTCTCCCATCCTTCATCTATCCTTCATTCTCCACCTCTAAAGAAATCGAGATAATTTACATTATGTGCACTACGCAGCCAAAAGTGCGTGGATGTCCGCACGTCCCACCTCTCAATCCAAAAACCTTTACATTAACATGGAGTCTATCGGCTGTTGGCTCCCTCATTTGCGATAACAGCTGATTCTCTTCTGGGAAGAGTTTACACCAGTTATTAGAACTCACTGCAGGGATTTGTTTCCATGCCAGCCTGAAATTCAGCGATGTGGTCAGGCAGTGATGTTGGGCGATTAGGCCTGGCGTGACGCTGGAATGGCAGCTGATTTCAGTGATGTTTGACTGAGGGGTTCAGATCAGGGCTCTGTGCAGGCCAGTCAAGTTCTTCTGCTCCGATATCAGCAAACCATGTGTAGACCTCTCTCAGTACATGGAGCTCTGTCATGCTGGAACATGATAGGCCCCTCTCACGCTGTCGGAAGCACATAATTATCTAGGATGTTATTTAATGCTGCAGCATCAAGATTGTCCTTCAGTGGGACAAAGAGACCAGGACCAAACCTTGAGAAGTAGCTGCGGGCCAATGATACTCCACACACTTTTTTCGCCGTGTCAACTTGTTGTTGTGCGATTATGTGAACTGACTGAATCTTGGTCAGGTGAGCTGTATTTACGCCTGGACACCAGACGCGATGGATGGCACCCCTTCCACATCGATAGCACCTGGAAGGAGATCCACGGCAATGTCGACGCCGCCTTCTCCTACGATGGAAAGGTTTATTTTATCATGGTGAGCAACAATGGCTGTTACAGTCTGGTGAAACTGAGAGAGAGAGAGTGGGTATGTCCAGGGCTTCACAAGCCCGTGTGTATGAATACGGCCCAGAAAAGAGCTTAGGACAGTAGCACAGTTTTCATCATGTTTGATGCTGTGCTCCAGTGCTTTAACTATAAATAAGACAGTGAATATGGAGTCAAGGCAGGGATAGACAGATTTAATTTGGACGAATTTCCAACCACTTTGAGTGACTTGTATCAGAATCACGTCAGTCCTCCATTTAAGAGCAGCTAAAGCAATCCGACATACATTGTCAAATAAAAATAATGTTAAATAAAGTCATTCTTGATTTTGATTAGTTGTAAGCCTCAAGTTTTTGATGACTGGCTGAAGTCTATGACCCTCAGATGTCACCCAACTCTGGGCATCTTCCCTGCCAACACAACAGAAAGAAATTGCTATTACTGCTCGCAAAACTGTTCACGTGTGTATGCACACATGTATGATTCTGTTTGGCTTGGTGCGTTTAAATGTGTGCGTAAATGTGAGTGTAAATGCATCGCAGTGGCATTACGCTGATTGTTGTCTCCTCTCAGGACGATCAGGTTTATATCTACAAAGCGGATAAGAGTTACGCCCTCGTGGCGGGGTACCCCAAACCTCTGGAGGAGGAGTTGGGGATCGAGGGTCATGTAGACGCCGCGTGTGTGTGCGACGGGGAACACACGGTGCAAATCATACAAGGTGAAGGGGTCCACCTCTCCTCTCTGCCGCTCGCATTAGTCGTTAATATTCAGCCTCCTGCGAAACGAAATTTTGGCGAATTGTCTGAATTAACGATCATGTTTTATTGGACTGAGGACTGCTGCCTCTGTGAATACATGTAACCACTGAAAATATGACTAGCCAATATTTCAAAACACTGTCATTGCCTCCCTGCTGACCCTCTTGCCCCCCCCCCCCTTCCCTATTGGTCCATTATCTGTTAGTCTACGTAGTAAAACCAGGTGCCCTCCCAAATCTGGAACATGTACTTACGTTAAACGAGCTGTTTCTGGTTTCACATCATGCAGTTATCCAGCTAACTCGGTAATCCTGCTTTGTGAAACACCCCGTCATCATCACTTAACTTTTTCAGTTGACAATGGCTTAGCACCCCTGGCACTTGCAATACTTTACCTAAAAATAAACATAATAATAATAATGATAACTTTTGCACTTTCTCCACCCCCTCTTCCTGTCCACAGGTCAACACATGAAGATCGTTGATCTGACAGCCACCCCACGGACTGTGGTTGAGGACATCAAAATGCCATATAAAAACGTTGATGCAGCCTACTGCAACCACGATGGGATCAAAGTGTACATCGGACAGAAATACCACAAGGCTGCGACCCCCAGGATCCTGGCAACCAGCAAAATTCAACTGCGACCCCATGAGGTTCCCCAGGAAATGCTGGGGTGCAAACAGTAGGGTCCCGATCCTACAGGGGAAATGGGTGGGGAAGCTTTGAATGCCAGTTAGGGACAGTTTTTCAATGACAAGCCTCACAAGCACCTCAGAAGGCAGCCACTTTACATACAAAGCGTTAGCGCAGCTTCCAAACATAAATACAGAGAATATATACATATGTATTTCTGGATGCACGTCCCTGACACATATGTTCATTTTCCACATTTCAGTCAGCCTGGCCACCAGTGCCATAATATTGTTATATTCTCAGAGGAAACAAATAAAATTACATGGCGAAAATATATATTGGATTCCATTCAATTTGCCAATTTTTATATGCTTTGTTTTTACATTTTTTGCTCACAGATGCAATAAACAAACAGGGCTGATCACAAAGTGTTTTTGTCCTGAAAGTCTTTTTCACTCCTGTGGTTACGAGGTGGTGTATCGGGCCCCCTGCGTGTACTGTGGGACGAGTTTAGGTCTTCTCACACCACAAACAAAACGAAGAACAAAATGGAAATGCGGAATCTCTCGACTGTGAAATAGGAATGTTCCAGATTTGGAACGGCTCGGCTCAAAGAGAGAAATAGTTTCAAATTTTATAACAGACACATTTTTGTTTTTGTTTGGTCTTATGTGTTACAAGGTCTTTAGGCCTTCAACCAGAAAGTAAAAAAGGGCCAGTAACCAGGCAATGGTCTGATTCCCACTTGGATCACACTGAAGCACTTAGGTAAGTGGTTCAGAGCTGTGAACAAGAGAGTTACATTAGAGCTACTGAGCTGATGCTTTTATTCAAAGTGAACTGATATGACTGAGTGCACTCAGGCCGGGAAAAATGTCCCACAGGGCATCATTCTCTCATTCCCAGATCACATGACCATATCAGTGCCTTGCTTACTCCCCTTCTAGTTGAACAAGATAGAAAAGAATATTAAAAATGTTTGATATTGGGTCATGCTAAGGGTCCAAATTGTTAAGTGTGCTCTTTAGTACGCAAGAGGACATATAAAAAAAAAAAAAAAAAAAAAGGCAAAATGTGCCATTTTATGTTATTATATGGGGTCACTTGCATCTTAACATCAGTTATGATTCAAAACATAAGTAGGTGTGGGCCAGGCTTCAGCCGGACGACTGCTTTGTCAAACCTGGAAAAACCTGGACTGAAGTAAAAAACTGCTGTAGGTTTCACACAAAGGAACAGTTTACCCAGCTATCTCAGTAATCCTGCTAATAACCTCCATTCTAATCCTCAAGGTCTCTAGCATCAATGCATGTTTACGTCCAGTCCTTAAAAACAGCCCCGACAGGCCGTAAAAAAAAGTAGCTACTGTTATTTACTTAACTGTAGTCACGGTGTTAGCTGAGTTATAAGGTACTTAAACCTCTGTTGCGTGACTCTTTTCCTCTTTGCCCGTTAAGGGTGGTAAGTAGGTTTGGTTACTTTAGTAACCACTGAGCAAAAAAGAATAAAAGCTTTTCAGCAATCCTGCTATATGAAATACCACCCTGAAAAAAAACAATAACGGAAGTCACTGAATTAGCAGGATAATGTAATTAATCCACTTCATCAATCCTGCTTTGCAAAATACGCCCCACTTTAATCCAGGTGTGCAATGTCAATGCAAGGTTGTGTCTATAACCGCCTATTTAGGCTCCCAAAAAACAGTTCACTGCCGTAATTTGCTCAACCAGATACTTGAGTTTGATGGATTATGTGCTTAATCCATCTGAGCATTTTAATCCAGACGGTGTGCTGGGTCAATTCACGGTTGAGTCCATTCCTACAAGAAACCAGCCCAAGTCGGCAGTGAATAAAAACAATGGGTACCCTTTTGTACTTAAGCGGTAAAAGACAAGGTTCCTGATCGATCGTCTCATGTTTTATTTCGAGAGGTTATCCGCCTGACTCGGATAGCCTGGTATGTGAAATGGACCCCAGAAATAGACACATTGTTGAATGTTACTGAACAATGAGTGAACATGAAGTTAGCCATTCTTGCAGTTTGTGCTTGTTGGAATCAAGTAGATAACTTCTGCATGCAGCTTGTCAGTTGTTTGGGTACAATTTTCAGTGTTATAGTTGAGCAGTGAGGTGAGAGAGACCATGTAATACAGTGATTATTTTCACATCTAAAAGGCACTGTCAGAAACGACTCAAAGAGAAGCCTATTAGTTACTACAGTGTTAAACCGTTAATTAGATACACAAGCTGTACTGTGAATTACTGCTATTCTTTTCAGAAAAAAAAGTTCTTGAAGCATTTTCTGCAACATAATGACTGAGCAAAACACCACAAGTCCATCCTTTACAGTTCAGGCAAAATATATTAAATTACTGATGCTGACATTGTGTTGAAACAGCTTTGTAGCACTTGTGGGATTAGTTAGGCCAAGTTTTGTAAGTAAACCTCGGGTCACAAACGGAAGTTGGCCAAGAGTATATTTAGCACTGATATTAGGAAATATTTTTTTCACGCCGACTGATCTGTGTGGAATAGCCTGACCATATTGTTGAGGCAGAAACCTCGGCAATTTTCAAGAGCAGGCTTGATTTAGTGCTAGAGACCATTTAGTCATCGAGTACTGAAGTGTTAGATTCACTGTAGTAATAAGAAAATGGTCAGCCCAGTTGGGCTGAACGGCCTGTTCTCACCACTCGTTATGTTATTTTATGTTGTATTATGTTAACATCCGAAAGATCAAAATGAACCAACAGAAATCGGCAGGCAAATCACAGAAGAAACGAACAGACTACAGGACACGAGTATTATTGCTAATTCAAACATTTATAAATTAATACAAACATTCCCTTTAATGCTTTGCACAGCTTTGTCCCCACATTGTTTTTGTAGTTTTAAATATATAAAAATATTTCTAACATTCATAATATTTTGTGGGCTCCGTTCCATTTCGCCATTCAATCTCCCATTACCCTTTTTTAATCAGTTTAGCTTGTACAGTATTTACAAGTTCCAGTCTGTCAGTCCACATTTATTTCAACAGGGGTGAAGAACAATAGCTGTTGCATAGATTCCAAATGAGACATTTTCTTGTTGAATATAAAAATGGAAAATAAAAAATATGAATCAGTTTTCAGCCAATCAGACCGTTTGCCAGAGAGGCAAGCCTCAGCCAATCAAAGGCCTCTCTGCTAACCTCCACAGTCAAGATACAGAGAGATTAAACAGTGAAGTTGTAGACCCCCCGGTTATAAATATTTGTTACACTTCAGTGCATAACGATCAACAGTACATAGCGGTTTAAGAGATTATTTTACATAGATTTTACTTGAGTTTCCCGTTGCCCATAAAAGATAAAAAGACAGTCTACCTGATGCTCCTGACTGATTTCAGATGAGCCCAGCTAAGCATGCTGGGAAAATGAGTTTGGTCAGGAGGATATTTATCTAACAGGTCTGAGACACATCCAGTGAGCACAGGATGAGAGTTGGTAGTACATGCCACAACAGAAAGGACAAGAGTGTCATCCTACTGAAACAGACCAATCATGACCACTAGGGGGTGTGGTGACAATCTTTATTCCTCATTCCTCAAATTTTTGTTTAATTAATTTGTCTCTGGCAGTCATATTCCTCCCATGGACTGCATAAAAAAATAGTTTGGAGGAATTTGGCAAAGTTTGGATTCTACAAAAACAAACTCAGGAGGAATTGCAGTCCTTTCTTGGCTGTCCATCTGGAGCCGACCCCACAGAGGAGAGAGGGAGAGTGGACTGTGCTAATCTGGACAGGCCCACAGAGCAAGGCAGGGAGGGAGTGTCAGGGCTCCATACAATGAATTTAAGGGGGGGGTAGCAGATCATGGCAAATAGCACACATCCTTGTAACAAGAACAGATCATTACATATTCAGGTAAGGTGATCGGACGAAGAAATAGCCAACTAAAAGGGATTTGTCCAATAAAAATATTATCCAGGGCAGGAAGCCGGTGACAAGTGTATTGAGGCAGGATAGCCAGGTAAAAGGGTTTAAAGGTAAGGTAGTCAAGAGTATACAGGTAAAATGGCCAGTTAGAAAAATATCCAGGTAAAGTGATCAGGTAAAACGGTTTTATAGCGTAGTCAGCCAAGATTCCCAGGATAATAACCAGGTAAAGCAAAAAAAAAAAAAAAAAAAAATCCAGGTAAGGTGACCAGATAAAACAGTTTTAAGGTAAGGTAGTCAGCTGAGATTATCCTTGTAAATTCACCAGGTAAAAGGGTATCCAGGTAAAATAACCAGGTAAAAGGGTATCCAGGTAGACAGAGATGCCCTGAGAGAGGCCTGTTTGATGGCAACATTCACTCAATGTGAAAAAATCAGGACTTCAGTCTTTGTGATGCAAAACCAACTACATTAATAATAAAAATTATAATGACTTCAGTTCACAAAGACGGAGGATTGAGTGCGAGTCTTTCTTCTCTAGAACAGAACATGGAAAAATAATACTGTCTTCCAGAAGCCTTCTATACTGGCACCCAACATGACTACAGCTTATGCTAATCAGTGAGAGACGGATATGATGGCATTCTGTTCATCAGCAGCCATCTTGTTCAAAGAGCGCAAGCTGAGGGTGACTGACAGGTTAGGTGATCGCGTGGATAGCAGGACACCCAGATGCCCGCAGTGTAACTGCACGAGACCCACCTGCCATCGACTTCCAGAAAAATACTGCCATTTTATCAACATGCAACACATCAAAACCTATTATAAATATATATATAAAATAAAAACACTATCTGGCACTGAGAGGACCTTCAAAAACAGTATCGCAGAAAAAAACGGAACACGAAGGAAATGGCCTTCATGGCTCCGAAGTGCGGAGGACAGGACAGTGAAGCGAAGCATTATGGGATGGAGTGACAGAGGGGAGGAACAGACGGAGCAACACTTTTTCTCCATCCTTCCATCCTGTACAGGCAGGTTCTTCAGGGGGCGAGTCTCTACCCGCTTTCACGGAGATGAAAAGCGAATTTTTTAGACGACAGATTACATTCAAACTCAATGCAAAGCCAATTATTCGCGTTTGCATTGAGTTTGAATGTAATCTGTCGTCTAAAAAAAATTGCTTTCGGGCCCCGTGAAAGCAGCTTCTCACACCACAGTCTCCTGTCCTTGTCATAATATGACTTCGCAAAAAAAAAAAAAAAACCCCAGAAAAAAATTCAAGTACACAGCTGAAGCGGCTCGTTCTGCCTCAAACCTTTCGCACGTTGAAAACACTTGAGTGAAATGCAGTGATAGGAAAACAAAAATTAATTCAGTTTAGCTCAAGACAAACAAAATTGAAAGCAAAAATAAATGGCTTTTTAGTAGGAAAAATAAATCAAAAATAAATCGATGGCAGCAGCCAATAACTAAGGAAGTGCTCCATTGTCCTCAGGACACAGCAGGCAGACGCAGGTATTTGCTGCATTCCACCTTAAGCTCACCTGATGTAACTAATCCTGGGCTTGGCTGGTTGCATCAGGGTTGCTTAAGGTGGAACACAACAAATACCTGGATCTGGCAGACATGCCTTGAGGACAGGGTTAAGAACCACTGGGCTAAGGTACATCATTGGTTCCCACCTTAAATAATAATCAACAATACACATTTCCTTAAAACCACAAACTCCGTTCTAAGGAACATTTTCCAGTCCATCTGCTCTCTGACTGGCTGTTTTACAGAGGGCGCAAGAAAAACTTATTATATCCAAAGACAGAAGTCTGCACCGCAACAGAGAGACTACACCAGTATTTCGTTGACTAACGCCACTCCAGTGAAACTGCACCAGTGCACTGAGGACAGTGCGACCCCATGTTATATTAGGAATATAAAAGAAGTATAGCCACTGAGTGAGGAAGATTCAGGATGACCCCTGAGGTCCCCACAAGACGGGATAGTACCAATGATAGAAATCCAGCCCAGTATCGCGAAAGAGAGAAGACAGACTGCGAGTGGTTGGGCGTGGGGGGTAATTAGCCTACTCCTTCAAATCTTCATCAGTTTTATTGGTCAAATTTATTCACATGACTATCAAAATTACTCAAAACTATTGAAATGAAATGGTGGGTGGTTTGGACGATCTCAACAAACGGACTTTGGTAGAACTTCCTTTCTTTCTAGTATTTCAACCCCTTTGTCTGGACAGCCTACTTCATCGTTCAAGCAATCGTGCTATTGGTCACTGAGCTTAAGTGGGGCCCATATTAGAGGAAGTGGGGCCCACAGAGGCCGAATGTCAGGCCGCAAAAAGAGCAGGAATAACGGATGCACAGCTCATTTTAAACAGAACGCGGAGGAACCAGCAGGGCTGTTCGCTAAAGGATTCCAGTTTCACACCACAACTAGGTGGCTCAAAAAATTTTTAAGTAGGCATGTCGCAAAAGCCCGAACAGACCGTTACATGATTAAACACCCATGCCAAGAGTGTAAAAATGAATCGGAAATTAAAGGACAAGGATACGACGAAAATCTTCGAGGAAACCGCTCATAAACAAGTGAACTGCTAAACAGATTCCATACGTCCAAACAAGCAAGCTGGAGGTTAATAGGTCATGAGAAACAATTTTCTGCTCTTAGCATCTTCAAAACTCTCTGCTTCACCTCCCCAATACCACTGAACTTCAGTGCTCAACGTGTTCAAGCAATCTCACATCAGCAGCTCAAACATGGAAAGTGAATTAAATGTCACATAAGTTATTCATGGAAAAAAAAAACTAGAGTTGTAAGAAGCGTACCAAAACATTTCTCCGTATAGTTGACACCAGAAAAATGGCGATGGATAAAATGCGGGTCAATCTTGGCAATACGCCCAGTTTACTTGTCAGATAACAATACGATTTGTGAGTGCAGTGCGCATAGGCCCACGGACCTTATGTTTTGCAGATTTCGGCTAATTCTCAACAGAGTTCCTAAGTTAGATTTGCGAAATGAAGGTTCCAGAAAATCTGGTCACGGAGCCATTCAGTTTCCATTACATTACCGGGTAATCTCAAAGTGAATGAGTTGTTTTGTTTGTTCAAATCTCACACTTAAACAGAGATCACTGCAAGCAAGAGTCGGGCAGAGTTTCCGTTCGATGTTGGCACGCATTACAATTTCACCATAAATTCAATAGCAAAATGACTGAAAAAGTAAAGCAACAGTAAAACAACTGAAAAAGTAATATAATGAAATAAAGGCATGCTGTCACACAGGTTTTTTTAATCACAGAGGATTGGGCTGTATCACAGAGCTCCAATTAGAGGACCCCCCAGCCAAAACCAACTATCCCCCCCACCCGTTGGCCAATGGCACTGATCCTCTTTCAGCGGCTAGTGCTGATTGGATGTTTTCTTGTGAGGCCTTAATCAATGCTGGCATTCCACTGCCAACCGAATACCCAGTCCTATAAGTGATGTCACTGCCTATAACTGCTGTGATGTCACAGTACAAAGGTATGCTTCCATGAAAGTGCAAGTGTATGGGTGCGAGTGTGTCCAAGACAGGACTCCATCTTCCATAAAAAAACTAATAAACCAAAGCAGTTTCTGAGTGTCAGGTGACGACATCGCCCACAAAGTCATTCATCAATGACTAAGAGTGGACTATGAGCACTCACGCAGTCATGTACCGTCAGAACTGAGCCAACAGAGTACTGAGGTGACTATGTCACACTGGTGTCAGACGTATAAATTCCCATTCATTTCAACCATAGATTTTTTTCTTTAAATTCACTTTTGAAGTACTTCCCGTTATTTTCAAGCCTCCATCAATTTCGAAACGTTTCATCATATTTTTGAGTAACTACACATTGTTTTTCTTGACCGTAGTTGTGCCAAAATGCTAACCCTCTGTATAGTCAAAAAATTACATGTCCCATGATGCTCCGAAGTCCTGAAGAAAACAAGTTCAGATTTGTGTTACAAATTTGCTCGCACCTTGCCATCTTTAAGAGTTTAGCCTGTGAAGCTATATGCCTACTAAATATTTAGTAATCGCATGTTCTTCCTAGTAATGTGAGTCAGTTATCAAGTTATGTAGCTAGCAGCAATTTAAATTAACAGCCAGGCATCTTTGGCAAATGCTAGTTAGCATTAAAAACTTGGTACACAGCAAACTAGCTAATAAGTCTTGTCAATGCGTAACCGACCTAGCCAGCTACATAGCTAAATAATCACAACTCCCTGTTCTTGCTAACCAAACGCTAGCCAAATAGAGAAATAATCACCATCTACTGTGCTCTATACATGCACTATATCATTTATATCTACTCAATATAGCAGCTAATAATAGCCAGCAATCCAGCCAGCTAGCTGGCCAACTAATCAACCTCGCTAATGTGCAACTGACCCCTAGCCAAGCTGGACAAATAATCACAACTCGCTTTACTTGCTGACTTACACTAGCTAAGCGGCTATTCACTCTTCTTTGTTATGTATTGATTTCTTTCAGATGCAAGCTACCCATTTGCAGCCAGCTGTGTAATAAGTTCACCTGGTAGCAGGTTCTCCAGGTTTCTAGAAATATCCAGCGATGCATAAGCCTTATTTTCCTCTATTTTTGCCTCTGACCAACCTCTGTTAAGTAACCGGTTTAAGTGTTCGCTGAAACGAAGGAACATAATTGGCCAGGAAAAAAAACAAGGGCTATTCACTTGTTTGTGTAGTGGATATGTAGTTAAAAAAAAAAAAAAACGAGAAATTTGAAAACAAACGCAATAACATTACATTTTCAACAATGAACTGTGATTTTGATGTTATCTTTTGCATCTGTATACCCCATAAGCTAGTCTCGAAGCGAACTGGATCATAAAATTCTAATCTGAGTAATGGCGGAAAATGTCCAAACGCCATTATGAATTCCCGCGGGGATTTTACTACCGACACCAGAAGCCAAGTAGCAGTGATGTCATCACCTCAGTACTCCATGGGAGCAGCTAAAACCAACTCATTGCCACGCCAATGACAGCCCTCAGTCAGTGTGCATGAGCAAATACAATACGGTGCTAAAGTCTAAAGAGGCACAACAAATTATTTAAGATAAATTTGGACGTAGACATTTTCCTTTGTGTATCGTTTTCTGCATTATTGCATCAGAAGAGCAAATTGGGGAATTCCAAACATTCAGTCTCCAATGCAGTAAATATTACCAACAAGTTTTCATATTTAATAAACGAATGTAATGGACAGTATGGCTCCTGAAGGACCCAGCTCTCAGTATCATTGAGGCCGTGTGGATATTAGCTTAAGAGACAGACGTGAGTGAAACAGCCTATCAGCGGAAGAACTGTGCCCATTTCTCCAATATACTCAGAACAGCCAGCCAAGCCGATATTATGTTTAAACTGCAAGACAGTGTTCCCAGGAAAACTGATGCAGTTTTAAAGGGCATCACGCCGATTTCACTGGGTTTTTATTCATTTACTGCTCTTCTCAAAAAATATTCCAATGTCCCGAAACTTTCAATTTCATCATCTTTAAAACGTTGCTTCACAACGTTGCATAGTTTAACGACAAAACAAATTTTTAAACATGTGCCCATGACTTTAGCACAGTAGTGTACCTCCACACGAACAGGCTGGTACATCCAGCCACAGGCTCCTCTTCCACACCTGAATATCACTGAGCCTCCCATACAGTATATGCCTGTACACATAAATATTATTTACATATGTATATATTTATATATATATATGCACAGTGTCCAAAATCTGTACAGTGCCCTTTAACCCCGCACTCAGAGTCTCGGTAAGGCTGGGCTCAGGCTGCTCTCCAGCTGAGATCACTCTTCTGCCCCCTGGCTGCGGGGGAAGGGCATTGCGACGGCGTGTTCCTGTGCCAGGGCCGCCAGCTCTTTGAGGAACTCTGAGAACACCACGGCGCTGTAGACGGCGTTCTTCACGCGCAGGGCCTCCGCCTGCCTCTCCACGCCCGAGGCTCCACCCCGGAACAGCGCGGTGTGCAGTGATTGGCCGCCATCGCGTACGTGAGCCAGGGCCAGCTGTGCGGCCTGCCGCGCGCGAGTCGGGCTCTGAGTGTGGCGCAGGAGCAGGTCCCCCAACGACGGCTTTCGGCTCTTCACTGCAACACACACACACACACACACACACACACACACAAACGGGTCAGTCCATGCCAAGTGGAAACGCTTAAGGTACCTTTTGGGCCATCATGGTCTCTGATTTTTCTCTAACTTTGTATATTTGTTCATTTGGACTCAGATGATGGGTATCTCCAATTTTTTCACAAACGGCCCACCGGTATGGATTTTATGGGCCTCTGAAAAAATGGCCTGTAGGGGGCGCTTTTCAAAACATGCTGTAGAAAAAGTCTTACATCTTTGGTTCTATGACGGATACAGATCTGGAAGGTGGCTTGATCCTTGACATGAACCTTGCTCTAGGCTGACAATCTTAAAGGTTGCTTGTATCAATGATGAATGCCATGGAAATTAAGGTCAAAGTTGGGGTTCACAAAAATATTTTCCACTTTTTCAATCCTAATTACTTGCTAGTAGTTGGAGGGATTGATCAACTGATGCCAGGCACCTCTTATTTCAGGTAGATTCTTGCCATTTCTATCAAAAAATCAAAAGGAAACTTCGTAGTTGGTCAGATTAACCCTTTCAAAGTTGGTCGCAGCTGAAAAGAGCCAAAGTTTAAGGGCCTGGCTCACCCCCGGGGGAAAGTTGCACTGACACCACTTTGCACCTGAGCAGTGTCTAATGACTTGAATTACACTGCTATAGTATGGCCCAAAAATCCAGTATATAGGCCTGTTTCCCACCAAAAAGCTGGCCTAAAAAGTTGTAAAAATCATCGTTTTTCTTTGCATTGAAATGTGCATGGCAATGTACTACTATGTGCTGCAAATAAAGAAACCCTCTTGAACATTATGTGGGTTACTTTATTTGAGCTGAAAACCTGATATCGATATTCTTTGCGATTGTAGTGACCTTATTAGTTAACCACTTTATTCAGACTTATAATTAATCCGGAATCTTTCAATCCACAATCTTTCCCTTTATGAACTTAACTAGTCTTGGTTAAAGGGAATTCTTGGTATCTGGTATTACGTGCACAGCCGTGTACACCTGTTAATAAAATTTTCATTGATCATAGGTGGGTCATTTCATGCCAAGTGGAAACACGCCTGGGCCATCATGGTCTTGGATTTTACTTAACTTAGTCTGTTTGTTTATTTTGGCCCAAATTATCGATATCTCGGATTTTTTTGCAAACTGCCCTCTGGTATTGGTTTTATGGGCCTCTGAAGAAATGGCCTGTAGGGGGCACTTGCTGTAGAAAACATGCTGTAGAAAAACCCTTATATCTCTGGCCCTATTACTGATACAGGTCTGGGGTTTGGATGGATTTGTAATACGACGCTTCCTCTAGCACCACCATCATTTACAATGGTTGTATCTGTTCTGGTTTCCATGGAAACTGTTTGAAGTTGGGACAAATTTGAGTTTTTTCACCTTTTGTGTCCTTTTTTTGTGGTGAAAAAAAGCCTATATACTGGACCGATGGTGGTTTCCAGGATAATTCAGGTCACCTGACATGCAACAGGTGCAAATTCATAACGATGGAACTTTTCTCCGGGGATGGACAGACCCCTTGAACTTGTGACATTTTCTGTCGTAAGCAACTTTGAAAGGGTTAATCTGATAAAATATTATGTTCTGCTCTACTTTTATAATAAAAGCATCAATGATCTATCGGAAATAAAAAGTTCCTTTGGTCGCTTCTTCAGTATCACCAATAATTGGTGAGTAATAAGGGTCCAAAAATTGGAAAAAATCTCAAATTTGCCCAACTTCAAACACAGTTTGCATGGAAAAAAGAACAGATACAACCATTGTAAATGATGGTGGTGCTAGAGGAAGCTTCATATTACAAATCCATCCAAACCCCAGACCTGTATCAGTAATAGGGCCAGAGATATAAGGGTTTTTCTACAGCATGTTTTGAAAAGCGCCCCCTACAGGGCATTTCTTCAGAGGTCCATAAAACCAATACCAGAGGGCAGTTTGCCAAAAAATCCGAGATATCGATTATTTGGGCCAAAATAAACAAACAGACAAAGTTAAAGTAAAATCCAAGACCATGATGGCCCAGGTGTTTCCACTTGGCATGGAATGACCCAAACACACGCACACACACACACACACAGGACATGAACACACACAAACACACACACATACACACACCCTTGTACTGTACTTATATCTTTGTGAGGACATTACATTGACTTCCATTCATTCTTCCTGTGTCTCTACAGCCTTTCCCTAATCTTAACAATAAGCAACATATACCTGACCCAAACCCTTACCTTAACCTTAACCTATCCCTAATTTTAACCTTACCCCCTACCTTAACTAATAAGTCACAATTTGTCTTTGTAGTTGTAAGGACATTTGAAAATGCCCTCACTTCCCAGTAATTTCCCACTCTGTAAAAAAAAAAAAAAAAAAAACATTTCTGGCTCTCACTTTGTTGCATGTACAAGAACGCACACACACACATACACACAAACACAGGGTACACACGTACACACACACACACACACACTCCATCTCCAAAATTAACCTGAATAATGCTTCATGAACAATATGAGCAGACTGGTCTTAAGGAAGCTCAGAGCAGATCAGCACACAGGTGTGACTCAGCACTCATGGATCCCACTGCCATCGCCCACAAACTGCACAGTCTGAAAACACCCCACTGTGCAGCCGAGGTGGTTTCCTCTACTGAGACCCACATCTGACAGAGCTCAAGACCAAGGGCTGAACATCCTCAAGACCACGACCACCCAACCCGGCTCCCAGAGATCCACTGTCCCAACATTACAGCTGACATAAAGATCCACTGTCCCAACATTACAGCTGACATAAAGATCCACTGTCCCAACACTACAGCTAACATAAAGATCCACTGTCCCAACATTACAGCTGACATAAAGACCCACTGTCCCGACATTACAGCTGACATGAAGATCCACTGTCCCAACATTACAGCTGACATAAAGATCCACTGTCCCAACATTACAGCTGACATAAAGATCCACTGTCCCAACATTACAGCTGACATAAAGATCCACTGTCCCAACACTACAGCTAACATAAAGATCCACTGTCCCAACATTACAGCTGACATAAAGACCCACTGTCCCAACATTACAGCTGACATGAAGATCCACTGTCCCAACATTACAGCTGACATAAAGATCCACTGTCCCAACATTACAGCTGACATAAAGACCCACTCTCCCGACATTACAGCTGACATAAAGATCCACTGTCCCAACATTACAGCTGACATGAAGATCTAGATCTCCAGGGCGAGGGCTGGGCAGCCCTACTTTAGCTGCTGAATGATGTGTTGCTTCATGAGGCCAGGAGGGAGACTGTACAGGAACAAACAGGCTAAAACCACTAATTGACGCGACACGATAGTGACTCAATTTTCCCTACTGTCTACAAATCGGCCAATCCCAGCTCAGCCTCGCCGTCCAGGAGCTCTCACCCAATGAGTCGGAGCGGCGTAGGTTGGGCACGCCCACAGGCGAGTCACCCCAGTCCAGCTTTCCCCGAGCAGACAGGTACCGTCGAGCCTTCCGCAGCATGGCCGGGAAATCCTCCTGCGCCGCAGCAAACGCCTCGATCCGGTTCTTCACCGACCCCAGAACCTGTGCGTGAGAGAACTAGATAACTCGGTCGCCACAGGGCCCGAGTCGTGTATCTCCCCGATCCCCAAATTTCAAACAAAATGGCCGCCAGCAGCCATATTGGACGTCTGAAATCGACGAAAATCGGTCTTGAGCATTTTCATACATACATCTTCGCTTGTGTAAAATTTGAAAACATTCCTGTAATAATTGTGGCTGCCAGAGCCCGGAACATAAAATCTCTGCGGCGGCCCCGGAACTAAACCATAGTATCTCCCGACTATCGTCGTCAGGCATACACAAATATACAGCACAAACGCCTTAGTGTGGTTCTACACTGACCCCAGTACCTCAGTATGCAAGTATTGGAGGAATCTGCACCAACCAATTGTTTTCCAACCAGGGATTGGAGGTCTGCAGTGCCAGTCATAAATTTGCTAATGGTCGATTGGCTGGACAAGAAATGGACTTCATATTCACTGGTCATCACATTCTGATGAAGATTCCCCCCTCCCCCAATCACAACAGGAAACAGAGGAGAGGAAAGGTCTGGAGGAGAGGAAGGGTTCGAAGGGAAGGAAAGGTCCGGAGGGAAGGAGAGTTTCGTACCTGGATGAGCGATTTGACGCTGGGCTGGAAGACCATGTTGGTGTTGAGCAGGAAGGAGCGGAGGAGGGGCTGGGGGTAGCAGGCCAGTCGCGCCAGGATGCCGGTCAGCAGGATGTTTACATACAGGGAGTTCTGCAGCATCCCCTCCAGCTTGGCAAACAGCACCGCCACAAAGGGCCCTGCGGGTGGCAGCAGAGAACAAGCTTTACAAACTCCATTCCTGGAGACCCGCAGTCTCACCCAGATTTTGGGATCTCCTCGCAATCAGACGCCAATTCATGCTTTAGCCAATAATGGAGTCTTCGAGAGTTGGAGTCTTGGATTCCTCGCCCAAGCAGAGATTGTAGCCTCAACCCAACCTACGGGAGACTTGGGGAGATTCCACACCACTTAATCGGTTGGCCTTCATTTGCTATGCAAATTTCATACCTGCAAAGGATGGATATTTCATTAGGCTACTCCTGAGAGATCTCTAACCACTCACAGGCCTCTGGTCGCAGGTCTCAAAGGAGACCAACAGGAAGTGCGGCATTTCTGCTTTTGAGCAGGAACACATCTATTTACGAATCCTGGTCAGCATCTTCAGCTGCCTGACATATGACAAGTGGTATTCAACAAAAAAAAGTTACAATTATTACTATCATTATTATTATTATAATCAACAACTAGCTGACACGACAGACCTCCAGGTAAGGATGTAACTCGTCCAGCCCGATCGCACGTCGAACACTGGGCCACAGGATCTCCTCAGCAACACAGGTCTAACAAACCCTGGAGAGACTCTATGTATGTCAACTCTCAGACCCCACCCCCACTTGACTGAGCGTGCTCACCTGTATACGGCTGAGAGAGGGGCAGAGCCACTGTGTGGGCGGGGCTGAAGACCCCCACAGCTGCGTTCTCCGGTCTGGGCTCAGCTGTACTGCGGTCAGTGTCCGGCGGGCTTGGAGAGTAGCTGGCGTCGGGAGCAAGGGGGTCTCGGTCAGACTCGTTCCCCCTCCCCCTCTCCTGCACACGGCCCTCCAGCTCCCGCAGCTCCTGACGGAAGGCCTCAATGCTAATGCCCTGGACGCCCTGGTCCCCAGCTGGCGGCCCAGCAGCTGGCGCCTGCTCCAGGAGCTCCTCAATCAGGCTCTCCACCGACTCCAGCCCCAGGCTCGGGCCCGCTGGTTCTGGAGGCCCCGCTCCAGTGTGCAAAGTCGAATTTGGTTTCACAGTGGGCTCCGAACTCTCGACATCGTGCGGTAAAGGTAAAGGTCGGTCAGACTGGCCCTGATCGCCCTGATCTCGGCCTTGCTGTTCTAACTGCGGGAGAAAAGGGGCGCCCACTGGGTGATCCGGCCCGCCTACATTAGGGAGCAGGCCAATCCCAGTGTCCCTCTTCACTTTCTTGACCTCAGACTCCGCCTCCTGCAGGTCCGTACACGCCCCTCCCTGCCCCGCTCCGTTGTACAGCGGGGCCTGCTGTTCTCGAGACCTTGCTGCGGGGTTGGGCAGAGGTGGGGTGCTGGTGGAGGACAATGGCGGTCGAGGCCCCGGTTGGAGCAAGGGCGTGTGTTTGAGGGGCTCCTCTCGCTGCAAACCGCGCTTCTTTGTGCGAGGCGTCAGGCTGATGCAGTTCTTACTGATCGTGATGTCCCACTCCCCGCTGTCTCGGTCGTAGCTGTTCCACTCCGCTGCCCTCTGCTGGTCGGAGTCCATAACTGCGCCTGCCGCCCCGTTTGCGGGGAGGACGGGTGGTGGGGGCGGTGGAGCCGGAGTTACAGAGTTCGGGGAGGGGTCTTCGCCGTCGTAGGGGGCGGACCAATCGCGGCAGCCCCAGGAGCAGAGCTCCACGCCGCGCCGCGCGTCCCGCAGATACGCCAGGTATCCGGCCTCCGCTTCCGGGCCCTCGGGGGCTGGGTGCACGGGGCTCTCGGGGGACAGGGGCCCGGGGCCGCCTCGGGGAGACGCGGGGACCGTTTCCGGGCCCCCTCCGCTGCTCTGCTGCCGAATGAAGAGCACCAGCCTGGACGGGGTGCTGGGTTTGGGGTGCACCGGCGACTCCGTGCAGGGGCTCCCGGGCGCTGCAGAGAGAGATGGAGAGAAGGATCCCAGCGGTGAAGCCTCCGCAGGAACACTGACCGCTGCAGTGTCAATCAAATCATGCACACGGTCCAGATGAGCTCAATCTCATTAATGTAGGAGCTTTTTACTGGAGATCTTAGCATAAATACCATACAATGTAAAAGAATGAATACCAGCTATAGGCAACATCCACCCACTCAATTTCTGTACATTAATCCACTGTCTCTCTAATAATCTGTGAAATTAAATGACAGTAACACTGAATTATAAATGACTGCCACTAAAACAAACAAAAAAAATTGATAAATAAATGCACAGATAAATCTCACCTTTATCCCAGTATGCAGGGTCTTCCTCCCGGTCACTAGAGGGCGCCGTGTCCACGCGACAACACTCGGGGATCAGCGAGAGGAACTTGTGGGCAGATTTGCCGTAGATGTCTGTCTCCTTCACAGCTCGTCTCTGGCTCAGCATGACGTGTGTACAGGGGATCAGATACCTGCACAGGGCAGAGACACGGGGCTCATTTACTCATATCCTAAAATCCTTCCCACCTTTCCTTCCTTCTTTCCTTTCCTTGATCTTAGTTCCACCCGTTCCACCCGTTCTTCCAAGGGAGGGAAATATAAAATGAAGTGGAGATGAGGGAAATCACCGTGAATCGGTGAACTGAGACGCACAAGCTCCTTCAAACATCAGTAAAAAGCGACGTCAGTTACGGCAGGTCGATCACTCAAGCATCAACTTCTGAAAACAAATTCCTCTCCATCAAAGGATGCTCTCACCTAAATCCAACAAGGCACAATTATGAGACTGGAATTAATTCAATAGTTGGGTATTGTGATCACTTCTCAGGTCAGGCAAAAGGGAAAGGAAGGATGGATGTGAATTATTATTTTTTTCTTTTATTCATTTAATTAAGAAGTAGGGACAGTACATATTGATGAATGTAAATATGTCAGATTATAGCCAAAGGCTAATTTACATCTGTTGTCCCTAAGCAGTTTGATGTTTTGAAAAACAATACAATAATACAATAATGCATGACAAAAATACACAAACGAATAATACACAACAATTTTACAAAACAATAACAAAAACAAAATACAATAATACATAACAAAAATACACAAACCAATAACACACAATTTTAACAATAAAACACAGATGAGATTCAGGCTTGTAGCTCAGAAAAAATCTCAATGCGGCCATCAGATATCAGGAAGAGGTAAGTACTGAAACATTACACTGCACTCATTTGTCTCAAAGTGCAGAAATGAATTGCACTAAGCCCATAATTCTAAAATGCTATAGCATAATACAAATAGCCATGTTATGATACTGTAATATATTGCACTAGACCCAATAAAAGGAGAAATAAATATGAAGAAAAAAGAACAAGATAAAATGCTAATAATATTACCTTTTGATCAATATATTACACGTTGCCCTATTACGCATTAATGCCTGCATTTTGGTCAGTATATTACGCGTTGCCCTGTTACGCATTAGTGCCTGAATTTTGGTCAGTGTACTGCACATTGCCCTATTGCACATCAATGTCCACATTTTAGTCAGAATATTGCACATTGCCCTATTGCAATTAATACCTGTATTTAGATCAATACATTGCACGTTGCCCTATTGCACCTAACAAATAATACCTCACTATTCATCATTGTCACAAATCTGATTTGATCTAAGGCACACCTTTAGATTACCTTTAAAAGCTACAAAACTGGAACGCTCCCTTACGGAGAATGGTAAACTGTTCCACAATACGATACCCTTGGAAGGGAAAACATTTTAACTAAAAGAGGTTCTTCTAACAGGTACCTCATAATCACCCCTGGCTACGGCCCTAGTGGTCCGAGTTGTTGAATTACTGGTTATTCTGTACTTTACATAGTCATTTAGCGGAGGCGAAGCTAGCGCACTTAAGATTTTATACATCTGGCAGGCAGTTTAATATTTTTTTTAAATTCTCAAAGCTTAGCAAGTTGTATCTTGAGAGAATGTAACAATGGCGATATGAGAAGGGCTTTTTATCTAGTACTTTCAACGCCTTTTTATAGAGTGACTCCACTGGTTTCAGAGTTGTTACTCCTGCCAAAGACCAGCTGGTTAGACAATAACTTAAATGTGATAAAATCATGGAATGAAAAAATAACATGGCTGCTTCATCAGTAAGAGACCTCCTTATTTGTTTGAAATTGTTTAAATTGTATTTAACCGTCTTCGATACCATTTTGACATGACTCTTAAAAGAGAGTTCAGAGTCCAACATCACACCCAGATATTTGAACTCCTTCACTAATTTTAGTTCTTGATCTCCCAAATAAACAATAGATTGGGAAATGTTTGCAGGTTGTTTAGAAAAAAAACATAAACACAGTCTTTTGTGTATTTAACAAAAGACAGGACCTAATGAGCCAATTTTGACTGTGAGTCAAAGCAGATGAAAGTATTTGAGCAGTCTCTTGGGGATTTTTAGCCTTTGTAAAGATCACAGCATCACCAACTGGTCATTAACCTTTAATTCCAATTCTTTGATGCCTTGTTTGCTTTGACTCGCAGTTAATTTGTTAATGTTCTGCCATATTTTTTTCCCCCATTTCCTTTTGCACTTTCAATGATTGTAACAAAAAACTTTGCTTTTGC
The DNA here is from genome assembly GCA_029692085.1 of Gymnothorax javanicus. Classification (NCBI taxonomy): domain Eukaryota; kingdom Metazoa; phylum Chordata; class Actinopteri; order Anguilliformes; family Muraenidae; genus Gymnothorax; species Gymnothorax javanicus. Next base: position 17,178,976 of record CM056210.1, on the reverse strand, counting down.
CCTTCGCATTTCTAAGGTGACTTTATTTCTTGCAGATGTGTAATTTTGTCTAACTATAGCTAAACCAGACTTCATACATTTTTTAAGCAATTGGTCCCTCATTTTCATTAATTTCAGGCAATCTGAGTTGAGCCATGGGAGAAAGTTGGATTTTCTTCGCCCATGCCTCTCTGTCTTGGAGAAAGACAGAAAGACCTCTTGGACTTTCTTAATAAATGAATCTGTGCCAGTATCTACGTCATCACATGACACCAAGATATCCCAATTCATTTCCTTTAAGGCACTTTCTAATTTTTTTTGTTGATTTTTTGGAATTCTCAGTATTTTTGACTGACTGCCAGTGGAGTTAGAAAAACAGTTTTCAAAACGTTGTTTAGTTAGTTTTCTTGAAAAAAAAAAAATTGCATTGTGGTTAGAAAGACCCGTCAACAGATTAGATTTCTGTCATTCTTTCAGGTTTATTTGTAAACAGCAAGTCAATTCTAGATTCCAAATGATTTGTGACTCTAGTGGTCTGCTCTACTAACTGGGTAAAATTAAAATGGTCAGCAATCACTTTGAGATTTTTTCTGTCCATCTTATCATCCCAGTTTATGTTGAAATCCCCCATCAAAAGTATTTCTTTTTTATGATTACACCTATCAAGAAGCGCTTTAAGGCGATCGTAAAAATCATTTTTAGCTGAAGGTTTACGATAGAGACAAACAACAGTTAAAGACATTTCTACAGAGAGGGAGATATTTACACCAACACATTCTAATTTGATATCGTTAGGCCATACAATCTGATTACATCTAAATTTATTTCTAATATATAATAAAACTCCACCTCCTTTACCCTGATCCCTATCATTCCAAAAAGTATTGTAATCGGGCAATGAAATAGCTGATTCAGGAGAGGAGCTAGTTAACCATGTTTCGCATAAGCCTAAAAAAAAAAATCAATGTTCGAATTACATACCAGATGTTTCAGCTATTCTCGTTTAGGTACCATACTGCAGACATTCAAATGCCCTCCAAATAATCCCCGTTTCTTAAATACGGGGTCCCAGACAGCCTTTGCATGACTTAATGTACCAAACATTTTTAAGGACCGATGTTTTTTCATTACAAAATTTCTATGTTTAGTTGTAATGTTACTGGTGTCCGAGGAAAGTGGGACACGCTGTTATAATTACGGACATGCTGTAGTGATCTGGGATCCGCAAATCTAGGCCCTGAATTCAAATTCAAATTTCTCCAGGTAATTGTCCAATAAAGTGAACTAACAGAGCTTCTGATTGGCCTTACACCTGACTCCTAGGTCGGGAAGGTGACCCAACAATTCTCAGACCTCCAGCACCATGCTTTGTTGATCCCTGTGTTAAGGTCAACCACGGCCAATACATTTTCACAACACATCATCGCAGATTTTAACGAGGCAAGGCGCACTGATCTAATATTACAACAAACATAAAATACTCAGATGCCCGGCCATTATTTTGGTGTTCTCCCCTGGGCACGAAACGTGATGGAGGAACGGACTGACAGCAGGACGGACGGATGCATGAAAAAGCACATCTGCGCTAAAAGATGTATCTGTTTATTAGATTTTGTGGGAAAATGTTTAACGATTTAGAAATTCTGGCCCGGAAAACACAAAGACCGACATGCGGAAGGACAACACTTCATGGCAGAGGATAAAAAAAAAAAAAATGCCTTCATCTCCTTACTGGTTCTTGAAAAGATCAGTCAGTTACAGCGTTACCGTCCCGACAGATGAGGTGACTCACCGGAGAACGAGCTGCAGCATGAGATCTTCACAGTTGAGGGACAGCAAAGTGCGGAAGAGCCCCAGGGACACCATACACAGCTGTGGGACAGGAGGTCAGCACATTAGCACATCTGTCCGGGCCGAACAATCCGACATCACTAACACACTACTGACTGCAGGGGAGGCGAGTTCTCAGAGCACTGTTCTAACATCTGAAGGAAGGCCTTCTCAGAAAAGTGGGCATGAGAACAGCAGCAGAAGGGCGACCAGCGCATATTATAATGCCTGCGATTTGGGAAAGAGCACGAATCCACACAGTTATGTTGAGGTGTCGGTGTTACAGCTGCATTTCCAATGCAAGTCAATGTAAAAAAAGATAATACAAATTTTTCATAGAAATTGCTCAAAAATAAAACCAAAAAGTTTATCAGAGCTAAAAAGTATAAACAGTCTAGGAAGTCAAAGGTAAACAGGTAGACCAAACAGTTCTAGCACAGCTATGGTTTAAGTGTTAGCATCAGTAAGAATAACACAATAACACTGCTCTCCTCTCACTGTCAGACTCACTGTCTCTTCTATATTTCTCCATCTCCTGTGGACAGAACATCTCTCCTTGTTTTCTCTGTTGCCATAGTGATCCAGTACAATGTTACCTTAACTACCTCCCGTACAGTAGCACACATCCGCTCAGCTCCCGTTCTAACGAGTGTTACATAATCTCTCTAACCAGCCCCCCTGCTCACCCTGGAGTTGCTGCTGATGCGAGTGAGCAGCGTGTTGAGGATGGTGTCGTTGTCATGGCGATGCAGGAGAACAAAGCGCAGGAAGGTCTTGAGGAGGTCCGTTTCCGTGACGCTGCGGATAAACAGGTCCAGGTACGCTGTGCTGGCGATCATCTCCTCCACTGAGGACTGGGGAGGGAGGGAGAGAGAGAGAGAGAGAGAGAGAGAGAGGGGAGAGAGAGAGAGAGAGATTTGATTTTTAAAGTCCTATTTATTGAACCAATTGGTTTAGCAGTAAATAACAGGATGCTTCATAAATAAAACATCAAGTTTGGCGAAGAGAAATTTTTCTTAAACCAGCTAAAACAGGCTGAAAAACAAGAAAGAAAAAAACAACAGAACATAAGCAGATGCAAGACTGAAATAAAAACTGCTAAAACAGACAATTAAAAAAATTATAAAATAAAAAGAGAGGGAGGGAGGGAGAGAGAGAGAGAGAGAGAGGGAGGGAGGGAGGGAGAGAGAAGGAGGAAGAGAGGGAAAGAGAGGAGATGAGAGAGATTAGAAAAGGATAGAGGGCGAGACAGGGAGAGAGGGAGAGAGAGAGAGGGAGGACGAGAGAGAAAGAGAGGAGATGAGGGATTAGAAAAGGATAGAGGGCAAGAGAGGGAGAGGGAGGGAGAGAGAGAGAAGGTCTCACACACAGGTAAACGGCAGGTACCTTGTGCAGGGCGGGGCCCATGACAGGCACCAGGAAGCCGTTGTGGACGTAATGGAGCAGCTGTCGGCGCACCAGCGGGTGAGACACCTGCACCACGGCGTTACAGAACTCCAGGGAGTTCATGAAGAGCACCAGCGAAGACTCGCCCGCCCAGTCCTCGCGCCGCAGCGCGTGCCAATCGTCCCCGCGCACCTCCATCTTCCGCGGCAGCGACGAGTACAGAGCGCTCAGGCCTGTCGCCAGCACCTGGGGGCAAAGGTCACCTGAGGTCAGAGGACAATTCAGCCTTCCCAGCATGCACTTCTACAACAGTGCCACACTGAGGAGAGGTCGCCCAATTTCCAACTCAACAGAACTAAAGTCATCATGAACAACTGCTATTGGTTAAGAATCCCACGCCACATGATCATGATAAATGTAATCATATTAAGCTTATACAATAAGGATTCTAAACGCCACTGACAGGGAGCCGACAGAGCTGACCCAACCGTCGACGGGCGAACACAAACACATCGAGCACTCTGGGGTCCGCGTGTGAGGGTTCAACCACACCCAGGCAGGCCGCGCAACGAGAGCAAAAATGTTATGGCGGGACGGGCAAGGAGGTAGGCTCAGAGACGAGAAACTAACTGTGAAACGCGCTCACAGGAGAGGAAAACGAAGGCGTTTGATTGATCCCTGAGGTTCATCCAAAGATCTGCGCGCCTTCATTCAATATTGCAGTGAGAAATTATAACTACCTTCCCTCCCTAATTCATAAGCTCGAGACAGGCTATGCCGTAATTATCTGGTCAGATTTCACGTCTGACCATGGACTACATTTGTAGACGCCACAAGCAGCCAGTTTTCAGAAATCGCTGACACTCACAAGGGAGAGAGACGACCGCGACACTTGGCATCAGCAGCACTAGCAGCAGCACAAGTACTGATGACATGAGGAACAGCGGTGTGTCCAGGCAGAGCTCAGAGATGATTTCCTTCTGGAGAGTAGAGCTCAGAGCTCAGTTTAGCTCCACTGAATCAGCAGAATAACACACCTCAGCCGCACACAGCTCCCGTACACAGCAATCATGTCACACACCCTTACACAGCACCCTTGTGACCAGGCCTTACACAGCACCCTTGTACCGCACCCATACACAAGCACCTTTTGCCGCGCCCTTACACTGCCCCCTTAGACACTGCACTTGTTATGCCCCCTGACGCTGCGCACTTGTAATGCACCCTTACACAGCGCCCTTGTACTGCGCCCTTATGAAAAGCCACAGGCCAAGAAGTGGACACGCACTTCTGAACCAACACCACCTGACCTCACAGCTAACAGAGCTGAAGACACAGCAGGTTATGTCAGAAAACACAGGACACCTGAGGCGCAGCGGCTCGCGATCACACACCCCTCCGGCTGAAGACCCGCGCTCATGAGAAACACACTCCAGTGATTAACATGCTGGATCGGGGCTCAGATGGGCGTTGGTTCAGTCCCAGCGCAGCCGCAATGCCCGATACATCACTGCCAGGCCCTTAACCTCTCGCTGTCTAACAGACAGGTTTTGGTCCCCTCCGAGCCCACACAAATGTCCTCACGCCACTTTGAATACAAGATCAGTCTCACAACAGTCAGTGGTGCTTGTGCCAGAGGAACTCTTTATTCTCCAAGCTTGACAGCAGCTCCATATTGAGCAGTTAGCGGTAATCGCGGCCCCGGCCCCCGGCCCCACTCACCGGACAGAAGTAGGAGTTCTCGGCGATGTAGCGAGCCATGTCCTGGTTGTCGGCGGAGGTCGCCATGACGAGGAGCAGGGCGTCGCGGGCCTGCTGGCCGATGGCCCCGTCGCGGTGGATGAAGGGGACCAGCAGGGAGAAGATGAGCAGGTTTGCGGGCCCCTGGCTGTTGGGCCCCTGGTTTGCGGGGCCCTGGTTGGCGGACTGGAGCAGCAGCTGCAGTACGGCGGGCTGGCGGCCCACACAGGCGCACACCTGGTTCAGCAGCAGCACCAGGCTACTCTCCAGGGCGGGGGGGCAGCCCAGCTGCGGGTCGGCGCAGGTGGCCAGCAGCCGGAGGAGGGGCTGCAGGAGGGGCTTGTGCTGGAGCAGGGGCTGCTGGGAGCGGCCCATCAGCATCTCAAACAGCTTCAGCAGCGCCCCCTGGCTGTCGGGGTCCAGGCCGCGCCGCAGGTGCCACTGCAGCAGGCGCTCCAGGACGTTCTCCGTCACCACCAGCTCCAGGATGGGGCCCATGCTGTCCCCGGGGCCCGTCCGCTCCTCCGCCAGCAGCAACATCATCTGATCGGTGTGGTTCCGCACCGCCGTGAGGTCATCGCCCCCACCTGTCCCGGGCGAGCCACTCTCCAGCACCCAGGAGACCTGAGAGAGAGAGAGAGAGAGAGAGAGAGAGAGAGAGAGAGAGAGAGAGGAGGGAGGGAGGGAGGGAGAGAGAGAGAGGGGGAGAGAGAGAGAGAGAGAGAGAGGGAGGGAGGGAGGGAGGGAGGGAGAGAGATTCAGGGTAAATTATTTCTACACTGTATAACTCCATTTATATTAACTCTAAGCGGTGAACAACAATACGTGGAATTAGCCAGTGTTTATGCATTATACTCATTTCCTTCCAACATGTGATTACAGTACGTTCACTTAGCCATAAACCATTTATTACTTCACTGTTTACATTGAAAAATTGTTGCCATTTATACTGAATTGTTTGCATGGGACTTTGTATTTGAGCAACATGTTAGATCCAAACGTCATGCTAATAAAGCCGACTGTATTGAACTGAAGTGAAATGAATTGAATTGAGAGAGATGGAGAGAAGAGGAGGAGGGATAGAGAGAAGGAGAGGGAGGGAAAGAGAAAGGGAGGGAGAGAGAGAGAGAGAGAGAAAGAGAGTGTGGGGGAGAGAGAGGAGGGGCGAGTGAGACCGATAGTGCAGAGATTCTGTTCAGCACTAAAGATTATTTCACAAACCTCTTAAATTTGGCCGAGGGAAACACATGTAAGATGTAATAAACTGGAGGAACACAGATAGTACCAGCACACAGGGTTCTTCACTCAGGGTTCTGGAGTGTGACACCAGCCCTGCCCTCTTTCACACACACACACACACCGATGAACTGGCCAAACTACAACCACAACCTCCAGCCCAGAGTCACCGTATACAGCACAAACTGCAGCTCAGCACAGGTGACCCGGTTCTGCTGTCTGTGGAACAAGAGCTCCAGCAGAACCAGGCCCTGCCTGATCAGTACCGTCAGATCCGGGCCCGTGCCGGAAATCGGAATAACTAACCCCAGGTCTCAGGACAATAAGTTCAGGCTTAATTTAAGATCGAAGGAAACAGAACTCATCTGCAGGCAGGATCTCATGAGCTGATGAGAGAGACACAATCTGACAAACCAACTACAGTCCTCATGCTTCAGAAATGTGCCCATTTATGCAGATCACATAAAAATAATCTCAACTGAAATTAATTAATTGGGAGTCAGAAGGTGTTAGAGGCAGCGAGAGAGAGAGAGAGAGAGAGAGAGAGAGAGAGAGAGAGAAGAGAGTGATGGTGAGAAAAGAGAGCAGAAGAGAGGTGAACATAGCATGAGTTGTCCCGGTGTAACCCGGTGTTCTCACAGACGCACCTGCCTCCAGTGGTTCTCAAACACCATCAGGCAGGTCTCCGGGTCGGCTGTGACCGGGCTGGAGGGGGCCCCGTTCCGCCCGCTCCGGCTCCCGGGGCCCCGAGGGGCCAAACGACTCAGCCAACTCATCCTGACCACCCCAGGGGCCAGAGGGGAGATTGGAGGGTAGGACAGGAGAGAGAGAGGAGGAGAAGAGGGGGAGAGGTGGGAAGGGAGGGACAGGGGGGAGAGAGGAGGGGAAGCGAGGAGAGAGGAAAGGGAGGAAGGGGGTTTGGGGCCAAGAGGGAGCAAGGACAGGAAGGGAAGGAGGGAAGGAGGGAAAGAGGGGAGAAGGGGAGGAGGGGAGGGGGGTTTGGGATTGTGGAGGAGACCAAAAGAGAAGAGGGAGGAGGCCAAGTACAGGGGTGAAACAGTGGTGTCTGATTCGTTGTTCCTTCTGTTCGTCGCCGCACCGACACTGCCTATTGGCTCAGTTGGGCGTCCAGGTCCCACCTTTCTGTGCTTCGGCTCTCCAATAGCAGGCCGTCATCCAGTCTGCAGCCAACACCACTCCATAGCCGGCCCCGCCCACCTGCACAGACCAGGGTAAATCAATCTAAAACTCATTTGTATTACTTTTTCACTAATTATGATAAAACAGAGTCAGGGAGACAAGACCACTTAACCAATTTCAAGATTTGCTAATGACATAATAATAATAATAATAATAATAACAACGAGATAACTCGTTCGCCACAGGGACCAAGTCGTGTATCTCCCCGATCCCCGAATTTCAGGCAAAATGGCCGCTGGCAGCCATATTGGATGTCCAAAATTGCCGAAAATCGGTCTTGAGCATTGTCAAATACTTATCTTCGCCTGTGCAAAATTAGAAAAAGTTCCTGTAATAGTTGTGGCTTCCAGAGCCCAGAACAGAAAATCTCTGCAGTGGCGGCGGCCCCGGAACTAAACCATAGTATCTCCCGACTATCGTCGTCAGAGAGGTACAATAATAGTAATAATAATAATAATAATAATCACTCCATTGCCAACAAGCACAGCAAAACAGGCTATTTCATTTGACCATTTTAGTTCCCAAAGCATCCTAGAGAAACTCTGTCCTTAATCCAATTCACTCCATTAAGTGAAAATCACACACTGAGTTCAGTGTACCATCGAGCAGCACGCACAGGGCCCAAACCCTGGCACCAATCACACCAACAGAGCTGCGGCTGGAGCCAGCGAGACTGGAAGAGCACACTTCAGAGCAGCGTGACACCTACACCACCGCTGTGAATTAGTGACAGCAAGGTTTTGTTTTGATACCAGACGAGTTACTTCCTGATTCTTAGAAATCCGATCCGCAGCTTCACAGAGCAAAACACAGCACCCGCCCCCTGAACCACTTCAGTTTCTGTATAAGAACTGAAACAATCACAACACAACACATGCAGTAATGATAATTACCACAAACACGGGACGTACTGCCTTCCCTTTTAGATTTACTCCCTTTAATTATACCTCATGGGTCTTATAACCAAGCAAACTTCAGAGCTCTGTAAAATACTACCCATGAGCGCAGTAATCTACTGTGGGCTGATCTGACAGCCAATCAGCAGGGTTTAAATTACAGATATTAAGCGGTTACACTTATACAGTTATTAATGCAGTTAGTAAACTTTCCAGCTTAAATGTGATTGGTGGGCAAACATCACATGATCCTTTGTGCGCATGATACACACAGAGGTACACACACACACACACACACACACACACAGAGGGACACCAAAGGGAACTTTGGTTTAGCACAGATACCAGAAACTGCCGCTCTGAGGAAAATCGTAACGGCGAAAGCCAGCCAACAGACAGAACCCAGAGCGAGGCTGCCCTCTCACCAGTGAGGATGTAAAGAGGAAAACGGACAGATAGAAACACAGGCGGTGTGACCAAAGCTCAAATAATTTGGTATAAGGAATGTAAGATCATGACGCTGCTGTATGGAAACGCAAGCACAAGCAAAAATCATGAAATGATGAAAAGTCATTCGCAAGAAAAAAAAATCCCCTTGATTTTGCAATTACAGGGGAATTTTGACATTTTTTTCCTCTTAAATTTCCTATCTGAGGTCTAACTCATCCTCCTGCTCAAGCCCATGTGACAGGTGAGACTCCTCCCACACTTGTTTCCAGGCAACAGGCCCCACACACTCCGTGCCACCAGCCACTCATGTCTCTAGAGCGGAGATCAGCCCCCAAAAATCCGCATATGAAGCATCTCACACTTACCCATCGAGTGCAACATGCAGATCCTGAGCATTTGACCCAGGAAACGTGAGCTCGCACAGAGACTGTCACACAAACGGTTTTTAACAGGACTGAGCCAGTGAACAAAGGCCACTAATGTTCTGTGGATTAACAGACTCACGGCGACCGCTTAAGACACGGTGAAACACGGCAATAATCTTCCACTGAGCATCCCGGAGTGGCACTGAAAATCGGCCGAAGGTGGATCGAGCGAGAGTACGGCGTACGGCTTACAGGGCCGGAGATTTAGGTTCCCAAAGAGCAAATATATCTGCACAACTCACTAAAGAGCTCCTGAGTCATGAGGCTGAGGGCAAAAAAATGCTCAAGAGAGAAAGAATGATCAATAATACATTTTAAATGATTATTCTGTGAACTATCCCTCAGGCTGGGAGTTTGTCCTAATGACAACACATTGGCTTTTTCCAATATCTTTATTATTTCACTCTCTAAACTAGATAACTCGGTCGCCACAGGGACCGAGTCGTGTATCTCCCCGATCCCCAAATTTCTGACAAAATGGCCACCGGCAGCCATATTGGATGTCCAAAATTGCCGAAAATCGGTCTTGAGCATTGTGAAATGAATATCTTCGCCTGTGCAAAATTCGAAAAAATTCCTGTAATAATTGTCGCTTCCAGAGCCCGGGACAGAAAATCACTGCGGGTGCGGTGGCGGCCCCAGAACTAAACCATAGTATCTCCCGACTATCGTCGTCAGGGAGATACAATAAACAAGCTCTAAACACTCAGCAGTCTTCCACACCAGCGTTAGTCCCTTTCGTGTAAACACACACACTTTAAACCATGAAACATCATTACACTGACGCAGACTGGGAACTGTTCCCCAGCTGTGTGAGGAGTGTGCTGGGCTGCGTTGCTCATGCAGTTCGATCATCTCTCCTCTCTAACATCAGGATCAGCGCATTAGAGAGCAGTCAAACATTCTCGCACACCGAACACATTACACCTGCTTTAGATGATGGAGCAGAGCCTCGATACGCCTCAATCTAACACAGACCTGATGAGCACACTCAACCCACTGCCGTACTGTAAGGCCAGGCGGGGAGAGAGAGAGAGAGAGAGAGAGAGAGAGAAGGGGGGACTTGGATAGGGAGAAGGGGAAGGGGAGAGAGCGGGATAGAGAGGGAAGGAGAGAGAAAGTAAGACGAGAGGCCTGTCGGCCTAGAGAGCTCCGCTGAGGATGAGTGAAATGTCCATGTCATAACTCTTGAAAACTATTGCAATATGAACACATATGACACATTTGGTAACCAGAATATACTGTGAACTAGTTTGGTGTCTCAATTTATGAAGTATAACAATAGAGCCAAATTGCAATCATTTATTTCAATCATCTTACCACCAAGCAATACTAACAACCAACAAATACCCTTCCCCCTAGTACATCAAAAATATAGTAGTCACAATCCTTCTAACACTGTCACGAGACAATATGATGCGGAACAATATGATGCAGAACAATTAATCCAGAACGATGATCCGGAACAACATGATCCAGAACAATGATCTGGAACAACGTGATCCAGAACAATGATGAGGAACAACATGATCCAGAACAACATAATCATTTCAGTCATCCTCAGCGGAGCTCTCTAAGCTGACAGACCTCTTGTTGAGATATTAATGAAAGACTGAAAAAATGAGCACAAACACTGATTTTCTAAGTCCAAAATGCTGAATTTCTCAAAAACCGGGACATAGAATTTTCTCATTTTTGCAGGGGATCATCAGAACATCATAAGAAAGGCTCACAACAAATTAGACAAAAAGTTATCAGACAGTTTTTGAGATATTAATGAAAGACTGAAAAAATTAGCACAAACACTGATTTTCTACAGCGCTCCAGTCTGCGACCAAGATTTACGTTTTGTGACTTACATTCTCACATCGGTCGTTTTTGCACTGTGCGCCTATTCTGGGCGGCGATTCACTCCTTAATTATCAGCCGCCGGCCGCGAATTTTTTTCTGCAGGTCGGTTGGTACTATTACGTACGTCAGCCAATCACAGCTCGGCTGTACTCAGGCATCGATGAGAATGGCAAAGGATTCGACCTTGTCACTGTCAACTGAGTTGTGCGCGCGGCAAATTTGTAAAACCTTGTGTGACAATAACGATGTAAATGCTCCACAATACGCGAAATTACCAGTACACTAGCTGGTCTGCTGCAGAAGTCCAACAGTCTACGTATTAGGCCTTGGTTTCGGTGACTAATACTGCAGATCGGAGTGCAAATTTCATGATATCAGAGAGTGTTTTCATTACCGGTTTTTATTTCGCTATTTAGATTTTGCGCATCTCTAAGGGTAATGGAAACGCACCTGGAGAGTGAGAACGATGTCCGACGTTATTAGGCCAAAAACACAGTCTGCTTCGTGACCGTGGACTGTTCGTGACACAGTTTTGAGTCTTGTTGATACCAGCTATGGGTGCTTGCGTCCAGTGGCGAATGGTTTTATTCAGCGTTTCAATATCAATCGCTAACCTTCTATCCTGATGGATTAGGTTGGATGTGCACTTCCACTCTGATCTGAAGTTACGCATGTGCATGATTATTCATGCAGTATGTATGAAATCGGTGACTGGTTGGTCCGAGTGCAAGATTATTTATTTTCATTAGTGTACGATAAAGATGAGAAAAGCTGCGGTTCTTATAGATTTATAGTCCGTTTTCTTTGGGGTTCCGATACTTGGCCAGCTGTCAGAGGAATACTATTTTGTTGATTGCAGCAAATGTTCGAAACTGATTCAAAAATTAACTGGTGACGCCTGCCCAATGTAGCTACTCCAGCGACGACCATAGGCTTATCAGCGCAATGCCTCAAATATGAGTCTGTGTCACGAACAGTGTACGGGCACGAAGCAGACTGTTTTTTGGGGCTAATAACGTTGGACATCGTCCTCACTCTCTGTGTGCGTTTCCGTTACCCTTCAAAATGTGCAAAATCTAAATAGCGAAATAAAAAAAAACTGGTTAATAATAATATTTATTATTATAATAAGCCGTCCTACTACATTGTTACCGGTGAAAGAATTTCTTGAAACTTTGTGCAGACGAACTTCGCATGCTGCACCTACTTTTTACCAAATATTTAGGGTGGATCACTTTGGGAACTATATTTATTTTAATGTTAAACTTTCAATTTGTGATGAAAGAATGTAGCCAAATTATGCTTTTTACGGCTTCAATTCCTCCTGTGTCTCATATTTTCAAAGCAATTAAGCCATGTTTAGTGTCAAATTGTTCCTTGGTATGGCAGCAACAATAACAGTTATACATTTTAGAACTAGCACTGTGATAATTGGGAGTTATTCATTGATTTATCCCCATATGTTGGTTTTAGGGGGGTGCTCATCTAAATTAGGCTAAAATTTTTCTATGAATGATTCAGTTTATTTACAGGGGAGGGTTTGATGAAAAGTTGTCCCTTGGGGAAATGGAGACTTGTACATAAATTTAGACTTGTATGATAACTCTCCAAAATGATTACTGCATTTATAACATTTTTCAAAGATTCTTGTGAACATCAGTATCTACTTTTCAGTTCACAAAGTGCTTTCTGATACTGTTTCTTTAATAAATGCAGCAGCAACTGATAGTCGGTTCAGGTATCTTTATTTGGGCTTGTAAATATTCAGAAAAGTATCATGGTACTTTGCGTGACCACAGTTTCGGCCTGCGCGCCCAACTTTTTCAGGTTGGGAGAGCATGCGTTCCTAGGTCCAAAAGTCAGTCTAGAGGGTTGTTCTAAGTCCAAAATGCTGAATTTCTCAAAAACCGGGATGTAGTATTTTCTAATTTTTGCAGGAGATCATCAGAACATCATAAGAAAGGCTCATGACAAATTAGACAAAAAGTTATCAGACAGTTTTTGAGATATTAATGAAAGACAGAAAAAATGAGCACAAACACCGATTTTCTAAAATGCTGAATTTCTTAAAAGCCGGGACGTAGAATTTTCTAATTTTCATAGAGAATATTCAGAATATCATAAGGAAGGCTCACACCAAATTAGAAAGAAATTTATCAGACAGTTTTTGAGATATTCAAATTTGAAGTGAAAAGTTGACGCCGGATGGACAGGTAGACAGACAGACGGACGCCGAATGACTCGGCGCTAAAAAAGCTCCGCTGACTGCTATCGTCGCAGCAGAGCTAAAAAAAGTAGAACACAGAAGACTCGAAAAGACAAGGAGCTATTAATAAAAGTAGAAAGCGCGCACTAAATTGAAAGCATGAAAGCAAGAGGAGCAGCAGAAAGGGAAGAGAAAAGGGGAAGAGAGAGAAGAGAGGCCTCAGAGAATCATCACACAGACTCCGCACTCACTCACAAATCAAAGCTTCTCCAAGAACGATTGTTCAACTTGCGAATATAAATAACTGCACAGGGATGAAATCAGTGGCTGAAGAAATAATGATTCACCTGACAGCTTTTCCCAAGTTCAACTGTAAGTGAAAGAACTGCATTTCACAACATCACAGCTTCATCATAATGGTCATCCGCTTTTCCCTGTGACTGACACGTCATTTCAAAACCGATACACACCCAGGAGGAGGGAGAGACAGAAGCAGTGTGGCAGGGCCTGTTCTCATTACTAAAGCTGATTCAAAATAATATGCATTTCAATTGCATTTTAAATATATTCTCAAACGTGATTTGTGAAATGGTTTAAAAACACCTGAAGCAGCCTGTAAAATAACTGGGCCCTGTACACTGGTCCAGCCCAGGTACTTTAGCAGATAATCTTCACACCGACTCCCTCCTACACACACCATTACTGAACAGGCTACGTGGCGTACCATGTTTGCACAGCGGCGGGAATGTAAGGCAAATTTAAGCGTGATTTTTACTCGGCGAGCTCCTACACAAACAGGGACAGCAATAACGCGCTCCGCCTTTCGGTCCAGCAGACGGACATGAATCACTGGAAACTGAGCGAGCGGCGCTCCCACCCATGGGCGAGACGGACACGCGCTTACGCCCGCGCGGAAATATGCAGAAACTCACTCTGAAACAACACTGCAGTCTCGGCGGCACGGGAAACACAATTGGGGATGGAAACGAACGGAGTCTGTTGGGTCAAAGGGCGACGTTGAGGCCCACAAGCCAGGAGGGAACCACGAAAAGCGATTCGATAAACAAAACCAAGAGAGAGCGCCATTCCCGGCGTGACAGCCCACACACTCGGGTCACATGATCCACCCCTCCTCAGACTGCCTTGTCCTGTCCTCAGGAATGGAAGAGCCAATCAAATCAAGCCCTATGCCCCCCAACTACCCCGAAAACCACTGAGGCCACACAATTTGTGTCCCCATGGCGACAACGTTGACACAGGCAGCAGAATGACGACAACTGACTTTAGACTGAACTAGACAATAGATTAAGCCGATTTTGCATGGGCTACTTGCCTATCGATTCGATTAATATTCAACTCAACATGCTGCCGAGTGCCGCTGGATGGACAAAATAAAATGTAGTATTCATGAGTCACACAGAGATAAGCTCCACCGTCCCAGCGAGGGGAATAAACATCCATCATGGCTTTCAATAACATGCCCCAAGTCTCAATTCAAGAACGGAGGTACTAGCCAAGACCTTGTTAAAGTTAAAGTATATTTTATATTATGTTTTTAAACAATAAATTGATGGGTCTTCTGAATCAGAAGAACTTCACTGAAACAAAAAAGTTGTCAAAAGCTGTGGCCACCATTACTGGCTGACACTTTCCCCCCTCAGAACGAGACTCTTATGTGGACATGAATAATTTGTGTGCAAATGCAAGGGCGCAACACTGAGTCGTGCAGATCAGAACCCTTAGGCCGTGAACCACTGCAGAAAAGTATCCTGGGGGACACACTGTCTTAGCTGATGTACAGGCCTATTACTGAGTGTATGTAATCTGTAGAGTTACAGACATGCCTCATCTTAAACACAATGCACAGCACTCTTACATCCCAGAGTGCCTACAGAAACTGCTGCAGCACACAAAATGGCTGACTGACCAATCACCACAGCGGCCTAAGAGCCCGGGCAATCCTCCGTCTCTCTCCAGGACAACAGAATAAGAAGGAAACTGTCCAGAGGAACCACACCCAGACAGAGAGAGGGCAAACCAGGCCTGTCTGTAGGAAGGAGGAGCAATGTGAAACCAGCCAATCCCACAGCAGAAATCCACATCATATGTGCATGATTGACAGGCGCAGACTACAGCCCAAGTGGCATTCGTAAGTGCTTCCGCCCGTGAGTTGCGTGTGCCTACACGCTGAACTGTGGAGCTCACGCCTCAACTAGCATGCGCAAGTCAGCATCAGCACAAGGCTGGAAACTGCGTTTCTCCCTTCATACGCAGCGCAGGTCAGCAGTCCTCAGAATTAATGCAAACTCACTGGACTGGGTCTGTCACGGGTGTCAGAATCTGAGACCATTGTTTAAATGCATCCAGATTGAGGAGGAAAGTTGACCAATGTGTGACTGATGACTGAATGATTAGAGTTTGGAAGTAGACACAAGCGGCATTCAATCCAGGACAGATTTCTGCGCCGAATCTGGCAAATTCCGTATGAAAACTGAAGCACATGAGCATGACTCTACTCCACAGCCGCCCAGTCAGAGCCGATTCCCGAAAACACACCCAGAGAAAGCAGGGGAGAGGTCAGGGACGGCATCCAGACCAATATACACTCCTCCTGTCCCGCTTACTGAACTGCTTCAGTTCTGCGATAGAGAACTGGTTCAGGAATACAGGAGTCTGGTTCTTAGGTCCGTTTTTACGTTTGTTTTATGTGTGCATTTGAGCATAGTCACCTTTCGAGCCTCAGTCTACCAACTGTTATTATAGAGTCTTTGTTACAACACAGCAATGCAGGCTTATTTTCATGCAGTTAAACGCACACTCAGTGCTACATGCTGGCCTTGTGACCTCAGGTCAATGGATGCTGAGTTGGTTTTTTAGCCCTGGTCTAATGCCCTGTATTCATTGTTAAGCTGATTGGGCTCAAGGGAGGGGTGAAAGGCAAGGAAATAAGCATCAGTGTATAATGAGCCCCAAATGTTCTCCGCGTCCGTCCCTCTGTGAGGCGCATAAACACATTCAACCCCCCGACACCCGGGCCACCACCTTCACTCCAATCCTCTGTCCCGGACTCATCTCTTGCTCTGTGGTAAACATTCCCCCTCTAAGAGAAACACGATATCCGAGACAGCTCATCACAAACAGAGACAGAGTGAGCCCTGATGACCTTTGCCCCAAAATTACATCTGCTACCCTGATTACAGAATAACCCTGTGTGGCTCCAGCACTGTGAGAATGCCTTGGATGTAAACTGCCTGCCTGGAGGGCGACAATATACCGGACTGTCGGGGTACCACACCAGGACCAGTAATGCAGGGCTCCTAAACCTTTCCCAGAGTCTAATTCAAGTACTTTCATGGAGCATTTTCAAGCTTTTCCAGAACCTTACAGCTGTGGTATATTTGGCAACATATTTATCAAACTACTCAGCCTGATACTGAATTATTATGTAAGTAATGCAATTAACTTTACAATTGCAAGCAGTTTCAAAAGCTTCATTCAAAATCCAAGCACTTTACTAATCTTAAAAACAACACACAAAAATGCAAGCATTTTCAAGGATTTCCAGCACCCGCAGGAATCCGGCAGTGGTTCTTAGAGGGAAATATTTCAAAATCCATTCCAGAGGCTTTTCAGCAAATATTGCATGTGGGCAAATTATGAAATAACATTTCAGCTCTGTAACCAGAGAGCAGGGAGGATTAAATAAGTGACAGGAGAGAGTGCAGGCTGGCTGGGAGATGGGTGGCATTTAGGTACAACAGGGCTGTGATTGCGCGGTGATTCAAACAACATTTTCAGCAACCTACACTTGGCCTTTGCGATAAATGACAAAATAATGAAAAAAAAAAGTTATTTTAAAAGAACAAGGGGAATACTTTTGCTCCCAGCCACATCATAATTTCTGGGGCATTTTAAGAATTCAGGGAGCATTTTTGATCTTTCCCCTCCTAAATTTCTCCCCCAGGCCATAACATTTATGAAACCTGACAGTAACATTGTGGGAACATTCTGTGCAAGCTGACTGGGCCCGTGTTGGTCGGCAGTGAGTCATTCTCTCGGGTTCAGCTGTGACGTGTCCGCAGAAGAATCAGCCCCACGGTAATGCATGTAATCGGTCTCTCGTGCACAGAGCAGAAGAACGCACTCGCAGGGTCAGCAGGCGAGAACAGTGCGCTCCTTGTGTCGGGCCTGTTCTTGATTTAACAGCCGTCAGGACTGCCGCCGATTGTTACGCTGAAGCCACAGATGTCAGCGAGAGGGTAAATTCTGCACTGGCATCATGAGGGAGCCGTCACAGAGCAGAGCTTGCTAGATAGAGTAATGGGCAGAAACTCAGGTTTTCAATACCAAGCCTGGTAAGGTGGGAGATGGATACCAACTATTTCAGCGAACCAAGCAATGGACCAATAAACCAAGCAGTGCATTAACCCTCAGAGTGCTATAGGCAATTACAGCAGCCCAATGATGTAAGATATCAAAATCAGATGCTGGAATATCCAGCCAGAGCAGAAAAATCATACCTGAGCACTTAGGTTGCCGTGCCAACACAGCCCACGTGTCTCTGAACAAGATCAGGAAGTGAGCTTCACAGGTAAAGCCCAGTTTTGGCAACCTGGCATCAACCCCACACAACTGAATCAGGACTCAGTGAACCTCCTCAAAACAGGGGTCTTTACAATAAGCTACTAAACTCAAGCATAGTTTTGCAACAGGACGTCAATGAACAACCCAAACGGGACAAAGTGAGCCACCTCCAACCCTCGGGCCAGAACACGGACTGATCTCACACTCACACACACACACACACACACACACACACACACGGAAGGAGGAACGGATGCACGGAGCACGCTCAGATGGAAGTCAGTGACTGACAGCACAAAGAAGCTTTACAGGTCCATGAAGTGTCTCGTTCCCATGGTTACCACACACTGCTACTGGACAGAGACACGGCAAGTGAGGGGGTCTCCTTACTGCAGTGATTTCAGCCGATAACAAAGAGAGGACAAGTCCTCCACAACGCGCCGCAGGGAGGCGGGCTGGGAAACATCATTAGATCCTCTCTCTGGTGAAAAATAATAATCACGATCAACATTATCATGATCACATCACAACTGTTATGACTGTTACTGTTAGCCTGTTATTACCACTACATTACTGCTAGTCAGCTGATGATTTTATACAGAGTGACCGACAGTTGATAATGCCAAGCAGGGGCCACTCCCCATGGCAGCAATTTGGGGTCAAGGGCCTTACTCAAGGGCCCAACAGCTACTGTAAATACAGTAGGTCCTGAACCACCAAACTTCACTCAGCCTTAGTCAAATGCGCAACCCATAGCCTCTCACCCCTAATTATCAAAAAAAAAAAAAACCTTTAATAAATATGTATTAGTCTTCCTCACGGAAACTAACATAGTATCTATTTTAGTCATCATCAATTATTAAAGGTGGAGAGGATTCCTTCTGGAAGAACTGACGTTTAGCGCGCTGGCCAAAGGTTTAATGCCAGGGCTGCCCCTCCCTCTGTTTTAAATATTCATCTGTTGAGTGAGCATGTCCCAGTACGGCACAGGGAGACTGTGAGCTCTAGCGTGCACACTGATGTCGAGCGGGACAAACTGCCTTAATGGAGCACAGCTCAGCTGTCTGCTTGAGAGCATAGCATCGATTCAAGTCAATTTACAGAAGAATGTATGAGCCCTTTGTCATACCACTACTCCCACACACTCTCATTCTCTCTCTCCATCTCTCTCTCTCTCACCCCCTCCTCTTTTTCGCTTTCACTCCCTCCCTCCAGAAACACATGCACACATTAGGGAAGGAAATTAAAAGGGGAAAAGGGCAAGAATGCCAGGTAATTCTCAATGTTATTTAAATAGCAGGCCAAGGCACAAAAAAACCCTTTTCATCCTGTACAATTTTTCAAGCAATTATTGCAAGGGCTTGAGGTCTGCCACAGGAAATATAGTGCAAAGTTACAGAACACCATGGCAAAGATGCCACCCTCCTCAGAGCTACAATGCGCTCATTCCAAAGTCAAATCGCGCATTTTTACGCCCTTACTGACTAAAATAAGCAGTACTGTTATTTGGCAATCTACTCCCAAGAACTTCAGAGAGTGGGGGGCACAGGTCAGTACCACCCACTTTGAGAAATATATAAATATTAAATTCATACTCGGACAAAAACACGAACACCATGGATGTCATCACGCTACACTTCCGAACAAACTTAAAATATCCTCATTCAAAAGCTTCAGATTCATGACTTCTTAAAGGTGTTGTGGCACATCACAAACAGACACAAATAAACTCAATTCTCACAGGCTAGAAATTTAAATTGTGATTCTGCTCTTATTGGTCAGCATGTAAACGTAAGCGTAACGGTACATTACAAAGCCAATTTCAAAATATCGTACAATATAGACAAACAAATTCGCTATCACACATAAAGGCATTGAAATCTGATTTCCTGGTTAGCTAAACCACAAAAAAACAAAGCTACTTAGTTACAGTTCACAAAAATATGGCAACCCATTCCCCAGATGGGAGACAGGCCGTCCAACCAAGTCGCCACTAACGTTACTTACATGTCGCTGTCCAGCAGCGAGGAGGCTATTCACTGTTACCAAAATTACTCAGTATGGGATGCAATGTGGCATGAAAACAAACGCTGCAGAGCCAGCGTCGACCCATTCCAAGCCTAAAAATCTTGAAAACTAGAAAGCAAGCAAATTAATTTAACTACAATATCTAATGAGGGCAACAAGTTTATGTTATAATTTTGAAATCATTTGTATCAGCAGCTAGCTAAGGTTAAAGCGCTGTAGAAGTTAACGGTATGTAGCCAACCGATAGCCAGAAAAGTAGATTAAAACGTCATTTCTTGAGACACTGCAACCAAATTTTAGCGAGCATTACAACTAGACAGGTGTACCAGACGGGTGTACCAGAGAAGTGATCCAGACAGGTGCACCAGAGAGGGGTACCAGATGGGTGCACCGGAGAGGTGATCCAGAAAGGTGTACCAGAGAGGGGTACCAGACGGGTGTACCAGAGAGGGGTACCAGACGGGTGTACCAGAGAGGGGTACCAGACGGGTGTACCAGAGAGGTGATCCAGACAGGTGTACCAGAGAGGTGATCCAGACAGGTGTACCAGAGAGGTGTACCAGATGGGTGCACCAGAGAGGTGATCCAGACAGGTGTACCAGAAAGGGGTACCGGACGGGTGTACCAGAGAGGGGTACCAACGGGTGCACCAGAGAGGTGATCCAGACAGGTGTACCAGAGAGGGGTACCGGACGGGTGTACCAGAGAGGGGTACCAACGGGTGTACCAGAGAGGTGATCCAGACAGGTGTACCAGACGGGTGCACCAGAGAGGTGATCCAGACAGGTGTACCAGAGAGGGGTACTATGAAGTGAGTGGGCTGGCGAGGTACGTTGAGTTTAAAGACGGGAGTTTTCAATCTCACAAAGATGGTTCTCTTTTAACCCGCCTTGAAAACTTATGGCATCTCTAGTTGAGAGTTTAGGTTTGACCAGCAAGCCAGGCTACAATGTCTTTTCCCAATTTTAAATTCAAGGAGCAGTGGCCACACGATCACCCATCTGTAGCTCAGTTAGCAGCACCCCGAGTCAAGTAACGTCAGGCACATCAGTCAAGCCTGGGCAAAACTGAACACAGCAAACTCGCTAGCTGAATTCACTCAGTTTTGTAAGATACCTATAGCTAGCAAACTCAACTTAATGTTAACATGACCTGGCGAGCAGGCAGATTTGCTTGGCTGATCTCCAATGAGGAGCATCCCTGATAATGAGGCTACATAAAATATGACAGTAAAACGTTTTCCTTTCAGCACAATTAGCGAGAAAGCTGCCGCGAAATCATAAGTAACTGACTAACGACATATAAAACAACAGATGTCCTAATCGGTTATACTGCTTGCTAGCTTAGCTAACGCACTGATTCAGATATTCAGACGTGGGCAGCTGTTCTCACAGAACTCCAGTCATTCAGATATTAGCAGACGGCCGACCATGCTAGCTAGCCAGTTAGCCGGACGAAGTCGCGTTTCCAACGCGTAAACCTAACATTAGCAGGCTACCCAGCTAGCTATATAGCCACAATACACCAACCACCGCATTCAAATGCATTGTTTTAACATTCGGCCACCTCGGGTTGCTAACGTTAGCCAAACGTATCCAGACATGTCGGCAGTCCAGAGCCCGTCGGACATTCAGCCATATCCTCACTATTTATGTAACAGTTAACCTTAACGTTAGTGTTAACATTCAGACGGCTCTCGTTTAGCTGGCTAGCGAGCTAACATTAATTATCCCTGATAACGTCTGGCCAATATGCACTGCAAACAGACAGCTAACGGTACAGCCCGCTGAGAGAGAAAGCAAACATTAGCCGCTTTCACACTGGACGCGAAACGAATTTTTCGCACGACAGATTGCATTCAAAGTCAATGTTTCGCGTGTATTCGCGTCTTTGCATTGACTTTGAATGTAATCTGTCGTGCGAAAAAAATCGTTTCGCATCCGGTGCGAAAGCAAACATTAACTCACCTGGCAGATTGGCAGTAATGCTAGCGGGCGCTAATGTAAACTTAACGGGACGGCGAGCTGGCGAATAACGCTATTTTTTTTCTTCTTATTCCAGTTGGCGGAGGAGATGACACTGATTTTCGTAAACAACCATCAGCACAATCCCTAATTTGTTTTCTGGCGACCCTAAAATATCCAGACAAACAAATTAAACCGTTTCGACTCCTCTCTGCCCTCCTCTCTTATAATAATCCAAAACTGGGAAAACCGTTTTTTTTTTTTAATTCAATCACTCTTTCTTTTCGAAGCCATCTTAACCGAATTCCTCAAACGCACCCTCCCTCACGCAAGACACGCTGTGACGTCTTCCAGGAGCCGCACCGCAGCGCTACGCAGCCCGCTTTCCCCCCGGCGTAGCGTAGGACTGCCCTACATGAGAACAGCGCATCTGTGCTGTCAACCTTGGTCAATGACCCACTCCTCATCACTGAATGATTCATTGTAAAAATCACTGACTTTCCTTTTTCAGATGAGGACTTTCGTAAAAGACACGGAACTCTGACTCAGAAGTCCCTTGCATTTATTTTGTTTCAATTATCCAATCTAAATTTGGGAGAGAGGCTATGACTAGGCTACTGGTATGAAAAGGTAATATGTCATACAGCTGTTTACCATAGATACCAAGTATATGCAGAGTCTTAAGTTGACAAAAAAAAAATAACGGGCTATCTGACGGAAACTCATTTTTATCCTTAATTTTCATTATGCTGTATTCGGTGTTGTTATGTCAACACTAATGAGGCACGGGGAACCCGCAGGAAGCGAAAGAGAGGTGTTTCTGAAATTCATGGGGGATGCAAATGGCTTAAATCCCTGGAGGTACCCTCCCCCCACCCCCCTTTACCTGAATGGTGCTGCCATGGAGACAGGCAACATCAGGTGCTCAGGTGTGTTTCCATGCGGACGGCATCATATAACCAATAATCCAGGGCAGCGTTCCCTCACGCCCTGAGACACTGAGTAAGGGTCTTTGCTCAGTAGGTCAGGAGCACAGTTTGACTTGTAGGAGAGACAGGTATTGCTGGCTGCTGGCACCAATGCAAACTGTAAAGACGTCTTATCAAAAGCCAAAGGACTGTTCAGGATGAACCGCTGGGCCGGGCTTCTCCGCTGGCATCGCATGCAGAAGGAGAGGGAGGAAACGAGTGAAAGTGAGATTGAAAAGAAAGACGGGGAAAATGACCAAAAGAAGCCATCGGTGGCCAAACTGCAAATAAAGTGAGTGGCTTTACAAACAGGATGGCTAATCTCTCTCACCGTTAGCATAACTGTGTCCACAGTGGCTTGTAACAGGGTTCATATCTGTCAAAAACTCAACCAAAGTTAATAATAAATCCTCTATGGGTTGGTTTTTGTAGATGTTGCACACTTTGTTCTCTGGTTTGAATGGTTGTGTTAGAGGTTGTATTTGGAGATATTTTTCCTTCCTGTCTCACGTCTCGCTTTCGTAAAGATTCTTCAAAGGTTCTCTCTCTCTCTCTCTCTCTCTTTGGTCATCTCTGTCTCGTCTTGCCTAGCTGGAAGGATTGGATCATCGACCCCTCCAGTGAAATTTATTTTGTATGGCTCCAGATCATGATATTTCCAATCCTGTACAACTGGGTCATCATCATATGCAGGTGAGAGGATTTTTCAGTTGGCTTTACAAGGTCATGTAGCATTTGGGCACCGTCAGCAGAAATGTTCTGACGCACTGACGGCAAAATGGCGGAAATATTGGTCATGACCTTCTCTGGAGCAGGACTAATTGTCTGCTTGTTGAACAAGGTTCTGAGCCGTACATGCTGTCAGATATTCTGTCATGGTTTGAAATTGCTTGCCACGGTTGTGAATATGCTGGAAGTGGCAGGGAATCGTCTAATTGTTTTCCTTGACCTTGTCGCTCAGGACTTGCTTTGACGCAATCGAGAGGAATTACCTGGCTATGTGGCTCACCATTGATTATGTATCAGACCTGTTCTATGTGGCAGATTCCGTGGTCAGGTTTCGAACAGGTAAGAACAATTATGCTGTGTCTGTGTTCATATATTATTGCCTCTACAGAATTTATCAGTCTTCCATGTAGGACACAGTAGGAATCAATATTATAGACCATGAGCGAGTGTACTTGATAGGGAACCTATTAATTTGGGAAATATGCAGAATAGCCATGAAATGCATCACTCTGGAACAATGCTTACAAAACAATTCTTTTTTTGTACAATTAATACCAGTCTCTGAGCAGACTTTAGAATTTTTCAGTTTTCTTTTGCTGCAAAAATAATAATAATAATCATCATCATCATCATAACTAGAGTGGCCCTTGGAGATTGCAGATACCCGCCAAGACTACTCCCCCGCGATACATAAATCTGCAAGTGCGACTATCCTATCTTTACAATTGCTTATGTTTTGTCATTATTGAATTTACTGCCATCTACTGGATTTTAAGATGTATGGCATTTATTATGCCAAGGCCAAACACCCAATCTTGCAACGTTAACGAGAGTGAAAAATAATTTGTGTATCCATCTCGTGATTCAGATCCACTCCAAAATTTAATGGCTCCTTTCTTAGGCCTTGTTACATCTTCCCACCAAGTTTCATGAAAATCAAACTGGCAGTTTTTCCTTAATCCTCCTGAAAAAAAGACAAGCAAATTAAATTGCTCATAAAACAACACTTGCGAAAATTCAAAAACATGAGAAAAGACTGAACATTTTAGCATTAGTCCTCTGTGTTTTTTTATTTTTTTGAAGCAAGACATTGGTCATGTGTTCTTGACCTTTTTGACAACCATCCAAAATTCAACCTCTTCTTCAAGAACATATAGCTTATGCAGAATAAATTTCGAGTGAATACTTCAAATATTGTTGGTATGACAGTGAACAAAAACAGACAGTCTTGACAGTCAACACACAGACCTGACAAAAAAACATAACCTCCTTGGCGAAGGTCATAATGATTGTTCATCCATCCATTATCTATAGTGCCTCTTCCTCTCAAGGGTCACAGGGGAGCTACAGCCTATCGCAGCTGACTCTGGGTGAAAGGCAGGGACAATCCCTGTACAGCTCATCAATCTATCGCATGGACCACCCACCACTCACACATCATTAACTCACACACTCATACCTTTTGGGAATTTAGAGTCTCCCTTTAGCCTGACATGAGTGTTTTGACTGTGGAAAGAAACTGGAGTTCCTGGAGGAAACCCACGCAAACAGGGGGAGAACATGCAAACTCCAGAAAAGCCCCAGTCCAGATTCAAATAATAATAATAATAATAATAAGTTTTATTTATATAGTGCCTTTCTCAGACCCAAGGTCGCTTTATTATGGAAACAAAACAGCAAGTAAAATACATAGAACAAAGCATAAAAAGCATATTATTCAAGTTAACATTTAGCAAAAAACACAACACAAGTACGTTAGACACTTGTAAAATCAATAATCAGGCAGCATCCAGTAGTGCTGCCCCAATCTGAAGGCAGTAAGATTATGTTAGGAGTGAGTGATAGTGTTGGGTTAAAAGACGCGTCTCGAGTTGAGTTTTAAACAATGTAAGGCTGGTCGATTCACGGAGGTGCTGGGGTAAGGTGTTCCATAGTTTAGGACCAATGGCACTAATTGACCTAGCTCCGAAAGTGGACCTTTGTGTACGGGGAATGGAGAGCAGACCAGTGTCAGGGGACCTGAGTGAGCGAACAGGTGTGTAAGGATGGAGGAGATCAGTGAGATAGGACAGTGCAAGCCCCTTTAGAACTTTGTGTGTATGTATGTATGTATGCATGTATGTATGTATTATTATTATTATTATTAATATTATTGTTGTTGTTGTTGTTGTTATAATAATTTTAATGACAATAAGGTGGTACAGTGGGGAGCACTGATCCCTCACAGCAAGAAGGTTGTGGGTTCGAATCCAGTCTTAGGCCTGTGTGTCTGAAGTTTGCATGTTCTTCCCAAGTTTGCATAAGTTATTACTCCACTGGGTACTCCAGTTTCCTTCCAAACACATGCATGCTATTTGGATGCTCTATAATGGCCTGTAGGTATGAGTGTGTGATTGAATGATGTGCGAACGGTGTGTGTGCCCTGCAATGGATTGGTGAGATGGCCGAGGTGCGTTCCTGCCTTTCGCCCGTAGTCAGCAGGGATAGACTCCAGCCGCCCCGTAACCCTGATGAGGAAAATGTGGTTTGAATGATGGATTGATAGTGATAATAATAATCATAATAATATATCTATTTGCCTCTTATCCTCTGTGTTATTAAGTTAATTCATCCTTCTATGCTCACATTTATCAAAAAGGTGCAAATATCCATTGGGGCATGACCACTCGCCTCATACATGGAACTCTGTGGCCCAATCCCAATCCACTAGCACTTCACTACCGAGTGTCACTCTGTGTGAAGTCTGCCTCACTACTATGGAGGGAGCTTCATTAAGGGGGAG